>JARHVA010002697.1:1745000-2242500 GCA_037957365.1 Torreya grandis | reverse complement strand
TTAACATTTTTCATATTGACCTTGCATGGGATTAATTCTTATTTATATTTCTCTTGAATTAAACTTGAAACTATTTTGGAATCAAAACACTATATGATGTATTAGTAATTAATATAAGATTACTTATTAGTAATTAATATAAGATTACTTATTAGTAATTAATATAAGATTACTTATTAGTGATTTTGTTTTGATTTATATAAAGTAATACTATGGATTTTTATGGTTTTCATGAGGATAAGGGATTATATATGTTGAGATTAGTATTTAATATAAATTTGGAGCTATACAAAATTTGGTTGTAAATAAATGATCATTAAAATTAGATTAAGAGTAAAAATTTTAATACTATTGTTTTTATGTTAAAATGAAATAAACTATTTGATCAAAGAGGGTTATTTGAATGTCTATTAGTTGATTATGATATATAGATGCTCATAATGTAGAATAGGAAATATTGTGATGTATTTGTAATCATATATACTATTACTTCCTTTATGTAAATATTTATATGTTTGAAATCTAAGTATTGTAGAATTATTATACTTATCTAATATTATTGACATTAAATATGTAGGTGTAATATAATTCACATAATTAGTTCCACTAATAGGCATATTAAATTAACTAAATTGAGTTATGTGTGTGAATTTAATTGATCTTGAGATATAAAAAATTATATTAAAACTTTAGCCAAAGTAATGTTTATGGTTTGAACATTGTCATTTCACCTATTTGATTTAGTTTGCATGGATTGAATGATATCATGTTAGAACATATTTATTTATGACATGATGCATGTGATAGTTATCTTATAGTACATGAGTTTCTAGTTAACTTTATCAATTTTTGCACTTTCACTATTTGCCCATCCATAGAGGTAGGGTCATTCACTTTTTGAGATATCGTGTAGAGGATCAATGGTTTGTAGTTGGTGTGGAAAATAACTTGGATGATACTCTCCCTCCCCTTCTACAATCAACCAATAGAGGCTTTACTCAAGATTATTTTTTGATGTCAACAAGTTCTTTGAGACTTATATGTTATGAAGAACATTATGTAATTGTAATTTTTTATTTAGATATATAATATTACATACTTGTCCTATTTGGTGTAATTTGTATCATAACATCAGTTGGTTGTAATTTATCTAAATTTATTGTATTAATTAATCATAGTGGTTCAATTATTAAATTAGATTATTATTGTACATTATATTTTTGAACTTATTAAAGCAAATCAGCATATGTTATATTAATCACTAGATAAATGAATAACATACTTAACCTTTTGGTTAATATTTTAGATTATTTTAAATGATGCATTTAGTTATGGATCATTTATACTGAGTTAATTATGAATTTGAGTTTTAAAAAATTAACCTAGCTCTAGTTAACCTTGAGGGGTTGTTACAGAATGTGGCTCCACCCATGAAATATAATGGCCATTAATATGAATGCATGACAAAATGGTAGTAACAGTAGCCCAAGTCAGCCATATGGTATAATATCCTATATATGACACACTATCTACCCTTGTTTCATAGTCTATAAAACTAGGACATGAGACACAACATGCACTGCATGATCATGCCTCTATCATACCACCTGAGGTAACTTATCATCGACTACATGGGGAAACCCAGTCAGTTGATACATAGGGAATATCTCATAAATCAAAACACTCAATAAAATGACCTGGCCCATCATCTTCTATGCCTAGGTTAGCATGCCATACATAGCATGCATGATTTTCACCCAAATGATAGATCCTAAATCATATAGTATACCATGCTCTAAGATGGACTAACATAAGTCTACCATGTACAATGGTACCTTACCATATTATTTATGACACAACACATATGTTATCATAAGTCTTATCAAGGCCTTCCATAAATCTATAATGGCTAAGATATACACATTAAACAAGATAACCTACAATATAAGATAAATCCTCTCCAAGCTTGTCTCCTAATGAGATAGGGCTCACCTCTCATCCTTTGTCTCTAATGAATCACATATGATAGGAGTCTTGATAATGGGAAGTCTAAGTAAGGCATGGACATCCTCCAAGGTGATGCCCACATCTATGGTATCCCCCTCCACCTCCCATCAAAAAGTGTTGGTTAGTCACTCCCATGCTCCTAGGAACATGGCAAATAGATCAATACTAAGTGAGATCCTCCTCATCTCCATGATTCCTCAAAATCCTAAGGAAACCAACTGAGCTTGATCCACATTTGGCATCTATTCTATCAAATATTTTAGCCATGATACATCAACCAGGCACCAAAATCTCCATCACCTCAACAAAATATTAAATAATAGAGAGTGTATTATATCTTGATGTAATAATAATAAAATATGTCCTTAAATATTCTCAAAATACTAAAAATTAACTACTTCATCAACCTATTTTTCTTATTTTTCCTTTTTCCTAAATAAACTACCTTTCTGATACTAAATCAATGTTATCACCTCTTTACCATACTGAGTTATCCCTTTACTACACAGTCAGCCCATTGTTACAAACATAATTAGCCTTTTTGATACTAAAACAATACTTTCCTATTATTTGCATTTTATATCATCCCTTTGCCACCCATTTAACCTCCTTTAACAGACTATATTGACCACCTATTGCATATTATATAATTCAGAATGTACTATGTCAGCCATTTATATTTTTTCCAATTGAGTCGATCATTTGATATGTAGTCATCCACCCCCAATAATACTATGTCAGCCCTCTGCTATGTATTAATCCACCTTGACTTCTCTCACTTTTTCAAATTGAGTCTATAGGGATAACTCTATTCTTAATTTGTGGCAACTTTTCGACCATTTATCATAAAATGTCTTAGGCATTTATTGGTCTAATTCTTTCGTACCCAATATCCTGTTATATCCCTAGTTTACCTAACAACTTCCTAGGGCCATTTTTGGTATCTACATTTTTTCTACTATATATTTTTCTATATCTAGCTTAATTTCAATTAAAATTATAAAAAAATCAAAATTAATGCATCACTTACCTGAGTTGCACTAGCTATGACTACTAGGCATCCTCCATGTCAAAGCTATCATTTCCTCACCATGATCACTCTAAAGGCTCAATTGGGTCTCTCAAATCAATATTTTCTAAAAATAGTAAAAATAACAAAAAAATTAATTTTCACCCTATTTATATTTACTATTCAAAACTATTTATTTATCAATTATTTACCACCAGATTTTGTTTATCACCCATAACTTTGTTTCTACTAACTCTTTTTATGAACTGAAAGATGTTCTATGATCATGACATCGTAGATAATATTTTCACATATTACATGTATATTTTTTTTAAATGAATTTTCACTTATTTTATAGGTTCACCTAATGTTCCCTACATTAGGCACCTCTGCATTTATCTCATTTAATTTCTACTCTATATCCCTAAGGTAAGTAAAGTTATGTATTTTAAAATTCTATCATTTCATTTATCTTATTCACTTCTTACTTAAATTTACTTAACTCAACATTGTGTGATTTTGTGTTATTTTCCTAAAGCACCATCTCATGTTGTAACTACATGACATGTGATAAGCTTCAAGTGGGGCATATGTATACACACAATATTTTTAAATGTTATCAATTATTGATTTTTTTCTCTTGTAGGAACCCATAAAGTCTCAATCTCTTTGAGTGTATACCTTAAAGGGTGCATCAAGAAAGGGGTGGGAAGACCATTAGTGTTTTGTAAGATTATTATTCATTATACCACCACTCAAAACTAACACAAACCTCTCTTATGCATTTCCCTAAGATTTGACACCTCCCTTATAAACTTCTCTAAGAAATTCATCGACTCAAATAGCTCCTACCTAATCTAAAACCTCTTTTTGTTTTTTATCAAATAAAGTCACATGGGATGACCCTATTCTTAAAAATAAGCATGTTACAGGATTAGGTCAGCCCCAACCAACCTAGTATGGGACCTAACTACTTTATCTATTAAATAACATGGTTGACTAGGTTGACTCTATCAGCTAAAACTTTGGAAGGTTTTAGGTTTATATCTAGATATATAAAGACATCATTTTCTCCATTTTCATTAGAGAGAGATAGAGATAATCATTTATGCTTATCCACCATTCTACTTGAGGAGCTATTGCTTAGGGTTTAATACTTCCTTTGGAGATAAAAATCTTATCTTATGGGAAAATTCATTTGGACACATAGGATAAGTCATGTAGACTAGATCTGACCTATCTTTTTTATCCTTATGAACCATAACAACCTCTTACAAAGCACCATTATTCAAGGGAGAGATTAAGACTTGACATGTTTATCATTAAAGTAAGTATTCCTAATTCTTGATCATCTTTATTAAGTATATATTTGTATGTGTTATATTATTAATATGTTTCTCTCTCCATGCATTAGGATTACCTCTACATTGACTTAAATAGAGTTCATCTTTGCATGTTTACTTTTTGTGTTTATTATCCCCATTTTGTACCATATGATTTATTAAGCACTAGATTATATTTACTTTACTTTCTTATTTACTTTGATAAGAAAACATATGACCTAACTAGGGTTATTATGTGGTATTGTTTAACTAGAAGCTTTGAAACCCTCTCTAGTGATATTTTTTGGTAATAAACCCCTTAGTTAGGTTTATCATATCCATATTGGTCATGACCTTGATTGTCTAAAGGTACCAACAAGTGGAAGGGCTAGTGTGATTTATCTTATCTAAGATAGGATTGATTTGTAGACTAGCTTCACTTTCCCTTATATACACCTATGACTACATGTATATATGCAGTGACTCATACATGAAATCTACCTGTAGTCATTATAAGATAACTTATAATGAACTTGAATGTAGCTAGTCACCCTAATACACTCCATTAAAAAAAGAATGAATTGAAACACCATTCAAAATTATCCCTAGTCATTCCCTCATTATCCCCCATCATCCCTAATTATCCCTAATCACTCCTTTAATGACCCTTATTTTCCTTAATTACACCCCCAATAACCCTCATCATCCTTAATCACTCCCTCATCATCCATCATTTCCCCTCATCATTTGTAATCACCCATAATCTCTCCCTTAACATCCTTCATTTCCCCTCATCATCCTTAATCACACTCACATTAACCCTCATCATACCTAATCACTCCCTCATCAACCCTCATCATCCCTTATCATCCCTAATCACCCCCTCATTGGCCTTCATTATCCATCATCATCCCTAATCACTCCCTCATTGGCAATCACCATCCCTCATTATTGTTAATCATTCCCTCATCATCCCTAATCATCCCTAGTCATTTCCTCATCATCCTTGATATTCCCTCATTATCCCTAATCATCCCTAATCACTCCTTTATTGGCCCTTATTATCCCTAATCACACCCTCGTCAATCCTCATCATCTTTAATCAAACCTAATCACTTTCCCATCATCCCTCATCATCCCTCATTGGCCCTCATCATCCCTTATTATCCCTATTCACTATGTCATCATAAATCATCATATTTAATCATCCCTAATCACTCCCTCCTCATCCCTAATCACTCCCTCATTGGCCTTCATTATCCATAGTCACTCCCTCATCAACCCTCATCAATTTTCATTATCCTTAGTCACTCCATAATTTTTCATTATCCCTCATCATCCCTAATCACTCCCTCATCATCACTCATCATTGTTCACCATCCATAATCACTAACTCTTCATTTTTACTCATTATTATTTATCCCTAATCATCCCCTCATTAGATCTCATCATTCTTAATCACCCCCTCATCATCTTTAAACATACCTCATCTACTAGAGTGTGTTCCAATCCAATAGCTAGAAGAAATTTATTTCAAAGTGAACAGTATCTTTTTTAGATGAATATTGAATGGTGTTTTAATTCCTTTTATTTTAATTTGAGTATACTATGGTGATTATCGTCATTCATGTCTGGTAGATTAGGTAGGGCCATGATGGATTAATCTAAGGAGATTGTTATATAATTTCCATGGTGGAAATAAGATAATATACTCTTTGTGCTTACATGGCTAAAATTCCTTTTAAATTCTTAGGTACAATGATAAATTATGATGGATTAAAAATAACCCTAATCCATAAATACTAAACCCTAAACCCATAGACCCCAATCGATAAACCTAAAACCCTAAAACCTACCCTAAACCCTTAAACTATAAAACCCTAAATCATAAAATAATTAACACTGATCCTCAAAATCCTAACCCATAAACCCTTAAATCCTTACCATAAAACCCTAAAATCATTAACCCTTAAAACCTAAAACCTTAAACCCTAAACCATAATCCAAAAAAACTATAAAAAAAAATAATCATAAAACCCTCAATTGATATAGGTGATCAAAACTTGACTCTACTCTATATAAATAGTGGGTTGTTATACTATGTATAGTCATGCCCATACCCATATATATAGATGGTATAGGGTGTCAATGGGATAGATAGACTATATGCATAATATGCTCAAGGTTGAGGGAAAGGACTATTAGAGAGAGGCCATGATAGAGGAGGCACTCAAGATGATGGTACTATCTATATTATCATGAGAGAGATATATATAATGAGGGCATAACATCACTATATGGCCACCTATCATATCTATATATGGGTCATTCAACCCGCTATTTTGGAGTAGATATATTAACTTAAAGTTAGGGTAAAGGTTAGCCTAACTCATATAGATATAAAGGGTAGGTCATATGGGTAAAGACATATATAGGGCCTCTCCTATCTTTATTGATTGACCTAGGGAATGGTTAGGGTCATCAATAGGGAATTATCTACCTTGGGGAACCCTCCATACTTAGGTTAGGAAAGATATGGCCTCCACTCTTAGGATTATTTTCCTAAAGGCTAACCTCTACTCTTTCTTCTCTATTTGGCCTGGCCCTCCCCCATCAAACTCCCTATCTATATATAGCTATATCCTATTTATCTAATATGTGGAATATAAAATAGAGAGGGGCCTTATATCCTAACCTGAAGCCAAAGACTAAGCCTACTCTTTATATTTTATATGCACCCATAATCACCTAGAGCTAAGGCAAATGGGCATACGTAGGTTCTCAATAAATTGTCATTGGGTAGATACAAGGGAGGGGATGAATAGAAATAGGAATATGGAGGTATGGATTATAATAAATGAATGGACCCTATATCATATTATAAATTATGGAGTGATATATCTCAAGAGGTAAAAGTGATTAGGTACAAGGAGGGATGAGGAAGGAGTGATTATGGATGATAAGTGATGATGACAGAGTGACTAATAGATTCCATGAATAATCATGGTACCCAAAATCTAGAACCAACATCTAGAACTAGGTATAATCTAGATAATAGATTACATAAATCTAAGCATGGTACCCACTATATGTAAGAATGGTTTTTAGGCATTGAAAATAATTATACTTGGGCATAATGAACTACAATGGGATATTTTTCATTCACTATGATAATAGAGTCATATTTGAAATGGTTTTTAATATATATTTATTAATTTTGAACCCTAATAAGCTAAGGTTTTAAAAAAATATTAGCCATTATCTTATTAATATGTGGCATTTAGGGGTTCTCTTATACATACAAGCCCTAATATGCTTTAAAACTTGCAAGAACCCTAATCATAAACCCTAAACCAAAAAACACATAAACCTCAAAAACCTAAATTCAAAACACTAAACCTAAAATCGTAAACCCAAAACCTTAAATCCAAAAATCTCAAACCCAAAACCCCAAAACCCTAAACTCTAAACATTAGAAACTAGATCTTAGACTTTAAATCATAACAATATGCAAGACCCAAAAGACCTAAAACATAAGATCCTAGACTCTATACCCTAAAACCCTAAACACCTAAATGCTTAAAACCTTAATCATTAACACTAAACCCTTAAACTCTAAACCCTAAGCTCCCTAAACCTAAAAAACATAAAAACATAAAACCTTAAAACCCTAAAATCCTAAAACCTAAACCCTAAACCCTAAACCCCATAACTATAAATCAAATACCATAACCCCATATCTTGAATCCATACCTAAACCCTAAACCTCAAACCCCATAACCCAAAAACCTTAAACCCAAAAACCCTTAAACATAAAACCATAAAACCCTAAAACTTAAAACCATAAACCTAAAACTATAAACCCCTAGACTTAAAAAATCAAAACCCTTTAACCTCAAAATAATAAAACCTAGACTCTAGAACCTAGACCACTCTAAACCCTATATCCCAAACTTGTAAACCCATAAACCATAAATATTAATCCTAAACTATAAAACACTAAAACCTTAAACCCTAAACCCCTAAACCATAATCCATAAACCTAAAACCCTAACACCTACCCAAAACCCCTAAAATATAAAACCCTTAACCATAAAACTATAAACCCTAAACCTCAAACCCCTAACCCTTAAACCCTTACCATAAAATCTTAAAATCCTTAACCCTTAAAATTAAAACCCAAAACCTTAAACCCATACCATAAAACCCTAAAATCCTTAACCTTTAAAACCCAAACCCTTAAAAGTAAAACCCTTAACCTTAAACCCTAATCCACAAAACTCTAAAAAAATATAATCATAAAACCCTAAAATAGTAAAACCTAAGCAGTAAATTATAAGCCCTAAATCTCATAAATATCAATCCCCTAAACCCCAATGCCTAAACTCTATAATTAAAAAAATTGATTTGACACAATATTTGAGCCTTATTTGATTGAATAAAATTTGGGACAATGAAGGTCAATGAGTAATTGATTAGGGATGAGGAGGGATGATCATTACAGATGATGAGTGATGATGAGAGAGTAACTAAAAATGATGAGGGAGTGATTAGGAATGATGAGGACCAATGAGTGAATGTCTAGGGATGATGAGGGATGATGAGGGATGGGGACAAGGTGATTAGGTATAATGAGTGATAATGAAGGTTGATAAGGAAGTGGTAAGGGATGATTGGAGATAATGAGGGATGATGAATGAGTGAGTAAAGATTATGATAAATGACAATGGTTAATGAAGAGTGATTAGAGATAAAGGAGCGATTAAGGATGGTGAGGGATGGTGAGGGATGATGATAGAATGACTAGGGATGATGAGGGAATGATTAAAGAAAATGATGGAATGATTAGGGATAATGAGGGATGATTAGGGAGTGATTATGTATGATAAGGTACATTGAGGGTCAATGAAGATATGACTAGAGAAGATGAGGTATGATGAGGAATGATTAGGTAATGATTAAAGATGATGAGGGATGATGACCTTTGATGAAGGAGTGATTAGGTATGATGAGGGACAATGAGGGTTAATGAGGAAGTGATGAGGGATGATTAGGGATTATGAAGGTCCATAAGGATATGATTAAGGACAATGAGGGTTGATAAGGGAGTGATTAAGGATGATGAGGGATGATGAGGGATGATGAGAGAATGATTAGGGATGATTAGGATTGATTTTGTTTGATGAGGGAGTGATTAGGAAGAATAAAACATGATGAGATATGATGAGGGAGTGATTAGGGATGATGAGGCATAATGAGGGCTAATGAGGGAGTGACTAGGTATGATGAGGGAGTGACTAGGGATGATAAGGGATGATGAGGTATAATGAGGGAGTGATTATTAATGATGAGGGATAATGAAATATAATGAAGTAATGATGAGTGATGATAAGGGATGATGAGGTTTGATGAGGCAATGATTAAGGATGATGAGGGTCGATGAGGGAGTGATTATAGATGATTAGGATGGTGAAGTTTAATGAGGGTGTGATTAGTGATAATGAGGGTCATTAACAGAGTGATTAGTATAATGAAAGATGATTAGGAAGTGTCTAGATTAAAGTTTTTAGGTCATGCATGCATGAGATTAAAATTAAATCATGCATGGATTGATCGATCTATTTAAGATTTGTTTTCAAGTGAATGGTATATTTTTACAATGGCTCTTGAATGGTGTTTTGATTGCTTCTAATATAAATGAAGTGTACTAGATTGATTAGTTACATTCATGTCTGATATGAGTGACCATATCATGAATACATATAAATATCATGTATGAGTGACCACATACCTATATGTAATACTAGGTATGTGATATATGTCATATATGAGTGATCATATCATGACTACAGGTATTTTATAGTTACATGTTATAGACCAATTAGTTATGCATATCAATAGACCCATTGATATAAAATCCCATAAATTATTTAAGAATTTGGCCCAAATCTACCTTCATGCCTTTTTCCCTGATCATCCCTATTCCTTTCTCTATATATCTTAAAACTCCCCATCTTATTTTAATATATGGCTCAAACAATGCCACCTCTCCTTTCTCTACATAGGTGATAATGTCCCTCTACTAATTTTCCAACATCCCTTGATAATTCCCCCTCTCCTTTATCCCTTGATCTGATAATGGCCCCTCTACTAATTTTAAAGCATGATAATGTCCCCTCTCCTTTAAAAATATAGCTCGAGTATTTAACCAGGTATCAAGTATTCAAGATATGGCTTAGGTAAGATAGATATGTTCATGATTAGATATGGGTATTCAAGATCAATATATGGCTTAGGTATTCAATCGGATAAGGTATACTCAAGTAGGTAAGGCTAATCAAGTAGGTGACACAAGTATGTAGGGAAAGAAGAATAAGTAAGTAGGGCATACTCAATATAATAAGGCAATTAGGGAATATTCAAGATCAAAATATGACTCAGGTATTTAGGTAAGGCATATTTCATATTAAGATATGGCTCAAGTATTCAATCGAGCGAGGCATACTCAAGTAGGTAAATTAAGTATGGCATAATCAATTAGGTAAAGTAGGTAGGGAATACTCAATGGTATAGATCTAAATTACATATGTAACATGATTTAAAACTTTGTTTCTCATTATATCTATTAGGAAGTAGGCTTCCCTTACCAATAACATAAGCTAAGTAGATATGACATAGTGATGTAGGTTAGGCAATAATATATGTAAGTTATAGATCATAAGAAAGCTTCCATTGATATTTAATAATATATTATAGAAAAGGAAAATAGGTAGGACAAAAATGAGGATCTATATCAAGAAGTAAGTTTCCCTTACCTTATCAGGTAGAGCATAACTAAGTAGGTAGGGAAAGAACAAAGTTATATATCGAAAAACAAACTTCCATTGATAGTTATGACTTAATCTAGAATAAAACAAAATCTAGGAACTAGGAAAGTAATCTTCTCTTGATAGTTATGCCTTATTACCTTTCTATCTATTAGGAAGACAAGTTTGCCTTGATATGTTATTGGGTGAAGAAAAACTAGATATCAAGAATGAAAGCTTCCCCTTCCTTGATCCTTGGAATAGATGAAGTAGGTAGGGAAAGATCCATCCCATCATATGACATATATGTTACATCCTTGTTAGCATAGGCCTTATCTATATCTTGATCAATTTATACCTGAGCCCCTACCTATATATATGGCTCCTTATATTTATCTTGACACGTGACATCCACACTTGAGATTAGAGTTTATTAACTTCAATATTTTGGTCATTTTTCCATCTTGAAATTCTAAAAATTAAGTATTAACTAGAATAGATTTTGAAATGTAACTTTTAAATGGCAACTCTTATAGCTCTAGAATTAATTTCATAATATGCATAGTGGCCCTAATTTTTTATATATAGTAAAATAAATTTAAACTATTATAAAATGTAATATAAATTAAATGTAAAAGGGCATATGCCCTTTACATCAATTTTTTTTATTTTTTCTGGGTGTACATGTTTTAATCAAAAGGGCATATGCCCTTTAGGCTTAGGACCAACCCAAATCAAGTTTTCTATGGTTTGTTAAAAATAAAGGCATATGCCCTTACAAAAAAAGTTAAATTCTTTATTTTGTCCTCTTTTTTTGTCCCCCAACTTTGTGCATTGCACCATACACAACTACTTTAACTCTTTCAAATGGTTTTCAAAGAGAAACAAGGTGTCTTTGGTTGTAACAAGGAAATTTTTATAGTTGGTAGGTGGTATGCAGCTTTGGTTCGTATATTTTACAACTTAGCATCCTTTGCCAACTCCTTTTATATGTAAATAACCTCCCAAAAGTTCTCCCAGACATTCTTAATCCTCTAATGTGGTTTATGATCCTAAAAACATGGTATTGGCTGGAAAAACCATAATATACCTAGGTAGGGGTATAAATTATATATTGAGATTAGAATAGTATTATAATGAATAGTGGTGAATTATGGGATTAGTTTTCACATTATGTAGATTTGGGTATTTATCGAGAGGTAAATAGTAATAGGTTGTTTGGGGGTTATATTATTGTAATATTGTTGTAACAATAATTAAATGAATATGTTTGGTTTTACATAGGTGAGATATTAGTGGGATATTAGAATCCCCAATAATAGGGAATAGTGCCCTATATATTTGTAATAGTCTTCGTATGAAATGATATGAAGCAATAGCATAAAATTATTGTTTTAAAATATCACCTCTATGATGTTTGGCTCTATTACACACTGCAAATAATAAATCTTGGTATAAGTTCATACTAAACTTAAAAGTGGTATCAGATCAGCATAAGATCAAGTATATTTATGAGAATATGGGGTAGCCTTGTGTTGTATTCTGCAGTTGATGATTGAAAATTGAATTTGTTTTCATATGTCATAGTTTTGTAATTATATGGTTGAATGTTGATATTCCTATTCCTATATGAATATTTTCTCTATTCTTTCAATGTGTTGGAGTTAATTGAGACTAGCTTATTCTTATGGCCAACTTTAGTGTCTTTGTAGCATCATAAATAGACCAAACGCTTGGAAAATGTGAGAAGAGCCTACAATATTTCTGCCAATAATGTGTTTCTCATTTCATACCTAAAAAGATCTAGATCTATTTTTCAATGCATAAAGAAAAAGAAGATTTGAATCATGACTTGTATCGATCTGGATATGTGTGGGTCTATTTTTTCAAAATTTATGCATCGATTGAAGATCCATCCAATCATCTATCTTTAGTCACACACCTATAGATGAATTTGCCTGATGACAGTCTATGTTAGAGATTTATAAACTAGTATGTGGCTTGAAATTATCAACGTCTCTCAAGCAAGAGTCTAAAGATCTAAATTTTTAGTTTATGTATTATCATTATCAACATCTATGCATAGTTTTCTAAGATAAACTGCTAAATATTTAATATTTTTTTTATTTTAGTTGACCTGATTATGTTAGTATACTTGATATTCTTAGTGCCTAAAATTGATCCATAAATACCTGAAGTAATTAGTGATGGATATGACATGCAAACCTCAATATTCAATTCATCCTTTGTTATGACCTTCATAAAAGTCTTTTACATACTTTTATTGCAACATTCGAGGAAGATACGTCAAATAGGTCAAGTGAGTCAAAAAGTTTGATTCAATTTTTTTATCATCTTTTATCATCAAAGTTATAAGGTGTCACATTAAATGTGGTCAAATTTGTTAGTGTGTCAAGCCCTTCATTTATAAATTATGTATTAGCAAGATTGAGATGGTTTAAATTTTGAGTCAAGTCTTTAGTTTTAGTTTTATGTTGATCCATTGTTTGATCAATTTAAGTAGTAAGTTTTTATTTAAGTTCCTTATTAATAATCATTGGTTAGTGAGTTACTACTTATTTATTATTTGTCAAAAACTCAAATTTGATGGTTTCATTAGTTTTATAAAGTCAAATTTAATTAGTTATTTTGAGTCTTGAATCAAAGGTGTGTTTGTCAAAGTCATTTAGGTGAATCAAGTATTATCATATCAATTAAATGGTTAATATCATTTATGTCAAAAATGAGTCAAAAGTCAAAAATTATTTTTTATATCAATAAAGTATTTTGAGTCATTTTTTGTAAAGAATCAAGTCGTAAAAAATTCAAAGTGTCAATATTTTATTTTGGGTCCATAGTCAATATATGTTGATATTATTTGTCAAAATTGTAAACATAAAAAAAATTTGCTTCATGAATGCATTTTTGTTTGTATACGACATCTAAATTATGAAGGTGGTTCTAATTTCTATGGAAACAACTAATACAAAACTTGCTAGAACCATTAGAGCACATGTTGACTTCATCGACTTAGTAAGCAGTATCATAAACTGGAGGTTGGAGGATGTACAGAGGAAGGAGGTCTTTCAGTGACCTCTCATCAGTCATCAACGATGGGGATACACTAATCATGTGGTGACATTTTGTGTGGTGTGTTATTTTTAGTTGTGTGGATTTCAATTTTTTAGTGTAGTGTGGTAGTTACATTTATTTTTTAGCATGTGTGAAAAATAAGAACAATTGTACCTATTCACTTGTGCATAATATTTCCATGTAACCCCTTCTATACATTTACATTGGATAAATTTGATCTAAAAATAATTGTAGTAATCATGATGAAAGGTTAGTGGTAAACCTGTGAAAACTATTTTGTAAGGTTAGTGGTGAACCTAAGAAAATCATTTTGTAAGGTTAGTGGTGAACCTGAGAAAACCATTTTCTAAGGTTATTGGTGAACCTGTAAAAACTATTTTGTAAGGTTATTAATGAACCTATAAAACTAATTGTAGATGAGTGTAAAGGAAGAGATGTGCGATGGCACATGTATGTAGAGAAGATCATGAGCACACGGAGGTGGCATACTACAATCAAAAAATAAGATATATTATACCATGTAAAAACTATGGGGGGAATGTTGGGATTAGTTTTCACATTGTGTAGATTTGGGTATTTACTGAGAGGTAAATAGTAATAGGTTTTTTTGTGGTTATATTATTATAATGTTGTTTTAACAACAATTACATGAATAGGTTTGGTTTTACATAGATGAGATATTGGTGGGATATTAGAATCCCCAATAATAGGGAATAGTACCCTATATATTTGTAATAGTCTTCATATGAAATGATATGAAGTAATAGTATAATATTATTGTTTCAAAATATCATCTTTGTGATGTTCGACTCTATTGCACACTACAAATAATAAATCGGTATAGGTTTATCCTATACCTAACAGTCAATAATAATAAATAATAAAGAATAGTAATAATAATATCACATTCACAGAAAAAAAGAGTGGGATAGATTAGAATAGTATAAATAGAGGGGCATAGACTATGGTAATTCATTCAATCAAATATCAATTTACTTAGAGTATTACTTTGATAAAGAGGTATCCCCCTCAAAGTGGCAAGAAATTGTGGAGTTATTCCTTCCTACCAAAAAGGAATATTATATTAATATAAACAATTTTTTGTGTATTGGTTGTAAGAGGTTCTAAACATTTGGTACCAAAGCTCTTTTCAAGGCCATTTTTGAGTATTTTTTTATTTTTTAGGAATTTGAGCTAGTTTCTTTTTGTGATTGTATACATCGTATGCTCTCACCTTGCCTTAACGGGACCCTGGTGATCAGAAAGTGAATAGAAATTATGTTTATTTATTTTTGAGGAGAGATTTAGTTTCATTTTATGGTTTGGGTTTTTTTATGAGAGTAATATTTTGGTATTATATAATAATTTGTTTAATATTTTAGGTTGTGAGAGTCTTGTTGACGCAGAAGATTGCACCCTTGGCAGGAGGCCAAGCTCCTACCTTCTTCACGCAATAATGAAAACTCCCCTCTCGCCTGTGGGATCAGCGAAGCTAGAGGGGAGAGTCTCTAGATGAGGGCTATCTCCCTTTGATGTATCTTTTAGGTCCTGGTTTCTCCTACTGCTAACAAATAAAATGAAAAAAGGGGGGTGAAAAGGGAGAGAGAGATGCTAAAAATAGAACCTAAGCCTAAAAAGGAAAAGGTGGTACACTAGAAAAGTGATCCTCCCAGCCCAAACATACACTTTTCACCAAAAAGAAGGACCTATACACTTCATCTGACATGAGAAAACCTTTTACATCAGTGGGTCAGGGGTCCATGGAGATACAGGGAGGGAATAACTAC
Source organism: Torreya grandis (assembly GCA_037957365.1). Lineage (NCBI taxonomy): Eukaryota > Viridiplantae > Streptophyta > Pinopsida > Cupressales > Taxaceae > Torreya > Torreya grandis. The sequence goes on along the minus strand of JARHVA010002697.1, from coordinate 2,226,476 downwards.
TAGAGGCATTTTGAGACACATTGTAGCAGCTTATCCACTTCACCTATACTCCTCTAGCGACACTTCTGACAGACCTATAAAAGGAAACTCACAAAATGCATTAGACATGCTGAAATCATTCTACAAAAGCATTAAGAAAATGACTTAACACAAAATCAAGGCATAGACACATACTAAAGATGCAAAACTCAGAATGGAGGTAAAAATGTTATGTTTCAATTCAAGGTAAAATTCTAGCAGAGCTCTGCCTTACAAACCTAAGAGATTTTTGGGCAGAGTTTTGCCTTAAGGCTGAAAGTGAATGTGTTCTCCAAAGAGAAGTTTACAATATATAGAAAGAGGAAGAGAACTTGGTGCTTCCTAGGAAAGATTTTGGCACCCTTTTTTGCTAGTGGCCCATGTGCATTATGAACCTTGAGAAGAGGAAACCACTATTACTGATGTCATTCTTCTAAAAGAGGCCTACTAGAACCATACTGTATAGTTTCTGAAATTGACTTTGGCATTCAAGCATTAATGTAAGAACATGGCCATGCCTCTTTTTTGCAAACAGATTAGAGTTTGTCCCCTCATCAATGCCAACTAGAGAAAACAAGCTGTGCCGCTCATCTAAAAATAACTCACCTTCCCTTTACCACTTAGATGCTTTGTCTTTTCTACTCCTTGTCTTCTTCCTGCTCTTTCAGCCCTCAGGGGTGATCTTTTGGTGGGTCGCTACATTCCTTGGGCTCCTTCCATGGTTAACACTCAAACAGTTCAAAACAAATGGCTACTTCATTGCGATAAAATTGATGTTCATGTGGCTGTCACCTAATGGCTAGTTCATCTCCTTAAATTTAATAGCTTTTGAGATGTCATCATCCTCGACAAAAGTCATCAGATCTTTTTTGTAGGCTTTTATGCTTCGAGATTTTTTCTTGAAGACTAAAAGTCTGTAGGAATTGGCCGCTTCATCCTTTCTGTTGGGCTCTTTGACTTCTCCCTGCACTAGTGGCCTCTTTGAACTGTGCTTCCCCCAAATTCCTTTAGGCTTTTTATCTGAAGGAATTCCTTCAGACAAAAAGACTGAAAGAATTTGGCCTCAAACAAAAATCTGAACTTACCTTTCAACTGCCTTTCCTTTGAAGTGCTTACCCTCTGCAAGGGCTTTTAGACTTAGAAACTACCCTCTGTAAGGGCTTCTAAACCTAGCATTGCCCTTCAGCCTTGGGACACACCCTTGAACCAAGCCGTTGAACCAACCCATTAAACCAAAATTGGTTCAATGATTTAATCGGTTCAATCATTGTGCACCGAGTTGATTGAACTAATCTTTTGAACTTGCCAATGAACCAAGCAATTGAACTAATTCATTGAACTAGTTCAATGGTTTACCACTGTGTGCCAAGCCCATTGAACCAAGCCTTTGAACCATTCATTTGAACCACTCGTTGAACCGGTTCAATGGTTTAACGTTGCGCGTCGAGCCCGTTGAACCAAGCCGATGAACTTAAACATTCAACCAAGTGAAAAGAACCAAGGCATTGAACTAATGAGTCAAACCAACATGTTGAACCAAGTTGATTGAACCAGCCAAAGCATTGAACTAGTGTTGAACTAGTCGATTGAACCAAAACCAAATAGACCAAGTGGTTGAAATTAAAGCTACTTAAACTCGTGCAACCTGAAAATGAAATGGCCTAGAATAGTAGGGATAGAAGGGGACCAATTTTTGGCCTATTGGGTAAAAATGGTCAACAAATTGGTGACTCCTAGGGGAAGCATGCCTGCTATGCTTAGAGACCAGTTGCCTTGTAGTCCATTGGGCATGGAGTCAAATGCAGCTTGAATAAAGATCAGCAATAGCCCTAAAAGATCCAAGAATCAAACATGAAGCTTTTTAACCCAGATACAAAGGGAAACACACAAGGCTAAAAACACTACTTGTGCAAACTAAACTTAGGGAAAGCAAGAAAAGAAACTGAAAGCAAACTACTATATACAACTAACCAGGAATATTTGCCTCCCTCCTGGAACAAAAGGAAAACTTCTTAAGTCCCCTTCTTGGCAAGAAGACTTGTGGTGCCAGACAAGTGGCTAAATGAAAAGGAGATTTGGTGACCTGATCCTTTTGCCTACCACCTGAGTTGGCTTGTATCTGAGTGGAGCAAATTCAAACATGCTTCAAACGTATATGTACTCTATTTGTTCTTGGAATCTTGCCTCATGTTGGTTCTTTAGGCTGGTGTATCTCATTAAGAAATCAATGGCTGCTGGCTCATCACCATAAGCTCCTTGATATGTGTCATTGACTAGCTTGTTCTCTTCTACCTCATGCTCGAGTCCCATGGTATGACCATCTTCCTTGATGATTTCAAAGAAGGTATCTTTAGATTCACTAACCTCTTGAAGGGGTAAATCTAAAAACTTGTAGCCTCTTTGCATACTTGTTTGAACCCCAATGCTACCTTCTCCACTCTTATCCATCTCATAGCCTCCTTGAAAAATAGTGTGGCTTGCCGCAATGACTTCAAATGAATCATTCAAAACATGAACAAGAGATTGTCCATACTCCTCCATGTTACCTAAGGTGATATCCTCCTCATCTACACTCATGAAGTATTCGTGGTCAGTCATGAACTGAGCATAATCTATATCAGGTAAGGCCTGATAGCTTTCTTGGAAGTGTGTGGATGGAGTGCATTCAGACATGGAATCTACTATTTAGTTTGAAACATCCATCACACGTTCACTGAGGAGACCTACTCTGGACTCCAATTTTGCAATCTACCTATCCATATCTTCCTAGAAAAGCCTTTCTTGGAAGTCACAATCACCATCGGGAGTAGGAGCAGTCCCATCTTCTTCAAGGTTTTGAGCAAAACCTTTCTCCTCCTCTTCCTTTCTACCCTAAGATTCCATTATTTGCTTCCAACTCATGATCTTGGGATTGTAATCTTGCTCCTATGAATAGGCAGCAACTTTATCCTCTTCAAGGTCTTGAGTTGGTTCATGATGTTCCTTCTTCCAGCTCAAAATTCGGAGATCATGTTGAAAGACTTGGGGAGGTTGGGTAAGATTTGGGAGGGTCTGCTCATATACAAGAAGAGCTGTCTAAAAAGAGGCATGATAAAAAGATAAGTGTACAGGATTAGAGGCAGGATCGATTGATGCATCGGATGGGTCAGAATGAGCAAATACCATCTAGTAGAAAGGATTTGGCACACAAGAGGGGGTTTTCTCTAGAATAGGAGGGCACAGACCTTGGGCCAAGATTTCTTGATTTTCATCCCTCCATTTTACCAACACTTCATCAATATTGAAATTAGCTTGTGGATTGGTGGAAGGGGTGTCTTTTGGCATCGGCTCCTCTACAAAGTCTAAAAACTCCATCTTTCTCTCTCCAAGCAGTCTCATCTTCTTTTCTAATTCCTTAATTCACTTAGCCAGATCATCCTCATTTTGTACCTCTTGGAGCTCATGGGAGTTATCATAGAGATGGGAGTGCATGAAGATTACCATGAAATGCAAGGAGCTTCCTGAGGAAGGGTGGGAAGGACTTGAAAAGGACTAACCTGATTTTGTACCTCACATTCTTGGACAATGTCTTTCTTCTCCTTGATATTCCATGACTCAACCACTTTATTCTAGCTCAAGCTATTCAGACTAAGCATCTCCTTTGGGGGTGATGGGGCCACAATGTGAGAGGGTAGTGAAGATTTAGATTCCACTTCCCTCACTACCAAAATGGATTACTGCATCTGAAGGTTTTCCAATCCGATCTGTCTATCAAGATTATCTTTAAATACAAGATTTGCCATTTCAAAACTCTCCTCAACATGACTGGGGAAAGGACTTTGACAGGCTTGACTTGGCTCATAAGCAGGGGCTGTAAATGACTGATATGATACTTGGGGTAGTGAGTATGCAGGTTGATAGACTTGGTAAGGTTGCCTCTCATGAATACTCAGCTTCTCTTCCAAATATGCAATCAAACCACTCACATCCAGTATCTCACTTGTAAGCCTGTGCCAATTGGCTCTTTCAATAAGAGCCCATTCATTCTTAACCTAACCCAGTGCATTCCTCACTTGATGGATGATGTGATCAGGAATTTCTTGGCCACATCCCCTTTTGGTGTCAAGATTTATTACATATTTTTTGTATCCCAGCAGTGCTCATTTGAAGGTGAAAATGGGTTGATTGGAAAAGAGACTGGGTTGAGTGGGAGAAGTGACATATTGAGAAGACTGGGCATAAGGCTAATATAGCTTATGATAGGGCTAAGCCCAGTCATATTAGACCTAATAAGGATCAACATAAGGCTATTGATGATCATAGCCATGCTAGCCAAGGAAAATAGGGTCCATGGCTTTGAACAATGGGATTATACATACCAGAACATTGTTTCTTGATGGTACGGTACCAAAACTACTTAACCAGTTGATTTAACTTAGAGTCAGCATTGGTGTTTGATGCAAAAGCCTCCAAAGGCTAGTTGGTTAAAGAACACACCAAAAATTCTTCAACTCTATGGACACAACTTGTCCTAGTTGATCCCACCAAGCGTGACAACAATTGTTGACACAGAAGATTGCACCCTTGGCAGGAGGCCGAGCTCCTGCCTTCTTCATGCAAGAATGGAAACTCCCCTCTCACCTGTGGAACTAACGAAGCTGGAGGGGAGAGTCTCTAGATGAGGGCTAGCTCCCTCTGATGTATCTTTTAGGTCCTAGTTTCTCCTACTGCTAACAAATAAAATGGAAAAAGGGGGGGATGAAAAGGGAGAGAGAGATGCTAAAAATAGAACCTAATCCTAAAAAGGAAAAGGTGATACACCAGAAAAGTGATCCTCCCAGCCTGAACATATACTTTTCACCAAAAAAAAGTGCCTATACACTTCATCTGCCATGAGAAAACCTTCTGCATCAATGGGTCTAGGGTCCATGGAGATATAGGGAGGGAATAAATACTAGAGGCATTCTGAGACACACTACAACAACCTATCCACTTTGCCTATACTCCTCTAGGGACACTTCTGATAGACCTATAAAAGGAAACTCACAAAATGCACCAGACATGATGAAATCATTCTGTAAAAGCATTAAGAAAATGACTTAACACAGAATCAAGGCATAAGCACATACTAAAGATGCAAAACTTAGAATGGAGGTAAAAATGCTATGTTTCGATTCAAGGTAAAATTTTGGCAGAGCTCTACCTTACAAACTCGAGAGATTTTTGGGAAAAGTTTTGCCTTAAGGCTGAGAGCGGATGTGTTCTCCAAAGAGAAGTTTACAATATATAGAAAGAGGAAGAGAACTTGGCACTTCTTGGGAAAGATTTTGGCACCCTTTTTTTCCAGTGGCCCATGTGCATTATGAACCTTGGGAAGAGGAAATCACTATTATTGATGTCATTCTTCTAGAAGAGGCCTACTGGAACCATGATGTATAGTCACCAAAATTGACTTTGGCATTCAAGCATTAATGTAAGAACATGGCTGCGCCTCTTTTTTGCAAACAGACTACAGTTTGTCCCCTCATCAATGCCAACTAGAGAAAATAGGCTGTGCCACTCATCTGGTAATAACTCACCTTCCCTTTGCCACTTGGATGCTTTGTCTTTTCTGATCCTTATCTTCTTCCTACTCTTTCAGCCCTCGAGGGCAATCTTCTGGTAGGTCACTACATTCCTTGGGCTCCTTCCATGGTTGGCACTCAGACAGTTCAAAACAAACGGCTACTTCACTTTGTTAAAATTGACGTTCATGAGGCCATCACCCAACAGCTATTTCATCTCCTTAAATTTGATGGCTTTTAGGACGTCACCATCCTCAGCAAAAGTGATTAGGTCTTTTCTATAGGCTTTTGTGCTTTGGGCTTTTTTCTCGCGGACTAAAAGTCTGCGGGAATTGGCCGCTTCATCCTTTCTGTCGAGCTCTTTGACTTTTCCTTACACTGGCGGCCTCTTTGAACTATGCTTCCCCTGAATTCCTTCAGGCTTTTTGTCCAAAGGAATTCCTTCAGACAAAAAGTTTGAAAGAATTCAGCCTCAAACAAAAATCTGAACTTACCCTTCGGTTGCCTTTCCTTTGAAGTGATTTCCCTCTGCAAGGGCTTTTAGACTTATAAAATGCCCTCCGTAAGGGCTTCTGAACCCAACATTGCCCTTCAACCTTGGGACACACCCTTTAACCAAGTTGTTTAACCAACCCATTAAACCAAAATTGGTTCAATGGTTCAATCAGTTCAATGGTTCAATCACTATGCACTGAGTTGATTGAACTAATCTTTTAAACTTGCCGATGAACCAAGCGATTGAACTAATTCATTGAACCGGTTCACCATTGCGCATCGAGCCTGTTGAACCAAGCCTTTGAGCTGTTCATTTGAACCACTCATTGAACCAAGCCAACAAACTTGATGATGAACTTAAACATTGAACCAAGTGAAATGAACCAAGGCATTGAACTAATGCATCAAACCAATACGTTGAACCAAGCCGATTGAACCAGCCGAAGCGTTGAACTAGCACATTGAATTAGTGTTGAACTAGCCGATTGAACCAAAATCGAATGGACCAAGTGGTTGAACTTGAAGCTGCTTGAACTCATGCAACCCAAAAATGAAATAGCCTAGAACAGCAGGGATAGAAGGGGACTGATTTTTGGCCTATTGGGCAAAAATGGTCAACAAGTCTTCTATCTAAAGAGGTTTCATAAAGGTGTGCAAGAAATTATAGTTTCTAGGAGATTTTTTTCTTTGTATGTTTTTGGTTGCAAGTACATTTTGGAGATTCATGGAGGTTAATTCTTGGTTCTCCATTGAATATTAGGTGTCTATAAACATTTAATATTTTCCTTTCATATTGTCCTAGTTTAAATTTAAGACTAGCTTTGTCATTTATTTGTAGATTCAAGTGTAGATTTAGGTTTTTATCCTAGAAATTTTGATTTTTATTATGTATACAACTATTTAAAAATAAACAATCGCATCAAAACACTTATGGGTTTTGTGTACCTTTGTTCCAAATTTCCAAAATAGTCTGAAGTTTTGAATTTAATTTCATATTGTGAAAGTTATCATAATTTTAGTGATTGTTGTGTAAAATTGATTAAAAAAGGTGTTTTATGAAATACTAAGTGTAGGATACATTTTTGGTTAAAGCTGATGTCCACTCAATTTTAATCATGAAACTTCTAATTTTTATTCATGCTTTGACTCAGCTTCATCAAACTAGCATAGTACAAGAGTATCACATAGACTTTTCCAAACTCACCACTCAATATATAGGATTGTCTAAGGATTTCCTCACAACTTGTTTCATCAATGGACTTCATGAGGAACTTCAAGAAGAGGTTAGAATGTGGAAACCTCAAAACCTAATGGAAGTCATGGGATTAGCTAACCTTTCATAAAATTGCATCACTTGGACATGTCACCAATCTTATTTGGTTACACCCCAATATGCACCTGTAGAGCCTGTACAAGCAAAAAATGTTCCCAAAAAAGCACCATAAGTGCCTTAGCCACCTACTAAAAAAACACACGAGCAGGATTAAAAATCACATTTGGATGCAACCCAAACAAATATAATGGATCCTGACCTAGCACCTAATGATCGTGTGTAAGTAATAAAAGCACCTGCATTGGCCTCCAAAGAGCCCCAATTGGAAACCAATGGGCCCAAGTAGGGAACTGACACATAAAATCTCTCAAATTCATAGTCTTTGGTAAGGTTATTCTCTCAACACCAAATGTGTGCTAAGAATAATGCTATGTGGGACGGCATGTATCCTCAGTTGGCTCACCAAGTAGCCTATTTTGTGCACCATCATTCTAGATTTGCTATTCTGATCACCATGCTTCAAATTACACTTAAACCTTTGGTTATGGTGCTCTTATTCAACTAGTTGATGTACATACTCATATCCCAGCATAGGTAGAAGAAGTGGAAGCATAAATAGACACATAGATGTGCCTCTATCTGGTCTTCTATATATATTTTATATGTAATTATTTGCATGTTTCAAGGACAAAACATGTATAGGGGATAGAATGTGATATAATTAACGAGGGGAATATAGTGCATAATAGAGGTAGAATGGTAGTAGAATGAATAGTAGTGAATAGTAATGAATAATAATAATACCATATTCATAGAAATGAAGAGTGTGATAAATTAAAATAGTATAAATAGAGGGGCATAGACTATTGCAATGCATTTAATCAAATATCAATTCAATTAGAGTATTGCTCTGATAAAGAGATATCCCCCTTAAAGTAGCAAGTGATTTATGGATTGATTCCTTAAAAGGAATAAAATATTATATATTCAGTATTTTTAGTTATTTTATGTATTTTAGTATAGAGGTTCTTAACATTTGGTATCAGATCCTCTACCCAGGTTCAAATCATGGAGAGGGTGGCTATGCTGACATTGCAGTGTTCATTTGGGGATCATACATGTAGGGGATCCTGGTGTATGGGCATAAATCCAACCTAAAGTTTGGGTTTCAAAAACATGGTGGAATGTTATGATCTTGATGTGTGGATTTCACTAATGCCTCAAGGTTTTGGTGTAATATTTTGTTACATTTAGTATTAGAGCTCTTTCCAGGGCCATTTCCATATATTTTTTTCTATTTTAGTAGTAAATTGTACAAGTAGGAGTTTGTAGTTTTGTTCATCATATGTTCTCACCTTGCCTTTGGGATCCTAGTGATTAGAAAGTGGATAAAAATTGAGTTGGAAAGAACATTTTTTAGGATGTTGGTTTTGGGAGTGGAAGTTGTTAGAATTATAGAGGTATTATGGTGAGTGTTTTTATTGCAAACACATTTTTTATTTTTATGGAGTAATTCTAAGTTATCCTTTGCATCTTGGGGTTTTCAAAAGTTAGATCTACATCTTTCTCTCTTGTCCAAAGTTGCAACACGAAGCCAACATAAAAGTGCATATTTCCATTTTTTCCCTCAAAATCATGATTGTTCTTATTCAAACTACTCTAAAATGATAATGAATTACACCAAATAATTTATAATTTTTGTGTGCCTCATTTATAGCTTTCCAAAATAATTTGATTTTTAAATTTCATTAAGTTAGTTTTAATAACTGTTGTTGTAAAAAAAAGGTTATGTCAAACTCTATTCAAGTCATCAATGTTGCAAGTGTGTAATAATCTCTATGTGATGTAAGGATGCATTATAGGGTGAATTAGAGATCCACTAAGTTTTCATAAGTTAATTATAGTCCTTGTGTTGAGATTGTAATCATGGGGTTTGACTTTTTATTTAGAGCTCAGATCACATGTGCCTTCACTCAGCTTCATCAAATTAGCACAATACGAGACTATCAAATCATATTTGAAAAACTAGCCAATCAGACTGTCGAATAATCTGATGCTTTGTTCAAAATTCTATTCATCAACAGACTCCAAGAAGATATTCGAACAGAGGTTAACATGTTCAAACCTTGCACTATGATGGAATTTATATGCTTATCTAAGTTCATTTAAGACCACATCAACTAAAAACATCATAGTGTAACACCCTCTAAGCCATCTTCTTTCTAGCATCCCAAATATATACTAATGAAAGACAAATTATCTCTACCTATTGTTACTTTTCCACCTACTAAATTGGTGGTTGCATGTTCTATTTTGGCTAATACTTTGCAAAAATTTAGTAGTGATATGCATAACATCAAAAGTAATATGCACAAACTCATAAGTGATATACATACTACTTTGGATAGATTTAAGCTTCACCCCCATATCATAGCACAATATTATGAAAAAATCGATGCATAGTTAGATTGAGAGAATAACTACATCACATGGTATGAATATTTATTTCCTATAGTTGAAGAATTTGAGATGGAAATAACTACATGGATGGATTTGGAGAACACTTGCATAACATGGTCTGTTAATCACTTGGCTGAGACTAATTCATTTGGTCTTACTTTCACCAAATCCTCCCTCCACACAAAAAAAACTTCTTTACTCTTGCCCTCAGATGATTCCAACAATTTTATGCTTTAGTTTTTGGGGTTAGCCACTCCAAAACAAATGTGTGTAAAGGACCATGCTAAGGGGGATGTCATGTACCCTAAGCTGACTCCATAGGTAGATTATTTTGTGGTCCCTTGCTATAGCTTTGAGTAACTGATTGTCAAGCTTTAAAATTTAGTGCTCGATTATAACCTATAGACTGTCTTATTTTATGTTGATGTTTATTCCTCTATCCCCTTTGAACATCCACCTAATGTTTCAGTGATTCCATTCACACTACTATTGTACATGCTCCTATCATAATATAGAAAGAATAAGTGGACATAGAAAAGAATGCATGATAGGACTTCCATTTGGTCCTCAATATATTTTTGATATATAATTCTTAGCATGTTTTGAGGATAAAACATGTCAAGGGGGATGGAATGTAATGTACCTAGGTAGGGTTATATATTGTCTATTAAGGATATAATAGTATTAGAATGAATAATAGTGAATAGTAAAGAATAGTAAGGAATAATCATAATAATAATAATAATAATACCACATTTATAGGAATGAAGAGTGGGATAGACTAAAATATAATAAATAGAGGGGCATAGACTATTGTAATGCATTCAAGAAAATATTAATTCAATTAGAGTATTACTCTAATGAGGTATCCCCCTTGAAGTGGCAAGCGATTATGGAGTCAGTCCTTGCTAAAAAAGGAATATTATATTAATATAATTAGTTTTTTATGTATTAGTTGTAAGAGGTTCTTAACCAAAATGTGGTATTGACTGATAGAAAGTGGTTTTGATAGGAATATATATGGTATTAAGTTTTGATAGCTTTGTTAACCTTCTAAACAACTCCTCAAGCCTTCTACATGTCTTTCACAACCATATATTGTCATATCAACCTTTCAAAGGTCATTCCAAGTGTTAAAACATAGTACTAAGGCTTTCATAAGTGGTTTTTGGAAAATGATATACGGTATTGGCTTTTGTGGCCTTATTAAATCTATTTTACACATTGTGGGTTTGACAATGTTATTTTATGATGTGAAACTATTCACAAAAGCCTATAGTGCAAATTTTAACTCCAAAAATATATCAAATTTTATTTAATTATTGTACACCTACAGAATTCTATAATGCATTTTAAGTAAAAATGACTCCAAAAGCCCACAATGAAGACAAATAAATTATAAAGTCTTCTCCAATGTTGAGATGTAGAGGCTTACAGATCAAGTTGTATTTTTAGATCCCTATATGTTATCCCCAGTCAGTCATTGAACTTCTCCTTAACTTGATGAAGATGTTAAAGTAGTGTGGGATGACAATCAGTTGAAGCTAAATTGAAATCAAAGTTTTGTGAGAGGACATAAGATTTTATTCACAGAGACTTACATATCGAATCAATCATGGTAACAAGAAAATCAAACAAGATTGACATGTTTCCAATAGCGAATATATTAGATGATAATGGGGAAGAAACTCCATTATAGTTCCACCTTAACATTAATGCCACATTTGTCAGTAAATTTGGAGCCATGATTATAGATTTTGTTTGTATTGTTATAGCATAAGATTATTTATCAGACATGCAAAAAAATCTAAAGGATCCACAACCGAGTGCATCCATTGCACACTCTCTTCTTATGGATGGCATTTCGTATAATGTGATGGGGAGTGTTTTCAAGCTTGAGGGTGGTGGAGAAATAGAAGAAATAGGATCTCCAACTTAGAAGACTATTCTTTTTTGGGCAGAGTTTGGAAAGAATTTTTATGATGAAAGATATAAATCCTCTATCTTGCAAGTGCTCACTTTAAACTCAAAAAAGAAATGTGGGGGTGTTTCTTTGAAAAATTCTCCATTTTAAGTACACATTCACTAGAAAGGAGTTGTAAAAATGATAATAGCTATGTGCAATACATGGATGGATAACAATGCTTTACTACAAGAAACGAGTCTTTCCAAGTTTGATGAACTTGTAATAGTAGTTTTTTAGTTCATTTTCTTAATAAAATTAACTTAATAAAAATGGAAATGATATAGGGTTTTGAAAGAAGAATATCTATGATGGGAATGTGCACTATTGATCTAACGAGGTGGGAGCTCCTTTTTGGCTAGGAAGGACTACATGCACATCAAAGACAACTTAGACAAGATTGATTAATAATAAATATAGGTGGATTTCCTGATACAAGATCAGTTCCAAGAAGTGATAGACTTCCTTAGAGGGATGTTAGTTTGGTGTTTATGCAATCAAGTGGATAATACTGATAAATGAAATATAGATCATGCTAAATATATTTGATAAGATAAATGCATACATATTATTTAAGATGGATGGATGAGATGAACAATATAAATAGATGAAGATGATCAAGATAAATAGATATGGATCTTTTGATTAAGATTAATTTAAGTTGTTAAAAATAAACTCGGGTTGTAGACAGAAAATAAACAACATAGAGATTAATGTTGATTATCATAGAATTAATATTGATTATGTAATTGATGCTGATTCTATATGAATCGATGTCATTTCTACTAGAATATGAGGATCAAAGCTTAAAGGATGAATTTGGGTAAAAATAGGATTTCCTAAAGCTTTCTAAGTGCAGATAGATATAAAATAAATAAGATGAATTTAAATTAATCTAGATAATAGAATAAACTTACCTAGATTGCACTACCTTCTTCCAAATGATATTCTAAATTCTAGACTCTTTGCGGGATAAACAAGATCTTTGACTGTAACATTAGGATTCATAAAAGATATCAATATCTTTGATTATAATGTAGCTTATCACATACCATCAACAACATAGGTAATGGAAATTTCATCAGCATTTTTATAGTGCAAAATTACATCCCTGACAAAGAGTAATGCATAAGTATATATGATCGACATCGATCCAAAATGGATCAAGACTGATCTTGGGAGGATCGATAACAATTCTACTCTTTTTATCTAAATTTTGTTTGGTTTTTTTAACAATGAAACCAAATAGCTAAATAGAAAGTTAAGTTGTTTACATGGGTTTTGCTTATGAGGGAGGTTTGTTAAGGATATTATTTACTTTATTATAATGGATTTTGTTTAGATATTTTAGGATTATGGGTAGTTAGGAGAATTACAATGGTAATTAGTATAAGTTGACTTTTATAGATAGACATTTACTTCTTTATACTTCAAATTATATTTTATGTATATACTTTTATGATGTTTGAGAGGGGTTTCAAACCTCTAGGAGTTATGATGAAAATTATAGGTTTTAAAGTGTTATACCATATTTTAGCCTTAACCTATTTCAGGATTTCAGGATACTAGACTTAACTTATTTCAAGATACTAGACTCAGCCATAATCCACATGTCATAAAAGACTTATGGTGCATAATTCTAGTGTCTACATTTTCCCCATTTTATGGATAGACGTGTAGAAACTAGTCATGAGACAAAAATTATGAGGGTTATGATGACCCAAGTATGTGAGGAGGTATTCCCCATCAAACTTAGTATTGATGTAGGATAATGAGATGGTGATGCATTTGAAAATATGATGGATAGTGGGATGGGATGAAGATCTGAGTGATAAAAGTGAACACAAATGTCATGGATTTTTGAATGAGCAACTAGTTTAAACTTACAAAGATAAGGATATCATAGATAGAAATGTCCCAAGGCCAAAAATAAATAACCACCATTGTGAACAAGTGGGTTTAAATGAAGGTTACCAATAAATAAATGATAGGAGGTCTAACCAAAGCATTTATTATGTGCAAAATTAGGGAACTGCCTATATGCATATTATCTCAAGGTAAAACACACTCTTTTAGGATCTGTTAGGGATTTGTTCCTAATATAAGGTGAGCCAAGATAGGTTGTGGGACCAGCAAAGGGTCATCTTCCACTAACTAAGGTGTCATGTGTAAAGTGTCATAATTGTAATGGTTGTAATCTGCTTGGCTTGGGTACAAGACTATCTACTATGAAGCATGCAAGTAAATGCAAAACAAGGGATCAAATTTGATCACATGGATCTACATTATAATTTCTATGGATATAAATAGTATGGTCCAAATGTCATTTTCTTATTGGAAAACTATTTATCAAATCTAACAAATTTGGATGGTTTGCGTTGGATGGATAGATGGTGCCTTTGGATTTGCTATAGGATATATGAGAAAAAGAGTAACTGAGGTGGGATTAAACTCCATAGTTTGTTGGGATTATGGTGAGGCATGAGATAATTTATGATTTATGTACTTTTTAATCCCTATCTAATGCTAATTAATGCCTTGGTGGTTGTCAATCAACTAAGCCTAGGATTCTTGAAAATGGGAAATGATATGAAGATGGGCAAATATGGATTTAGGATTGTGTTATCTCCTTAGGTTAGAGGCTAAGTCTTGGTGTACTAATGATAATAGGACAAACTAGGGCTAACCCATGTTTAATTTTTACGTAGACTGATCAATGCAGGAAGTTTGCTAATTTTAGAAAGTTACTCGATGCAAGAAGCTTTCTTGGGATATTATTTGACTTTTGATTTTATATTTTGATGCACATGCTTGATAAGTTTTTGATAAGATAGGAAAGTTGATCAATGTGATAAGCTTTATTTATTTTTAATTTTGGATAACCATCCTTCAAGGGAGTGGTCTATATACATTTATGAACAACTATCCTTTAAGGGAATAGTCTATGATTTTTCCCATTGTTTGAATTTTATCCCATATTAATGATTTTGAATTAATGAAAATAAGGATTAACTTTGAGTTGGCCTAAGTCACGTTATCAAAGATAGATATATGACATAAGGTAATATTGTGATCCTTGTTATCATAAATAATTATTTGGGGCTTCATCCTACATATAGGTAAAGCGTATCCAATAGAAAAATGTTATGAGTAGAGCCAAGGTGATCACATTTAAGGTCATAAAGAAAGTGATATTGAATGACCATATAATTCTATATCATTATAGGATATATGTGTGGGGATTTAAAGGTATAAGTAATAAGAAGCTTGAATTGATTTTTGGATAACCAAAACTATTAAAAATAAACAAAGTGTAGATGTAAAGCACTGAGAGACTCATTTCTAATTTGTTTGTAAGGGATGTTAAATGGTATGCCCCAAATCCATATGATCCAAGTTAACTAGGATAAATTTTGTTGAATCATTATCAATTATGTCATGTTGATGTCATGAAAGTATCCAGGTGAGTGGATGAAGTGCCTTGATAGTCTAAGTGACAATGATAAAGTGTGCAATGTGCTTGTCCTAGTATGCTTAAAGTATGCTTGGTTGATCTTCATTTTTGGCATGGTTTGAGATGATTAGGGATGATTATAAAGTATTGATATTATGAAATATGTCCTATTAGAGGTAAAATATGCATTGAGTTCTTGTGTTCATAAGTGAAATTCATATTGCAGTCCATAGTTTTCATCTAGACATTTTGAGTCTAATGGCAAAAAATCTAAGTACGCAATTTGATGATGTCATAATTGCCAAGTGTAGATGAGTCAAGGGGAGTTAGTCATATGGTTGTGATCAAATTAGTCCCAATTTTTTATGTTCCAAGTCTCAAGTCATGTGATGAAGTGAAGCCAAAGATATGTGTGTAAAGTTAGGCTCCCAAGCATTTTGACAGTGTTTTCTATGTTCAAACCGAATCGAGTAAGCAATTTGGTGATGTCATATCTGATACATATGAAAGTTTCAAGAAGAGTTTGATATATGTATAAATTAACCTATGATATTATATCTTATGTTATAAATCTCACATCATGTGAATAAGTGCAGCAAAATATATACAAGTGCAAAGTTGGGCTCCCAGGTAGTTTGACAATGTTTTCTCATACTTAGCCAAATTTGCATGTGGCAAGAAAAATTGAGTAGGTATTTTGATGTAGTCATATTTCACATGTGTGGATATTTTTAAATGAGTGGATCATATGGGTTTTTTCAATTTTGTGCCTAGTTTCTATGCACTAAGTTTTATGTCATGCGATGAAGCACATCAAAATATATGACTGTGCAAAGTCAACCTTCCAGGTAGATAGCAATGGTCCCCATACTTAGTCTATTTTGCAAGATGTTAAAGATCAGAACTAGATGGAGATCTAATGGATCATGGGTGATCATTAATTAAATATATATGGTGATTTTTGAGTTAAACAAGTAAAATTATTTGTTGGTTAATGAATTTAAAGATCGAGCTCCTTACAAAAGGATCAACGAAGCGTGTTTATTCCCAGGTGTTAGGAAGCAACAAAATGAGGACAAGTGTTTAAAGTTTAATGTTGAGTGGAGATAAATATTAGGATTTTTATAAGATATAATCATGATTGGATGTTCATTAGTAAATATATCAATGTTGTGTATTGATCAAGATGATTTCAAGGTGTCCAATTTTTAACACAGATAGAAACTGAGCTACATACAAGAGATCGATGGAGTGCATTAAGTCAAATAGTCAAGATGAAGATCTAATGATGAGTGATGAAAGGTAAGGGTTGAGATACTTAAATGAATATTGATGGTGCATGTTTAATCTAAGATGAAAGGGCATGAGATGCATTTTAAGTGACCAAAGTTTAACTTTAACAAAGGAAAGACCAGTGTCTAGTTTTTGGGCCATATCTTTTGATACAGACAGAATTTGCTCATGGTGTAAAAATAGAATATATATATAGGATTCAAAGTTGTATATGTAAATATATATTTTAAGGTTTGAAAGTGTGTATATTCAAATTTATGAATGTTTAAATTTGACTGTGTGTTTGACCATGGACTGTAAGTGACCCAAGAAGGATAATTGAGTTTATGTTGATGTTATTTCAATGTTTCAGGATATCTTAGCTATTGGAGAGTGTTTTAAACTCCATGAGGATAACCTCTATGGATTTTTTAGGTGTGATCAATCTATATTTAGTACAAATAATGCTTAAGAAGTTGATTATGCGTTTATTGATGGCATTCCTATGTACAAGATCATTGTTTGAGTTGATTGATCATACACAAAGGTGATTAGATATGATTATGATCATTTGAGGATGTCAAAAGAGTCATATGTAGTGGACCTATGTAATTTAAATTGGTCTTGTGTTCTTGATGAAGTGATAAATGGGTGAATAGGTCTCCATGACTTATGAGGGCTACAAAGGCCTAATTAAAAGGTGTAAATGCTTAAGGGTGACCCATGAGTGATATGGATGACTTATATGGATGGTATTGAGTTGTATCTTGATTTGAGAGAAACCTTAAGGGTTAAGGCAAGTCTAATGGCAGACCAAGAAGTTTTTTATCATGAAAGATCTATATATAATGAAACCAAAGGAGATGGTTTCTAGACTTGAAAGAGGAGTGTGTATGTGAGAGTTGTAGAGAGAAGGAGAAGGAGAGTGCCCAATAGATGAGTGGATGTGTAGAGAAGATTTTTTACTATGTGTATGACTTATGGTTCATGTTTTTGATGTCAAAATAGTGTTCTTGCATGTTTCGAATGAGTGAAGAGGTCTAGGGTGATCCAAAAGTATATTTTGGATGGTTTTAGTCTATAGAGTTGAAGAGAGTTGATATATTATGTTTCTCCATCAGATTGGTAGGAAATAAATGTTTAAGATATGTTGTGTTCATAGATGTTATGCTTTCTCAAAATCTAGGAGGTTATAGCCTCCTTGCAATGTGAATCTTTCTAAAAGTCTAGTTGTTGTGGTTGTTCAACTAGATAGGTGTTGTAGCACCTTATGGGATTGTAGTCTCACTAAATAAGGGATGGTAGTTCATTGATCAATTGTATCTAGTCTAAATTAGTTATTGTTATTATAGGATAGTAGTCTAATTACAAGTTCTAGTGGGTTTTCTCCCCCAATAGGGTTTCCCATGTATGTCATGTGTTATGTGCTTGATCTTGCATTGTCTCTCTTATTCATTATTATGAATGATATGCATGCTTCATGAAATGCTTATGGTAATTGATTAAGAGTTTTCAAGGATTAAAATTGACATTGGATTATCTAGGCTCACTAATTCATTCCCCCCCTCTCAGTGATTATACCTCTAATAATTGGTATTAGAGTAGGTCCTTTGGTAAAGGCTCAATAGCTTAAAGGTGATCTAAGGTACAATATGGGTAGTCATAAATGAGGTTTCTCTACTAAGCAAGCATCGATGTTCAATGGATCTAATTATGCTTTTTTGAGTGCAAGGATGAGGACCTACATCATGTCCATAGGGTTTAACATTTGGTAATCTATTGTGGATGGTTATTACACACTTACTATTCCTCCATCCAGTGTTGCAGATAAGAAGTTATTTGAGATAAATTTTAAGGTAATGAATGCTATCACTTGTGGTATTTTAGAGATTGAATACACCAAGGTAATCCATTGTACATTTTCCAAGTAAATGTGAGATAAATTGAAGACTATTTATGAAGGAGACTCAAAAGTTAAGTTGGCAAAGTTGTAGACTTGCCTAAGACAATTTGAGAGTCTCAAGATGAAGAAGACTATGTGGCATCTTTTCTATAGAGATTTGATGAGATTGTGAACATAGTTAGAGGTCTTGGAGAGAACCTTGGAGAGGCTAATGTAGTTCAAAAGGTATTAAGGTCTATTTCTATCAATTTTTATTCAAAAGTATTTGTTGTAGAAGAAAGTCATGATCTTACTATGTCGAAGATGGATGAATTGCATGGCATCCTTACTGCATATGAGATGAGAATAAATGATGATATACCACCAAATAAGGAAGCAACATTCAAGATAGAGATTAAGTCTAAGAAGAAGTTCCAATGTAATAAACCCAAGGAGGATGAAATTTTTGATATTGATGAGGATGAATCGATTGCTTTGTTTACAAAGAAATTGAAAACAGGGTTAGGCAAGTATAAGGGTAAACTACCCTTCAAATACTTTAATTATGGAGAGATAAGATATTTTGCTAGAAAGGGCCCTCATAATCATGATGATGAAGAGCATGATGAAAACCAAGATGAAGACAAGTAGACATACAAGAAGAAAGGATTCAAAAAGTATAACAACAAAAAGAAGTCCTTCAAGAACAAGGAGAGTCTCTACACCAATAATGATTGCAACTCGTCAGATGAGAATAAAGATAATGACTCAAACTATGATTATGAAAATGATGGTCCTGTTGAAGATGAATTCCTTTTCATTGCTCAGGAAGGAATTTATTCATATCAAAAGGAGTCTACTTGGAGTGATTCAGATTTTGATAGAGATGAGATGGACTGTGAGACTGAATTGATGAATGCCCTTGAAGAACTGAAGATTGAGAAGAATATTAACAAGAAGATGAAGTCATAAATCAAGGACTATGAGGAAAAATCTAGTGTGTATGAAGCAAGAATGAATGAAGATACCAAGGATCATGAAGATATGTTCAAGCATCTCAGTTGTCAATTAAAAATCCTATCTACAAGCCTAAAAGCTAAAGAAGATGAATGTTCAAGGTATGTAATTAAAAATGAGTCATTAAACTCTGAGTTAGAGAAGACATTTAGTAAGGTGAAGTCATTTGTGAGATTTGAAAAGAGCTCAAGTGATCTGACAATATTCTAAATGATCAAAATCATGTAAGTGATAGAAATGGTCTTGGATACAAAGAACTAGAGAATGGAACTCAAGACAAGATGAAGACTAATGTGAACAAGAACAATCTAAATTTGAAGACAAATCATCAAGAAAGGAATGAAAGTGTTGGTATACTAAAGATAAATCAAATCAAAAAACCAAATGCCATGAGGTATGCAAGTTTCAATGGTTATTGTTACACATGTAATCAATTTGGGCATAGAGCTAGAGAATTCAAGAGACCTGCTAGAAATGAGTTTGTATGGAACTATGATGGGGGTCATCAGTCAAAAGGTGTGAACAAATTTAAGTGTTTCAACTATCTTGATGAGGGACACTTTGCTAAGTAGTGTTCAAATAAGGTAATTCAAGATGAGTCTTCCTCAAAAGATTTTATTTTAGTTGTTATGATATAGGACACATTGTAAGATTTTGTCCATATCAAGTAGGGCAAGTTGAGTTCACTTCAAAAATAATGGTTTGCTACAACTATGAGAAGATTGGACATATTACTAGATTCTTCAAGCAAAGGTCATAAAGTCAAAATAAGTTCAATCAATATATTAGAGTGTAAGGAAGAAGGCAAGTTAACTCATGAAAACCAAAGGTGGTAAGTATGAGTCATGATGGGTCTACTGGTCCAAGTAATCTATTTGCTATAGTGGAGAATGATATAGAAGTTAAATAGTGTCAAGGGCTCTCATGTTGTGGATAAAGAGACTGAGCTCAAGGAGAGGACTAAAGTACTAGTTGAGGCTAGTTTTGAGGTGAGTATAGATCCAATTGAATATCATATTGTTATTGAGCATGTTTCATGCAAATAAAATCAAATTTTGGTGCCTAGTGATGAGTTTCTAAATTGCAAGGAAGATTCTTTAGATTAAAAGGTATGCCATGAATCTTTGGTGCTTCCATGTATTGTCAATTCAATATTAGAAGAGAAGGAAAATGTTGTAGTGGTTGAGCATGTTGCTTCTATTAAGCCTAAGAAGAAGAAGAAGAAAGACAAGTATCAGATGACCAAGGAGGAGAAGGAATATGAGGAGTTATGGGAAAATCATGGATTCACACTATTCTAGGACATAGTGAAGTAGGGTGTCTTTGTGTATGCTTCTTAAGAGACTCATTTCAATGGAGAAGTAAGTGTTGTTGTGTATGAAGTGTCTATAGGGGTCAGAATGGGTGTTTCTCGGTGGCCTAATGAGATTGATGCAATATCGATAAGATTTTTATGGTTAGAAAGGTATTTTGAAGTTATTATAGCTTGATCCAAGTGGTTTTGTGGTCTAAAGGTATGTTGAATTCAAATTGAAGATTTTTTAGTGCTCTCAGTTTTCTCAATTTTGGCTTAAGGGCAAGCAGGCTTAAAATGGGATAAAATATTTATGGGTTCCCAAGTATGTGGAAACTCAAATCTTGGTCTAGAAGTGTGTAATGGTTGTCTCTAGGTGTACAATAAGTTTCAAAGGTGGATGTTGACCAGAAGGAGGTTTGTTGACTCTATTTGTTTTGAGATTCTAGAGTTTTGGGTTATGCTAGAAAAGCGTTTTGCCTTATGAGTTGAGGTCTAAGGCTTCTTAATATATTGAATGGTCCAAATGGATTGTCAAATCAAGCTTCACAAAGATCTGAAGGTTTGTGTATTTCATGTTATTTAAGTTTTTATTAAGATGGAGGCCTAATTGGTTAGTAGGTTTGTGAAGGAAATATGTTGTAGAGGATGAGATAGGTAATGAAAATTGGTGTGCTTGAGTGGAATATGAAAGTGATAGAGATATGAAGTTTCAATTATTGAAGGTGCATTTACTAAAAGTTGTGGGCTCTACAAGTTCCAGGTAGGGCTATAAGGAGTATAGACAGGCCTAGTAATGAAGATGTGATGTTTTTACTCTATCTCTCTTAAAGAGTAAGGTATGAGTATTTCAAGGATAGTTCTCAAGTTGGTTTATATCATGTTTCCTATTTGGTGAGTGGTATGAAGTTTTGTTGGTAGTCCTTGACGTGGTTTGAGAGAGAAGCCTAGTAAGCCTATATGGTGGTTCTTCATGGTGTGTGGAGATTTGAAGATGCTCGAGAGGTGAAATTGATCAAAAATATTAGGTGGAGTCCCTCTCGAGTTCCATTAGATTTCAGTATTTTTGTGTGTTCTTTCTTCATTGGTTGCAGTGCTTAGTTGAAGAGAGTGTTGGCATGGAGCAAGAGGAAGTTCTCAAGCTAAGAAAAGGTAGGCTCAAGGTAAGGGGGAGTTTGTACTATCTTTACAAGATGGTCTTCTCTTATTGATAGTATTTTTAGGTCCTCAAGATCAATCAGTTCCCACTTTGTCATTGTGTCAAAGGGGGAGAAAGTTCATGTTTTGAGAGTTCTTGAAGAGAGAGAAGGAAAGTGAGTTATATATTATTTTATGATGGGTGTTGACATCAATGACAAAGGGGGATATTGTTGGATAGTTTTAAATGATGTCATGGTGATTTCATGAAGGTTTCTAAGTTAGTGGATGAAGTGCCTTGATATTCTAAGTGATAATGACAAAGTGTGCAATGTGTTTGTCCTAGTATGCTTGAAGTATGATTGGTTGGTCTTCAGTTTTGGCATGGTTTGAGATGATTAGGGATGAGTCTAAATTATTGAGCTTTTGAAAGATCCATTATTATAGGTCAAAGATGTATTGAATTCTTGTGTGCATAAGTGAAATTTAGCTGGTGGTCTATAGTTTTCATCTAGACATTTTGGGTCCAATGGCAAAAAATTTGAGTAGGCAGTTTGATGATGTCATAATCACCATGTGTGGATGAATCAAGGGGAGTTTTTCACATGGTTGTGATCACATTAGTCCCAAGTTTATATGGTATAATTTTTAATTCATGTAATGAAGCATAGTAAAAGATGTGTGTGTGCAAAGTTGGGCTCCCAGGCATTTTGATAGTGTTTTCTATGTTCAAATAGAGCAGAGTAAATAGTTTGGTGACATCATATCTCACACGTATGAAAGTTTCAAGAGCATATTGATATATGGATGAATTAAATTATGAGATAAGATCTTATCTACTAAATTTTAGATCATGTCACTAAGCGTGACAAAATATATGCAAGTGCAAAGTTGGCCTCTCAAGCAATTTGACAGTGTTTTCCCATACTTGCATGTGGCAAGAAAAACTAAGTAGGCATTTTGATGTAGTCATATTTCACATATGTGGTAGTTTAAAAATGAGTTGATCATATGGGTTTGTTTAGTTTTTTTCCTATTTTCT
The DNA here is from genome assembly GCA_037957365.1 of Torreya grandis. NCBI lineage: Eukaryota > Viridiplantae > Streptophyta > Pinopsida > Cupressales > Taxaceae > Torreya > Torreya grandis. Next base: position 2,203,626 of record JARHVA010002697.1, on the reverse strand, counting down.
AGGCACTAAGTTTTAGGTCATGCAATGAAGTGCATCAAAAGATATGTCTGTGTAAAGTTAGCCTTCTAAGCAGATAACAATGGTCCCCATAGTCTATTTTGTATGACATTAAAAATCAAGACTAGATGGAGATCTAATGGCTTGAAGGTAATCATATAGTGAATATATATGGAGAATTTTGAGTCAAATGAGTTAAATTTTTCTTTGGTTAACAAATTTAAATATTGAGTTCCTTACAAAATGATCAATGAAGTGTGTTTGTTTCAAGGTGCCAGGAAGCAGTGAAATGAAGACAAGTGTTCAAAGTTTAACATTGAGTAGAGGTAAGGATAAAGATTTTTATGAGATCTAATGGTGATTATATTTTCATGCATATATATATCAATAGTGCATATTTATTGAGATGATTTTAAGGTGTCCAATTTTTAACATAGATAAAGATCGAGCTACGTATAGGAGATCAACGAAGTGCATTTAGTCAAATAGTCAAGATGAAGATCCAACGATGAGAAATGAAAGGTAAAGGTTGAGATACCTAAGTGAAGATTGATATTTAATTTTTAATATAAGATGCAAGGGCACGAGATGCATTTTAAGTGACCAAAGTTTAACTGTGATCATTTGAATTTAACAAAGGAAAGACCAGTGTCTAGCTTTTGGGCCATATCGTTTGATATAGGTAGAATTTACTCATGGTTTAAAAATTGAATTTGTAGAGGACTCCAATGTGAATCTATAAATATATATTTTAAGGTCTTAAAGTGTGTACAATATAATTTATGAAGGTTCAAATTTGATTGTGTGTTTGACCATGGACTGTAAGTGACCTGAGAAAGATAATTGAGCTTGTGTTAATGTTGTTTCAATGTTTCATGATATCTTAGATATTAGCGAGTGTTGTATACTCCATGAGGATCATTTTTATGGATTTTAGAGGTGTGATAAATCTATATTGAGTATGAACAATGCTTAATAAGTTGACTGTGTGTTTGTTCATGGTGTTTTTGTGGACAAGGTCATTGTTTGAGTTGATTGAGCATACAAAGAGGTGAGTAGAGATGATTGTGATCATTTGAGGATGTCTAAAGGGTCATGTGGAGTGGGAATATATAATTTAAAGTGGTTATTTGTTTTTTATGAAGTGCTAAATGGGTGAATAGGTCTCCATGAGACCTATAAGGGCTACAAGGGCCTAATTGAAAAGTGTAATTACTTAAGGGTGACCCATGGGTGCTATGGTCAACCTATGTGGATGGTATTAAGATGTGTCTTGATGTGAGAGAAGAATTAAATGTTAAGGCAATTCTAATGGTTGACCAAGAAGTTGTTTATCATGAAGGCTTTATATATAGTGAAACCAAAGGAGATGGTTTCTAGACTTGAAAGAGGAGTGTGTATGTGAGAGTTGTGGAGTGAAGGAGAGGGAGAGTGCTCAATAGATGAGTTGATGTGTAAGTAATATTAAGGACAATGTGTATGACCTATGGGTCATGTTTTTGATGTCATAATAGTGCTCTTATAGGTTGAGGATGAGCAAATGGGTCTAGGGTGATATAAAAGGATGTTTTGGATGCTTTGAGTCTACAGAGTTGAAGAGAGCTGATATACTTTATATCTCCGTCAAATTGGTAGGAAATCAGTGTTCAAGAGATGTTGTGTTCATAGGTGTTGTTTTGGCTATTCAACATCTAGGGGGGTTTAGCCTCCTTACAAGGTGAAGCTTGTTAAAAGTCTAGTTGTTATGGTTGCTCAGCTAGACAGGTGATGTAGCACCTTGCATGATTGTATTCTTACTAAATAAGAGATGGTAGTTCCTTGATCAATTGCATCTAGTCTAAATTGGTTCTTGTTATTATAGGATAGTAGTCTAATTTTAGGTTCTAGTGGGCTTTTCCCCCAAGAGGGTTTCCCACATATGTCATGTGTTATGTGCTTGATCTTGCATTGTCTCTCTTGTTCATTGTTATGAGTGATATGCATGCTTCATAAAATGCTTGTGGTAATTGATTAAGAGTTTTCAAGGATTGAGATTGAATTTGGATTATCTGGGCTCACTGATTCACCCCCCTCTCAATGATTGTACCTCTAAAAAAAATTTCCTCATTTAATCTTTTCTCATACTTATGACATGTTAATTAATGAGGAGGAGAAATATATTCTCTATATATTAAATGGGTACAAATGTGAGAAGAACCTAAGGGAGGTAGCCTCTCTAAAGATAGGGTGATAAGTATATTATTGAGTAAGATGACAATACAATTGAGGAGTTAGATGGGTATCAAGTGTTGATAAGCAATAGTCGCTTAGTGAGAGTTGCTTAAAATTATATGGATTTGCTGAGATAGTGTTGGTTTGGCATCCATATGAATATTTGAGGTGTTAATGTAATGTAGAGGCATGAGCCCTATGATGGGTGTGTTAGCCTTGGTTGTATTATGAACTTTAGGAGCTTGTGTTTATGATATTATAGTTATATCGATGGTGTTTATCTATAGGAATGGTTTGCCTATCAAGGTTGGTGAGCAATTTTGGGTTTGCTTTGATAACTCTTGTGAAGATCTAGAAGTATTTAGTTGCATTTCTTGGTCAAATATGGGATCAATGTAAAATTTATCATTTAAAAGGTCACCATCCTTAAAAATATCCCAAACTATGGCTTTAAACACATTACAATTTTCAATATCATGGTCAGGAGTCCTATGATAGGCACACACCTTATCTTCTCTATACTAGGGAGGTTTTTTAGTGTGGGGATTGAAATTTTTGAGGGGTGAAAAATAAATGAAAGATGCTTGAAAATTTTGGTTAAGAATAGTAGTGATGGACCTCGTAATGGGTCTGGTTGTGGATTATCATCCTTTTGGGGTATGAACTTTTGAGATGATTTGGCTTTGGCATTTATCATCTATATAAGCTTATTAGGAGGTGTTTTATTTGTGTATTTAAGTGAAATATTTCAATGTTTATAGGTGGAGGATTTGGTCAAAGGTTTTGGTGTCATTAAAAGAGGAGGATACTATTGACTTTCTAATTCACCCTCAACTTACACAGAGCTCACAAAGGTCTACTAGAAGAGTCATGCACCTACGAGGTCTCAAGCACTCCAAGAAAAATGTGTGAAAGCACCCCCTATTTGTGCTCTCACCCAATAAAATTGATCATAGGTTTGCATAGTAATGAAATGATGATTCATTCCCACTAATATTTTGTGATGCATGCCCCAGTGCAGGATCCTTCAGTGTAAAACTCAAGAGCCACACCAATTCGAAAAGGTGGGCCACAAATTCTTGATGACCAAGTAAACAAAGTACATAAGAAGTGGTTAAAAATTAGGAGGATGCACTTAAGACCTTTAATATTCATGCACGCTCTTATCCAAATCCCCTCCTATGCTTATCTAATGTAGTCCCATACCCATGTGCAGGTTCCTACATCTACACCTTATCGCTAGATGCAATATAAAGCCATGCACTACCCCCTTCCATGAATTCACAATTTTCTAATACTCTTGAATACACTTTAGCACAAGAGTACTTACAAAATAATAGCACATACATAGTTCATCATGCATGAAGTATGCAAAGAAATAAGCATGTGTTAAGTCTTCCACTGCACACAATAATGATGTGGCAAGCTAAAAAATAAACCTATGCAGCAACTACCAAGTGGAAACAAGGTATAAAGAGGTGTTGGAGAAGTAGTTGAGTGAAGCCTGAGGCCCTGTCAGAGTAAGTCAATATAGAAGTGGCTATCAGATATTAGGATGTGAATACACACCACCCTCTAACCAGTTTAGGGAAATCTTTCATCCTTTGATACATGCGTGTATTCTAAGATATCTTCGTTTTCAACCCCCAGATCTAAATAATTAGACAAAATTTAAGAAGCATGGATGCGGTGTCACAAAATAATCAAAATATTCACCTTTTACTCAAAGTGGCACATTAATTGTGAAATGGCTTATTCATTAAAATATCTAGGTTTTCCATTGTAAAAAGGGTCGACACATTTTCAATAACCTCACGTTGCTGAAATTTGCTCTCCAAGAGCACTTATATTGGTTGAATCTTACAAGTTAATGATAATTAAGTTCACCTCTCTTTGTTCGTCATATACCTTGTGTGTTATTTGCATTTATTGATCTTTATCTGTGGGTATTATTTTCCCCTCTCATCATTGTCTATCCCCAACACCTCTGTATGGAACATGGAACTCATTTATAGGCCATATCTTGTGCACATTCAGGTCTATGTTAATACTATATATGGACCATTTATCATCCCTCCTAATGTTGCATTGTGTTCATGTGCCTCCATGTGAAATACTTATGCATTTAGAGTGTCCTTGATAGAGTCTGTGTGAAAACATCTTATTTTCAAAGGCTTGTAGTGTGTTTATGGTAGTAGGAACACTCACTCTATTCTCAATGTATCACCTCTTTATTTTCCATCACTCTCTTACCTTCTCCCTCCCTTTTCCCTCAAAATTTTAGGTTTAAATTAGTGGTAGATTTACCTTTATACTCTTTAGGCCTACACGCTAGTCTTAAACTAGGTCCACTTAAAATAAAAGGAGTTCAACCTACTCTGAAGGCTTATCCCAAGGAGCGCAAGGGTCCCATGCCTTAGGGATGTTCCCATTATTATGATGAGACAACCAATGTTCAACATGCATAGGTGAGTCACAATAATTCCACACCCTAATGTCAAACACCTTTGTGCCCTATATAAGGCATTCACGCTCAGTGCCCCACTGAAGAGTATCCCTATACAATAGAACATCCATGGGTGCATGTTTCAAATGACATCAATTTCTAGCATATCCAATGGGACCAGTTTAAAGAAAGAGCTAAGGAATCAGTGTTACCCTTAGCTATCAAGTGTTAACGACACTCTGTAGAGTATTTGGTGACTTTAAATGTCTAATCTACTTGTTTAAGTAGTCAGAGTTATTAAAATATGTCTTTCCACCCCCCATTTCATGAAAATACTACTATCATGCCTTCCCATTTCTCATACCAAGATCATGAGAGCACCTTTAACCTTCCCCCATTTCATCCCCTATGGAAACCTATTTATGATTTTAATAAGTCCCGTGCAAGACATGTTATTTCTAATCAACATTTTTATCCTCCTAATCAGCCTCAAAAGAGAATCAATGAGATATGTCTAGATTTCTAGAGACAACTGAGGTAGATTGAAAGAGAGTAGGGGTATAGTAGGTAGCAATAAAAGCTCACTCATTAAGCTTACACTCAGTAGCGAGTGATGATGGAGCAGTATAGATTTGAAGAGAAATGCTTGGCTAGGTAGATTGCATCCAAAGAAGAGCAAATACATTAGTTGTTTACATAGATGTAAAGAATTGAATTGCAACCAACAATCTTTGCTCTTTCCTTTCCTAACTTCAAGTAGGCTCCCCCTATGCTTGCAAGTCGGCCTTTGAGACAAAAATATTATTCACCCAAAGTCCCTAGCTTTAGGCAAGGTAAATCACCTGACTTCAAAGTGCCAAGCTTCAAAGGTCCCCTTCCTTTACAATAGTTTGGACCTATGCCAACTCAAGAGCTAATCTTTCCTCAAGAGCCTCAAACATAGTCATGGCAGCCTTCTTGGGCCATGCATCCCGACTTCACAATGCCCAATCTTATGAAATATCCTTCTGATCCAGTAAAAAACTTTTACCCTCCCACCATCTCCCTATTTAAAGGGGGACTAGTTATGTGGAACATGGATGAAGTTTGCATAGAATAAGAAGAGGGTGCCTCAAGTGAAGAAGAGATAATCATTGGCAGTCCCCTCTGTGCATCCAAACTAGAAGGATCAACCCTAATAAAATAAGAAGGTATATACAACCAGAAAGGGTGGTAGGTTGATGAGAGAATGAATAAATTAGCAGTAAAAGGGGAGGATATTGATGAGGAAGAGTCAACCCATGCCACTCTAGAATGCATCCAAAAGCCTGGGCCAAACTTCTGTTGGGTGAATGAGCTACCATTTGATGCTATGGAAGAGGACCTTGAAGAAGAAACAAACATTCAAGAGGAGTACACACCTAAGGAGAACAACCATGATCACCTCAAGGTTAGGTCGTAGGCACAATCATATATGTAGGAGGAAGACTCTTTTTGGGATGAGCTAGAGAAATTTTGCTCAAGTCTGGATGATAAAATGGCATCCCCTTAGGAGTAGACCCATGCCCAATTCTATGCCAACTACTAGTTTCAATATCATATTACAAAAAAGTAGGATGCATATGTAGATGAGGTCATAACCTTGCAAATGGAGGAGGCCTGCATGGATCTAGGTTCAAATCCAGGCATGAATGATTCATCAAAATTCTCTTTCAAATTGAGGGAGCAATGTCAACCTATTGAGCTCAAAAAGTAACACAAAAATGCCAAAAAAGTTGTGTCAATGAGCACTATCAATCCTTATATGCCCAAACATGTCATAAAGGGGTTTCCAAAAGGCATATTGGACTTGGAGCAACAACTTTGAGATGAACGGGTGTAACCCAATGAGTTCATGAGCTTCTTGAGCATCATGCACAGGGCTCTCAAGCTCTATAAAGGTTAATTTGAGTAAAGAGTGTAGCTAAGCACCAATAAATATGGGAGGGATTGGCTCAATTTCAAATATATCAGTCATTTGGGAGGAAAGATTATGCATAGTTTGATGGAGTCATTCATTGAAAAAGAAGCTAGGGAAAACTACCTTCCTCGAGCACTTTTCAAAGGTAATTAGGGAATGCCTCATTTGTACTAAATAGATGTTATTTCATCTAAGCACATCACATATCAATGATAGGATGGTGCACAATGCAAAGGATCTAAGAGGTTTTTGTTTTAACCCAGGAGGGTTAAGGCTCATGTTTATAGGATGTATATAGTAGATTAGATTAGTTTGCATTGTATTTCCCTAAGTGCTTATGGCACATTGTATAATCTTAATTTATTTTATTTTCCTCTAAGTGTGTTTTGTACATCTATTGTTTGTTTTTCTCCCTTTGCTTTGTTTAGGACAAGACTCAATTCAGTTTATTTAAGCATAGGCCAAGTGGGTTACATCTTCAACAACTATGTGTCTAATGGATCACTTCAAAGGCCACTAGATTCCTACTTAGTAGGCAAGTGACATATAGAGGTCACCAGAAGTGTTGACTTTCTAAGTCACCCCCAGCTTACGCAGAGCTTACAAAGGTCTTCTAGAAGTGTCATACACCAATGAGGTCTAAGGAGCTCCAAGTAAAATAAGTGCAGGCACCCCCTATTTGTGCCCATGCCCAATACAGTTGAGCATAGGTCTACACAACAATGAAATAATGATTCACACCCACTAAGAGTCTATGATGCATGCCCTGATGTAAGATCCTTCGATGCACAACTCAAGAGGTGCATCAGTTCGAGAAGGAGGGTCACAAATTCCTGATGACCAAGTAAAAAAAGTACATGAGAAGTGTTTAAAAATTAAGAAGGATGTGCCTAAGACCTTTGATCTTTATGCATGCTCTTGTCCAAATCCCCTCCTATGCTTATCTAATGTAGTCTCATGCCCATGCACAGGATCTTATATCTACACCTTATCACCAGATGTAATCTAACGCTGTGTGCTACCTCCTTCTATGAATTCTTGGTTTTCTAATACTCTTGCACACACTTTGGTGTTGAAGTACTTCCAAAACAAGGGTACATGCATAGTTTATCATGCAAAAATTATGTAAATAAATAAACATGTGTGAAGTCTTACACCACACATAGTAATGACATGGCAAGCTAAAAAGTAAACCTACACAATGATTGCCAAGTGGCAATAAGTATAAAGAGGTAGTTGGAGAAGTAGTTGAGTGAATCTTGAGGCCCTATTAGAGAAAGTAAATGTATAATTGCTTTTAGACATTAGGATATAAATACATGCCACCCTATGACCGTTTTAGGGAAATCTTTCATCCTTTGATACACACATGTATTCTAAGAGATCTCTATTGTCAACCACTAGATCTGAATCATTAGACAGAATTCGAGAAGTATAAACACAACACCATAAAAGAATTAAAAGTTTCACTTGCTAGTCTAAGTGGCACATTAATTGAAAATGGCTTGTTCATTATAAAAGCCTAGTTTTCTATTATAAAAAGGGTCAACATATTTTTAGTAACCTCACATTGCTAAAATTTGTTCTCCAAGAGCACTTTTATTGGTTGAATCTTGCAAGTTAATGAGAATTAAGTTCACCTCTATCTATTCTTCATATACCCTATGTGTTATTTGCATTTGTTGATCTCTGTCTATGGGTATTATTTTCCCCTCTCATTATTGTCCATCCCTAGCACCTCTGTATAGAATGTGGAACTCATTTGTAGGTCATATCCTATACACATTTGGGTCTATGTTAATATTGTCTATGGACCATTTGTCATCCCTCCCAGCATTGCACTATGTTTATGTGCCTTTATTTGAAATACTTATGCATTTATAATGTCCTTGATAGATTCTGTATGAAAACATCTTGTTCTCAAAGGCTTGTAGTGTGTTTATGGTAATAAGAGTGATCGCTTTGTTCTTGGTGTATTGTCTCTTTATTTTTCAACACTCTCTTACCTTCTCCCTCCCTTTTCCCTCAAAATTTTAGGTCTAGAATAGCAGTAGATTTACATTTCTACTCTTTAGGCTTGTGCATTGGTCTTAAAATAGGTGCAATTAGAATAGAAGGAATCTATCTTACTTCAGAGGCTCATCCCAAAGAGCTCAAGGGTCTCATGCCTTAGGGACATTCCCATCATTGCAATGAAATAAGCAATGTTCAGTGTGCACATGTGAGTCACAATACTTACGTACCCCAACACCGAATACCTTTGCACCTTGTGCAAGGCATTCACACTTAGCACCCCACTGCAAAGTATCCATGCATGGTAAAACATGCATGGGTGCACGTTTTGAATGACAATAGATACTTTTGGATAGGTCCTTTAGAGGGTAATTCAATGATCGTGATAGACCATTTAGCTTAAGGGTGAGGTCCTAAAATGGATGGCTTATTTTGGATTAGAGGCATTATTGATTTTGCCTTTTTAATGCTATTATATGTGTTAGTGATATTCTTGTAACTTGATTTAATGTTTTTACCTTTGGATGGAGATGGGAGCTCTAATATTATTAGTGGGTGTTGGAGAGCTTTTTCTTTCAAGATACCAAGGAATTTATTTGGGTTTGGCTTTTTATCTTCTATTTTTGGAGTGGAGTTGTGAATATAATTAGAAGATTCCTCCTTTAAGGGATCCCATGTAACGAGATCAACAGGGTTGGAATAGATGATAGGGATAATTTCAATCAGATTAGATTGTTTTGCCTCCAAGGTATCTCCTATAGGGAGGTATTGTATTTGAAGGGATGAGTCTGGAGACATAATAACTTCTTATGGTATAAGTTGGTCTTTCATAGTATTGATCATGTGAGTTCCCTATTATTGGGGATCTTCAGTGTGTGTTTGCACAGAGTTCAATGAGGAGGGATGATTGGGAAATGGTTGTTTAGATATTTCTAAGGAATGATTAGGGGGAGCATTAGGGTTGTATAAGTGAATTTCCTCTCATCGATAAGATTTTGGACTAGACTTTTGAATAAGTGGCATCTATTAATGTCATGACCTATTACACGATGGTAGCCATAAAATTCATTTTCCTTAAACCAACTTGGTTTAAAATAAAAATCATCAATAGGCCTAATCAGATGAATATTTATGACAGAGACCTTCAATATCTTATCAAGGATAGAAGCATAAGATTCCCCTAAAAGGTGTTTACTTTTTATGGGAAATCAGATGGGTGGTCTTCAAGGTTATGTCTAGGAAGAGGAATGACTAGATTGATTGGGTGTTGATGGAGGGGAAACATTTATAACTACAATATTGGTAGTTCCCTTTGGCTTGGGGTTGTTGAATTCCTTAAAGGGTTCTAATTTAGCATTTTGGTTCTTTAATTTAACTTCACCTTACTCGAGGTCTTGAATTTATAGTTTTAAAGCCATAATGAAAGCTTCATTGAAAGTTTTAAAGGATTGGATTTGGAGTGTAGATGAGATATGCCTGGTGCATGATCTAGAAAATAATTCAATAAGTTTCAATTAGGGAAGAGAAAAGGACAATTGATTGATAATGTTACACCTCTAGGAAACAAAGTCGGTAATAGATTCATCTTCAAATTATCAAATAACATATAAGTCAGTGGTGTTTTTTTTCCTTGTGATGTTTATAGAAAAGTGCTCTAGAAAAATCTAAGTTAATTGACTAAAGGAAAATAGAGAGTGTTAGGGAATGGAATTATACCAATCAAAAGTTGGTCCAGCTAACGATATTGGAAAAGTTCTTAAGATGAGGGTGTCATCATGGGATATGAGGTAACATGCATGTCTGAATGCCCTAAGGTGCTGCTAGGGATCTTCCTTGTTTTGAAATTTGGTAAACTCAGGAAATTTCCACTGTGCAGGATATGGTCAGATGGGGACTATTAGGTTTATAGGCTTGTTGTAGATTTGTTCATAAGAGGGTATACCTTTATTTCCTGAGGTGGATGCATCTAGATGGGACATTATATCCATAAAGATACGAAGGATGTCCAATATAGGATCATGTGGATGAAGGCCACTTAGGATGTTAGGAGGGGGGTAATTTTGTTGAAGATGTTGAGGAGGTGATGAGATGGGAAGCAATCGAGCTAGGTGGTAACCAATGGTTGTGGTGTTAATTGATGGAGTTGAGGTAACATAGGGATAATACTGGGAAGGTATGGATTATTGTTAGGATGGATTAATGGATGATACATATTGATATTGGGGAGGTATTTGTTGAGAGGATTGTGGTGCAAGTATTATATGTTGAAGACTAGTGGTCACATGTGTCTGGATTGGTGGCAGTGTCATAGGTATGGAAAATACTAGGTTTTGTAAGGGGGTTGTAAGTGGTATATGAGACATAAGTTATGAATTAATAGTGTTATGGGTTTGAATGCTAGTTTCAAAAGGATTAGATGTTATTGGAGGTGGTTTTTTTATTCCATCATTAATGGTGGAAACAGGAGGACTACTAGTTTCCAGTGGTGGTATTGTGTTGGTGTTATTTGTTGCATGAGGACTAGTTGGTGGTGGTGGAATTTTAGGGCCCATGGTTGAAACCATAACCACCGAGTGTCTATCAGGTCCTTATAGGGGTGGGATATGTCTAAATATATTATATTCAAGAAGGGAATAAACAAGAATATGTCTTACTCGTGATGTAAGATAGGGGTTAAGGGCTATTGGGTTGTTATCTAAAATGCTAGCAAACCCAAGGTCTTCTTGCAGATAAAACTGTGGAGGACTATCCCCAATGGGTTTGGGAGATGTAGGGTGGCTTGAAGAATATTCGATTGAGGAAGATGAATGCCAATAAAAACTAAAACACAAAACACAAAACACAACACAAACAATAATAAGAGATTATTTTATTTATCTTGCTTTAGTGAAAGTAAACACACACACACTACTAAAGATACTTAAATTTACTTTTTTAAGAAACTAAATTTAGAGTGTGATAAGGAAAAGGGTCAATGAGAGTAATAAGAAATGGTAATCTAAAGATGGTTTTGGGTTTTGTTTAAGGATGGGAACCTATATATACATGAAGGTATATTGAGGCATGATTTCATATTTAGAAGAATGTACGTGGGTTGGTATTAGGGCCTACCCTCTCACTTCACACACCACAACAATAAGGGTGTTGGGTGCTTAACCTTTATACTTCTTGCCATAATTTTTATACTTGGTCAATACACCAACTCAGTTTGTTTCTTGGTGATGAAATCCAAGTGGGTCCACCTTAGGTAGGAAAATATTTCAATCCTTATTTTAAGATTATGTGGTTTTGTTTGTGTGTGATAAGGTGTGATTACTATGATATATTGGTCCACCTAGATTAGTTTATGTGAATTATATAGGTAAGCAAAAGGATGAATGTAAATATTTTTAAACCTTAAAATTAAAAGTAATAATTTTTGGATTTTCTCTTTTTGAATGAAAGCAAAAAACAAAGAAAATGCAACAAGGAAACAATTTCACAATCAAATATATCGATAAAAATGAGACCTTAGGGGTCCCATCGGGCATGCCAGAATGTAATAGTATTTTTTTAGTTCATTTTCTTAATAAAGTTAATTTATTAAAAATAAAAATGATATAGGGTTTTAAAATAAGAATACTTGTGATGAGAATGTGCATTGTTGATCTAACGATCTAGGAGCTCCTTTTTGGCTAGGAAGGACTACTTGCACAACAAAGACAACTTGGACAAGATTGATTAATAATAGAGATGGGTGGACTGCTTGATACACGATCAGTTCTAGGAAGTGGTACACTTAGAGGGATTTTAGTCCACTATTTATGCAATCAAGCAGATAATACTAATAAACAAAATATAGATCATGCTAAAGATAAATTTACTAAGATAAATGCATATAGATTATTTAAGATATATGGATGAGATAAACACTATAAATAGATGCTTATGATCAAGATAAACAGGTATGGATCTTTTGATTAAGATTAATTTAAGTTGTTAAAAACAAGTTTGGGTTGCAAACAAAAAATAAACAACACAAAGATCAATGTTCATTATCACATATCAGTATCGATTATGTAATTGATGTTTGATCCTATATGAATCGATGTTGATTTTATTGGAATATGAGGATAAAATCTTAAAGGATGATTTTGGGTAAAAGTAGGATTTACTAAAGCTTTCTAAGTGCAGATAGATATAAATAACATAAATAAGGATGAATTTAAATTAAGATAGATAGTAGAATAAACTTATTTAGACTGCACTACATTATTTCAAAGGATATTCTGAATTCCATACTCTTTGAAGGATAAACAAGATCTTTGATTGCAACATTGGGATTCACAAAGGATATCAAGATCTTTGATTAGAATGTAGCTTATCATGCAACATCAACAATACGGGCAATTGAAATTTCATCAGCATTTCTGTAGTAAAAAATCACATCCTTGGAAAAGAGCAACACATAGGTATATATAATCGACATCGATCCATGGATCGATGCCAATCGCAAGAGGATCTATAACGATTCTATTTTTTTAGCTAACGTCCACTTGGTTGTTTTCAACCATGAAACCAACTAGCTAAATAGAAAGCTAAGTTGTTTACATAGGTTTTACTTATGAGGGAGGTTTGTTAAGGATATTATTTACTTTGTTTAATGGATTTTGTTTAGATATTATATGATTATGGGTAGTTAAGAGAATTATAATGGTAATTAGTAAAAGTAATTACCACGGGTGAATCTGGTAGTATATATATATATATAAAATAAACATTTAAGTATAAGTTGACATTTATATATAGACATTTACTCCTTATACTTTAAGTTATATTTTATGTATATACTTTTAGGATGTTTGAGAGGGGTTTCAGACCTCTAGGATTTACGATGCAAATTATAGGTTTTGGAGGGTTGTACCATATTTTAGACTTAACCTATTTCAGGATATAATAGACTTAGCCTATTTTAAGATTTCAAGATACTAAACTCAGACATAATGCACATGTCATAAAAGACTTATGGTGCATAATTCTAGTGTCTACAAAACTCAAGAAAATCATTGAAGTAATGGTTGTTGGTACATTATAGTGTGTTGTTTTTACTTATAGGACATATGATATCCAAAGCATGCCTAGTGTCAAGGATTAATGTGAATCATGGAATTTTTTTGAAGACAATCTTACACTTCTAGTTGTAGTGGGTATAAAGTATCCATGTAGACCAAATGTAAAAGAAGCTATGAATTTTTATTATAATGCTAGTGTCAAAGTTCACATGGTGACTAGTGATAACATCTACACAACTAGAGCCATATATCTTGAATGCGGCATAATTCAACTGGGATAAAATATGAAAGAGCCAATTGTTATTGAGGGAAAAGTTTTTTGTAACACATCAAAGAATAAAGACCTTGGATTTAAGGAACATCATAACTAGTGTAATGCACAAAGCATTGCAGGATATTGAGATCAAAGGGCACTTGCTTCTAAAATGATGGTGTGTGTTCACATGCTTTAGATCCATTCATTTGGATGAAAATTTTTATGAAATTTCATACAAATTTAACCCATGAAAACAACAAGAAAAAACTTGTAATATATGTCATGATGGAATGCTCAATGAAGAAAGAAAAATTGACAAAACAAGTAGAAGGAGTCAAATCTAGTTACAGCAGTTAAGTAGGATCCCTATCAACAAAAATATGTCTTCTTCTTGGTAACCACTAAAAGTCACTTTTTCTCTGTCCATCTTTCTAATTCTCCATTCCATTTTTTATAATCACTTAAAAAGGTTATATATATATATATATATATATAAGTTGTAAATAAAAAATTAAGAGTAAAATAGAATTATTTTACCAAAAAGGTGGTTATGTAGGTGTTTACACCCTCATAGCCTATAAATAGGATGATTTCCATTGTAAAAGGGTTCATAAATTCTTCTGCTCAGGGCCCAAAAGGAAAGAATGGCTACGTCTTTATACAAGTTTTTCATTCTCAAAGAGTTATGTGAATGCAATGCAAACATACTTAATAAGTGGGTAGATTATTTTGTAGATTTTGATCATTTATTGTTTGTAATATCTATCTTACAGTCTATGAATGAAGAAATCCATTAAAATATATGTTTTCTAGATTACATGTAAACCCTCTTGGCTTTATAGACTTGGTGTTAGAAACCGTAGACAATAGACTTTGTATTGTGTACACCTAATCTAGTTTGAAGAAAGACTTTGAGCTTTCAAGTAATCTTATTTTTCCTTCATCATTGTTTTATATTTTCATTTGTATGTTGAAAAGAAGATTCCAACCAAGACTATTTGATATTAAATGAAACCTTCTCCGAAAGGATAAAAGTGAGACTTTGCATTCATTTTCAACTTGAAATACAAAGGTGTTCGATAAAACTTTGTGTCTCAAAACCTCTCTACCGATGTCTTCATTCCCCTGTGCAAAGTATGTCTTTCTTGCCCTTTCTATGGATACATGTTTCCATTGTTGAACTATCCAACTCACTCCATTGATCCATGTAATCTAAATAGTTTTCTGTGTTTATTCAGTTGTAGATTTCTCATTCTCCTATTTATTTCTTTCCATTCTCTCTCCATTCATATATTTCTCTTTTCTCCCATTTATATATATATTTTTTCAAAAGTGCCAAAAACTCAAAACTCCCCTCTTATATGAGGGCACTGCCCCTCTCAAACATAAAGGAAAATCATGTTTAAACTTGTAGTTTCTCCAATATTATAAAGTTTATGTCGCATCCAATTAGACGAATCACAAACATAGTCCAAATGAATAATACGACATAAAATCTTATCAACACCGTATTTCAAAACTCTCTTTTTATCAATGACTATCACTATGTTTTTAAAACAAAATATTTTTAACCACTACCATAATTTTTATTAAACAATATATACTAAAAGTATTGTTGGCCAAATTTGGCCCACATACAAAGCTTCTGCCTGGATAGATCAGCGGAGCAGAGTCCTTGATTGACCAAATGATCAAATGACTTGAGCAAGTGAAGAAGATGGACCAGACCATCATCAAATGTCATGCAGAAATGGACAAATAAGTTTGATTACACATTTGATAGATGCACTTGAAAAGTCAACCAGGGTCAAATAGTTGCATGGACATGGTGCTTTTCATGCCTTGAACATTCTCTGTAAATTTGATGTCTTGATGAGTTGTTTATCTCAAGATCTAAGTCCTCAAAGTTGAACAAGCAGAATGAAATGTGTGCAGGTATGTCAAGTTAAAGCTACAACAATTAACTGTAGATTTAAAAATCTTTAACAAGTAAGATGTGCATGAGGACGTCAAGTTCAGGCCTCATGAAATAGCCATTTGGATTTAAAAGAGTGAACATGGGCTGACAAGTGTCCAAATCGTGGAAGCTCAAGTCAAGATTCAATGGCGAGCGGGCGATCAATGATGTTAGTGGGTCCAGAGGATCTAATGGAGCACGTTAAATCATGCATCAAAAAATCAATGGCACACGAGAAACAACTCGATCCAGTGGGTCCAGGGAGATCCAACAACACACGCTCAATCGTGTTGTCAAGATCTAACGGTGCGAGCAAGGGTTAAAGAGTCAGAGGATCTTAAGATTAAACGCAATGGTGTCAAGTGTCACGATCATGGTGAACAGGGCGATCAACATTGCACATTTGATCTTACTGATAAAGATCAAAGGCACGCATTGAGCCATGCAGATAGTATCAATAGTGCACATTTGATTAAACATAGCAAAGATCAACGACACACGTTCACTGAGAAGATCAAGATCTACGGTCAAGATTAAAATTTGAAGCTAGGAGTTTTCAAGTAAAGGTCAAATACGATTGAGGTCAAACTAGAGGAAATATTTCATGGAGATGCCATAGAGGTTGACACATCGGGTTTGACAGGTTCATTGCCAAAGACAACAGCATGATTATGACCCTTTTCTTCACTCTTACACGTCAAAGATGAACTAGTAGGGAGCAATCCACATCGGAACAAGATCATAACAAATTGATCCAGCTGTTATAAATGCATTGATGCTAGAATTTATTGATCCTCGTCTCTCTCATCCCTTTCTGCATAAATACAGGGTTCTAAGCCTTGAAAGAGATCCCTCTTTTTGGCATTACTAGACTCTGCCAAGATTCGTATTGTAACACCTATTTAATGCAATAAAAGATTGAATTCCTCCATTTGCACGCTGAATCGAAATGTGTTTCATGAGTTCATTGATGTGGTTAAGTGAATATATGTTTTCCTTGCCTCTGTCTAAGTTTTCTCAGCTTCATGAAGTGTTTTGGTAGTTCTCACAAGGCATTCTAAGTGTATATATACTCTGTTGGTCGGTTTGGAAGTGGACAACTGCCCTCCCATGCCAGGTCAATAGCTAGTCCATGCATTTATGTGAAATCCTTATGCGAGGGTTGATCAAATAGTGAGTGAAGTGATCTTCTATAGTCTTGAATGCATCCTATAGTGTGTCTTGTGCAAGTATAATGATCAAAAGATTTGGTGCTTCACCCCTTTTTTACATGCTTTCATAGATTATTGTTAATCTCTCTCCCCTTTTCCGAGCAAGAAACTAGTTTTAAGTTTAGTATAGGTGATAGACCCAAAAAGAAGCCGGCCTTCTCCGAAAGTTTGACCCAATATTAAGTGATCCATAGCGTAGGGTCATTCTCATATTGGACTAGGTTTGAGCAAGAGACCCTGAACAATCCCCTTTTCAACTAAAATGCAATCTAAGACGCCAACCAAATACATCACAACATTTATATAATATAAAACTAAACATTAAAAATAATATATCATATAATATGTGATACAATGGCCTAAATATGAGGCTTAAATATTCTATTTAATGCATATAAAAAAATTCTCAATCTCATATAAATAAAAATTCTACATAAAAATTTACCGCAATAACTGGCAGCAAGAGAGCACTTCTATTGAAGGGCAAAAGGTTCCGCCATATTCTTCGGGTAAATCCCAAAGCACTGGTGAGAAAATATAGCAAAGTAGTTTAGCCCTTCGTCTATATTAATCTAAATCTGGCGGTGCTAATGGCACATTCCCTCTCTTACGAGGCCGATAATTACGGTGTCCTTATTTTATTAGAATTTTTAATAAAATAATCATTACCAAGAGGGTTAATTAATACATTGTGGTTGGTTCGGAGGGGTTAAATTCGATGACTTTATAACGGTATTTATTAATTTTTCCCGCCACCGTATATATATTTTTAATATTTTTCCGGTAAGACTGTGCCATATACAAGATGGAATTTTAGGTAAACCCTCAGATACTTTTAAGGATTATTATATATACAGCATTAAAATTCCCTTCTTCCCTGTGAAATATACTGTATTTGAAGGGCAATGCTGATTAAATAATCGTCATCATACATGACAAGCAAGGTCGATCGTCAAATTTACTTCGTGAGGCTGTGCATAAGGATTTGAATGAACGTCAATGGCGCCAAATTGTTCCTTCTTTGACAAGAAAGGGACCTTGTGCAATTTAAGCTCGTAATTATGCTTTTTGCTTTTACTTTGGAGTTTTTGCTTGCTTTCTTTCTTCTTTTTTAAATTGGAGCTTTTACTTTTTATAAATTGGAGCTTTTGCTTTTTCTTCGAAGCTTCAATATCTTAATAACTCCAGCTTTTCTTCACTCTCTGTAGAAATTCAATTCATCGTCTTCGCAGCTAGAGGTGCACGGAAAGCAGGTGACGTCTTCTTTACCTTATGGACAAAAGCAATAAATTGTTACCAGATTTAAAGTTTCCAGTCCATAATTATTGAAAACACATTCTGGTTTTAAAAAGTTATATTAAAATTGTGAGAAAATTTATATATTGGATGACACTTTGTAATCCTTCGTCATGCACATTAACATTATTTTGAATTTTTAAATAAATTGACACAAACCGTGTGTTGCACTGTTGATTTTAGATGCTTAGACTCTTAAGGCAGCGTGGAGTAAGCTTGAGCGGCATTCTTAAGGTTTTTAACTTTGGTAGGGTTTTAATCGTTTGGTTTTTTACTGGTTTTAAGGTTTACGGTGTTAACGGTTGGATTTTCCTGTTATCTTACTGTATTTGGACATTATATGTAAAAACAAACTTCAGATTTTTGTTTTGAATTTCGTTTCTTAACGACTGGATAACAGTATTTTTTGAGAGTCGATTCTAGAAGAATTCTTCCAAACTTTAGATTGGTCTTTTGTCCATTACTTTTATCATGGTTTGTTTGTGTGAAGATTGATTTTGCATTTTTTTCCAATGCTCCATGGAATTGGACATGTTGGCATAGAGATCTCACAATACAGAATCAAAGAAGTTTTCCCCATCATATAATTTTTTGATTGGATTTAGTTTCTATCAGATTTTAGTTGTTGCCGGTATGTCTAGTCTTTCAGATAGTAATTGCTCACTTCTCTAAAATAGTGTGGTAGATATCAGCGTTTTCGATATGAGTTTATGGGTTAGTGTCCCCGCTCCCCCCTCGCCCCGCCTCTGTAATATATTAGGTTTCAGGTTTGTCTTTATAAGGGTTCAAGCTAGAGTTTGGGATTTCGTTCACTTCCATCTTCAAAATTTACTGGCCTTTTGTTCCTTCCTCTGAGTCAATATTGTATCCCGGTTGAATCTCCCACGCATCTCGTTAATTATCCATGATGAGAAGGGAGTTTTTCCCTGGAGAAGTACCTGTTGATTTAGCTTCTCTCTACCCAAGATTTATTAATTTTCTTCTTACTGTTTTAAGGCTGTCATTTTTACAACTTTTCTTTATCTTTAACCTTGTTGTTTTGGTTAGGCGAACCCGTTTTTCATGGCCGGAGAGGGTTGAACCACTACAGACTCTCACTTTAAGGATTTTCAGCCCGCATGCAGCCCTGAGAATCGATCCTGGGCCAGTGGTGGTAAATTCTCACTAATTTACAGCTAGACCACAACCCAATGGATAAGGCTTTCATATTGTCTTATATTGTCAAGTAAGGCTTTCTTCTTGCAATCCTTGCAAAGTGCTTTGATTTAGGGCGGAAGTGCACCTGTGGGGTTGTAATTTAGCTTTTGGGTAAACTGAGAACTTGTATTCACCAATTATGATTGTGATGGCTTTACATCCAAATTTTTAGTGCAAACTCTGCCTACTTAATAAGCCTTCCAATCTTATTTCTGTGCTAGTCATGATTGATTGATTCATTCATATTAAGTTTGAAGCATGACAAATCAAACTCATAGACTATTTATGAAATAAAAGCAATCGGTTTTGAAGAACCCATCAACGTAACATTAACGTTTAGGTGTTTAAAGCTTACAACCGTATCAATCAAGACGACCAAAAAAATGCGTTTTTCAATACACTTAAAAAAACCAACTTAAAAGTTTAACATTATTTTTATAAAGTTCGAAGTTTTATTAATAAAAAAACATAGACATAATGTTGTTAAACAAGTTTAATATAATAGGGTTTTCAAACGCGAGCTTCTTTATACAAGAAAAAAACCAATCTAAGGATTTAACATTATTATTATGAAACTCAATGTTTTATTAATAAAAAGACGTGGACGTAATGTTTTAAAACAAGTTTAGTATGACAGGGTATTCTCCTATAGCTAGCCATGCTCAACCATCCCCAGCCTTCCGTTTTCCTTTCTCTCTAGAAAATAATTTCATCAATTCCATGTGTTTATGTGACTTAAGGTCCTATGGGAGGGGCGATCCTAACTTTTTCCCATTTCTTAAGGATTTTAGTAGCAGTTTGGAGGAAAACTGTTTTGTGGAAAATAAAATTCTTGTTTAGCTTACAATTTTTTTCCGAGACTATAAATAAAATTACCACTTAGTAATTTCAAGAGAAATTATTAAAAAATCACTCCAAGAAAGGCTGCCATTTGGCAGCAATAGATTATTATTTTTAATTTTAAAATAACTAAAAAAAGGTGTGCAATCCTTTTGCTTAATCCAAGACATGAAAGATTCGAAATTAGGGAAGTTCCGCTTACCCATGGATGCCCTGCATCGTCTGCTTCTCGACAGAAAAATTGTGAGCAGCCTTGCATATTCACTTTATCAAGTAGTGTTTGTAGCTTTGCTACCCGGTCTAATGGTATTTCCATTCTAGGAAGTTTACAATATCATTGTGTTTCTTCTTTGGAATCTACTTCCGCAATCAATTGACTGATCTGTCTTTGACTCTTATTTGTCATTTGCATGGTAACTATAGGAATCTACACATTCAGAATTAATAAAATTCCAGTCCTTCAAGTAGCTCTATTTATTTAAAATTTTCACTAAAATCCTGCAAGGGCAAATCTTCTTATACCGCAATTTCGTATTTACTACGCACAGGAAACTTGGCTTTCTTAAATATTCCTGCACTTGGTCCCTAACCAATCTTCTTATACTTTGTATCATTGTCCTTTAAGCTTAATGTTCCATATTTTCTCTGCACAATTCTTTCAAGTCTTGTACACAGGCCAAATAGTATTGAAAATTCTTGATTTTAGGCAGGATGCCATTGAATTATTTCTAAGTGTAAGATTGCGAGCTTAAAGGCCCCTTTTGATAGCTTAACTGGTTAGCCCTCTTGCTTTCTTGCCTATACATTCTCTCTTTTCGGAGCCTCTTTTAGCAACTATTGGAAGCTAGAATGGGCATTGGAATTGTGCAAACTCTAACAAAATGAAGACTTGACATTGATAAATTTTATTTTGGGAAGAAAACCATTATCATTTTGCCTTTTGGTTGGTCAATATTCTTCCTCTTTATTCGTAATTTAGAAGTTAGAAATAGCTTTGTTTTTAAATCTTGTGTGCTTGTACACAATTTCTACGCACAAAGAGATGTGAAATACCGAAATATTGGAATTTAGAAATATACAGGAAATATAGGAAGGCAACAAAGAAGGCTGGAGAAAAGTACCCAAAATAATATCTAAACACAAAGTAACAAAGATTCAAATTATATAAAAATCTTCCCAGCCATCCAAGTATTATGTTGTCTTATCTATATGATTTATTCTATGTTACTGATATGGATATGGGTACGAGAATTGGATATGTGAATATGGGGATTTTTGTTTTGGGATTTGGATACGTTTTGGATATGCTGTACAAAAATATATATAAAAAAAAAAAAAAAAAATATATAAAAATATAATCATATAAGCAAAATTAATTACATAATATGTATAGAGGAAACAAAATAAATTAAATAACCATAAAACATACTCATAATTCAATGCCAAATATCATAATATTCAATAGTCGAACTTAGATTAGTTTTATAATAAGTACATAGTGCAAATGTTACAATGTATGGACAAAAATAAAGACAACTCAGTGTCTTCGGCCATGATCTCTTCATCATCATGTGGTTCATTAGAACCACAAGCAGCAGCAGTGCCACTCCCACTAGTTCCACTATGAAGGTTGTGTGAAGCACTGTCTAGCTTTGTATCAAGCAATGAAAGTTAGCAGTCTTTGGGTCCACATCTCAACACTTTGTTGCCCTTTCTTTGTAATGAGGTTGTTTGTGCGAAAGAAGATGCAAGTTGTAATGCACATATAGACTAAATCCTCCGTATTTTTCACTGCCAACTTGTTGCGCTTAACTGAGGGGATAAAGCTGTAGGTAAAAATGAAGACAAGAGAACAAATATGTAATGAGAGGTAAAAATGCAATGAAAGGTAAATGTGTTGTTATTGTTGTTGTTTACTTTTGATGAATTGAATTTGAAAGCTGCTTTTAAGGTTGGAAATCCACTTTAGTTGTATTTTGAAGTCCACGTTTGACTTTTCACTGGGTGAAATTGATAAAAATAAAAGTTTTTTGGGCTGGATACACCATGAAAATGCCTAGGATATGTCCCTGAGGCTGCAGATATGGCTGGATATATTCCAGGATGTATCCGGCCGTATCCATAGACCCAAGGATGTAACCTGGATGTTTTCGTATCCAACCACGTTCCGTACCCGTAGTAAGGGTCTGTAGAGGTGTATCCGGTAGCGTTGGATTTATTTGATCCTTTCTTTCCAAAAAGGATGACGGATTTTGCTCTTTTGCTTGGTTTTATTTTCTTGGGAAAGTTTCTCACTCTCTGTCATTATCCAGAGAGATCACCATCATTGTATCCTACTCTTGAAAAGACCGATTAGGGTGTCATCAGTTATCTATTGGGTCTGCTTGAGTGCATTAATCACTGACTCATATGAGGTGCTTTACAAGTGTTTGGACTAGGATCCACCTCTTAGTGATCATTGAAAGGATTCTTCTAGATGTGGCCTTCTACTCATGCCTCCTCCTTACAAGATTGAAACCATCTTACGCTTATGTGCCATTATTATATGGAATGTTATGCTGCTCCTGCATTGCCCATGGCTGCTTCAAAGCTAAATGCCCATCCTCAAAGCATTGTATATTACTAAATACCTTAATGCAATGTTCTCGTAATCCACCTTTTGAGTACATACTAAGCCCTACCACACCACTCCAAGATTAATTCGTTTGGAAGCCCTTTGCCTAGCTTTAGCTTCGCACATATCTGAACACATGTTCTTAAATTTATTATTTTAAATTTCCTCTATACGTTGACTTAGTCAAGTGAACACGTTCTATATTTGCTCTCAGTTAACTCACTCAGGTAGTGGATTTCCCAAGGAAGCACAGTAATGAATTTTCCAATACAGTCGCCTAATTACTGATAAGTGACTATAAATATATAATAAATCAAAATGTCCTAAAAGTTGTGAAAATTCAAAAGATAAAAAAATAAAATTGAAAGAGGAACAGAGAACAGGCATGCTGTGGCCTTTGGGGAAGTAGTTACGGTGCCAACTTAACTTGAATATTGGAGCTGTTGTATTCTTTTTCTTCAATGTTTTTCTCTCCTTCGTTATAGGTGCTAGAATATGGTTATGGATTTTCAAAATATTCAAATATTCAGTCATAGTAAATGCTGAAGGTAAAACAGAATAAAGCACTGCAGCATAGAGGTCTGCAAGGGAAGACTTTAAATATGGAGCCTAAATGTTTGACTCTTGAGCTTAAAACATGGAGCAGCTATTTTTTGGACAGGATGTTTTGAGTGCCCACTGAATATGGGTAGATAGGAAGTTTGCAGCACACGGTAAGATTTGAAAGCATTTTTATTTTCAAATGGAAGCTTTTATGTAGGTGACATTTAAAAAAAAGAAATTTACCATCTGAAATTTTGAGTGTGGGTTCCTGAGAGACTAGCAACGCTCTGGAAATTTCATATTTCATGGTTATCGCAAATGGCTTCAATTTGAAGCTGGTCCTTGGATGAGCACAGGTGCAAGTCCAGGGTGAATTTGGCAGCATAGATACACCACTTGTAGCGCTGCCCTTCCTATAATCCAAAACAAGAAAAAAAGATTGAATAGTTGAAGTTTATCCTATGATGTGCATTGGAACTAGATACAAGTTTATAGTCTCCAAATAATTTGCTGGATAGACAGATCCTTTTTCTATGGGCTTAAAGCTGCTTTGGTTAAGCTTTGACTATATCTGTAGGTCACCTTTGCTTTGCTTTCTATTTCTTACATAAGGCATGTTTACATAACTACTTGTTTTCAGTTGTTTTTTTGCTTGTCATTGTTTTAGTTTGTAGGCAGGCTTTGTGATGCTGGAGTATCTGGGTTCACTTGTTATTTCACATCAACCAAAAACATTTAAGAGTAGAAAATAAGCATGTTTGCAGTTGTTTGCAAGTCTTGTTGCATGTAAGTTTTGTTTATGATGTGCCTTGTGCGCGTGTGCTTGTTGTTTGTTCTGTTCTGCACAAGTTTGTTGATACTCACAGTTTCTGTTCCAGCTTGTTGTCACTTGTGAAACATTGTGCAAGTCTTTGTTCTGTTCTGCATAAAATAGAAGGCTTGGAGTCTTGCAATGCCGAAGGGTTCTATTGTGCAGCTTTGCTTGCGATATCACATGAAGGAGATTGGTGCGCAGCAGTGGGAAGATTGTGTGTAAGCCTTGTGAATGATTGTTTACGTGCAGGTTCTAATTGCCAAATGTTGCAACTTGACTTACGATGTTACCATCTCCGGGCAGCTTGTTATGGATAAAAAGCCGTTGTAATTATTAATTGTTTGCATTTAATTCTTTGAATCATAGAAGGTTGTTGCGATTTCATTTAATGTCACTTGATGATGTAGTTCGTGTGATGCATTACACTATGATGTGTTATGGTGCCTTGGGATTGTATTGTGCATCTAATGTTTGTGGTGCATGGTGACGCATTACAAGTATTTAATGATTGTAGTGGTTTGTTGAGAGCATTAATGTAAGTAGGTGGATCTTGTGCTTATATAAACAAGCCCCTATACTTGAGTCAGCTAGTCATCGAGGATGATCATAGATCGTAGTGAGTTTTTTTGAGAAAAAGCTATGCTTGCAAACAAGTAGAGGTCTAAGAATCTTGTATTGTAACGCATCTCATTAGAGATTGTTATGTTATCGTCAATGTGTGTGCAAGTTCTATTTCCGTTCATTAAACTCACTTAAAGAACTGGTTAGTTATTATATTTTATTGCATTGTATTTTTCGCTGTATAATTCTGAAGACTGCATGGTCTAAGGCATGTCTTCACTAAAACCCTTAACTGCAATTGCATCACTGTGACATGAAGAGCAGTTGTGTTTGCATGCTTTTGGAATCTGACTGAACGTCGTGTATGAAATATAAGATTGATGACATGAATCAGACCTATAACCGTAGTGGACTAAAAAAATGGATTTGCCTTTCACTTACAATTGGATATGTAAAAATCTTATGTTCTAAACTTATCTTACACTCCATTGGTTGTCGTTTCCTTCAATTCATTGTAGATATTAAAAAACATAGACTATTATTTTCCTCACGTGCATCTTGAATGAATTTCAGATC
This sequence comes from Torreya grandis, assembly GCA_037957365.1. Lineage (NCBI taxonomy): Eukaryota > Viridiplantae > Streptophyta > Pinopsida > Cupressales > Taxaceae > Torreya > Torreya grandis. Next base: position 2,178,104 of record JARHVA010002697.1, on the reverse strand, counting down.
GCACGAGTATTGAGTTAATTTCTAAAAGGGTTTCAAATTCTAATCTTGCGTGGCACTGAATTCTGCATGTTTTCAAAACTTAACAATGTCAAATAGCCATACGCTAATATTCAAATAACGATATGTTATTTGTAGGAAGATTTTATATATTAAAAAATACAGGCAAGAGGGTGACATGATTCTTCAAATTGCTGTTACTAACACTTTAGGTGCTGAATGTGTTGTTTCCATTATTTGCAGATTATAACGATTTGCAATGGGAGGTGGGGACTCAAATACAGCTGACATTGAAAAGGGAATTCCAAATGCTTCTGCAGATTTTGCTGCTTCCATTTCTATTTGCAGAGGGGAAGCTGAACATAACGATGCCTTAACAACATTTGAAGAAGAATTAAGGCCCTCAGTACCTGGGATTTTTGGCTCTAAGGATACAGTCTGGGTTAGGGATGAGCACATCATGATGGATTCAATATCCTATGATGGCGATGAACAAGGATTGTTAAACCCTGAAGGTGTTCAAGCCAATCTACTGAACCGGACTGCTGTTCAAACCTCAATTAAGAAGTTCCCTCTTTTCCAAGTTATGAGGATTGTATCTGACAGGCAGGAATTAAGCTTTGTAGACAAGGTGCATATTCTAAAGGAAAATATGAATAGAAAATAAACAAGAAAACAAGAACTATTAACTCAGAACTCAGAAAGCTACAGCAATCTTGAGAAACACAATTCTATTCATCTTCTAATTTCCCTTGATTACAATGTGCGCCCTTAGCGTCTTTTTATAGATTTAAAAACTAAACAATAACTGAAAATAGACTCATCTATTATTAGCTTCAACTACTTAACTAACTGCTTGTTCAAACAAACTCATATCTAACTGATTGTTATCTAACTGAATCCTAACTGTCAGTTTACTAACTGATGCTTAACAGCTTGCATGATAAAGGAGGGAGGTGGGAGAAATTATCTCCAATTAACTTGACTTTCTAACACTCCCCCTTAATTTCTACCACTTACAATTTTAGCATTTACAATGCCTAAATTTTGTCTCAAATAATCAAAGGTCTCTTTTGGTAATGCCTTTGTGAATATATCTGCTAGTTGATCTTCAGATCTGCAAAAATCCAGATGGATTTCTCCATTGTTCACTAACTCTCTGATAAAGTGAAATCTTGTATCTATGTGCTTGCTCCTCTTGTGAAACACATGATTTTTTGATAAAGCGATTGCTGATTTGTTATCACAGAAGATTGGTGTTGACTCCTTCTGTGCCTGTAATAAATCTTTCAATATTCTTCTCATCCATGTTGCTTGACATGCTGCTGATGTGGCTGCAATATACTCTGCTTCAGCTGATGAAAGTGTAACTATAGGCTGCTTTTTGGATGCCCATGTGACCACACCTGTGCCTAATATAAAGGCATGTCCAGAAGTACTCTTCCTATCATCAACGCTACCTGCAAAATCACTATCTGTAAAACCAATCAAACTAAAATCGTTAGTTGTGGAATATAAAATTTCATAATCTGTAGTTCCTGTCACATATCTTAATATCCTTTTTCCAACTTGCCAATGTGAGTCTTTTGGTGACTCCATGAATCTTGAGATTAAGCTAACCCCATAACTGATATCTGGTCTAGTAGCTGTAAGATACATCAAACTACCAACTAGCCTTTTGAATATTGTAGAATCAACATTGGATCCTTTGTCTTCTTTGCTAAGTTTAGTCCCTGTAGCAACTGGTGTAGGTGCTGGTTTACAATTCAGCATCTTAAATCTTTTTAACACATCCTTTGCATACTTTGTTTGACAGATAAATATACCTTTCTCTGATTGTTCAACTTCTATTCCCAAAAAATACTTCATTAATCCCAAATCTGTCATTTCAAATTCATTCTTCATTGCTGATTTAAAAGTGTCTACAGACAAATTTCCAGTAAAAATCAAATCATCAACATATAAACACACAATTAAAATTTGACCTTCTTTGCTGATTTTTGTGTACAAAGTAGGCTCACTATCGCTTCTGCTGAATCCTTTGCTTATCATATAAGAATCTATCCTGCTATACCATGCTCTTGGTGCTTGCTTAAGACCATAAAGAGCTTTCTTCAATCTGTAAACTTTTTCTTCATGTCCTTGAACTTCATAACCTGTGGGCTGTTTCACATATACTTCTTCATCTAGAAATCCATTCAAAAAAGCTGATTTTACATCCATTTGATATACATACCAATTATTTTGAGAAGCTATGGATAATACCATTCTTACAGTATCCAATCTAGCAACTGGTGCAAATGTTTCATTATAGTCCACTCCATGTTCTTGTGCAAAACTTTTTGCAACTAACCTTGCCTTGTGCTTTTCAACATTTCCATCTGCATCAAATTTAGTCTTATAAACCCATTTAACTCCAATACAATCCTTACCTTCAGGTAGAGTAGTTAGATCCCATGTTTGATTTCTTTCAATAGCATTCAACTCTTCATCCATTGCTTTTAGCCAATGTTCCTCATTAACTGCTTCTTCATAAGACATAGGGTCATGAGTGAAAAGAGCAAAATTTGAAACCAAATCTAATTTTTCTTCTTCTTGATTGTAAATCTCATTTAAACTTCTCATTTTCTTACCTTTAAATCTTGCTCTTAAAGTAGCAAGAGTTGGATCTGATTCATTACTTACTGGTGAATTTGGAGTAGGGTGACATGCATGACTAGATTCACCTTGTTCAAACCTCTTGGGGGTTCTTGCTGGAGTGTTTGTACCTGTTTGTGTAGAGGATTGTCCACCTTGCAAATTTTGTTCTTCAGAAACTTCTTCATCCTGTGGAATTGGTGCCCCAACAATGATGGTGCTACCATCCCATGCTTCTGCTTCCTTAAATTCAACATCCCTGCTAATAATCACTTGCTTTGAAACTGGGTTATATAACTTATATGCCTTTGATTCTTCAGAATAGCCAATAAAAATGCATTTCTCACCTCTGTCATCAAGTTTCTTTCTCAATTTAGATGGTATAAGAGAATATGCTACACAACCAAAAATTCTGAAATGATATACACTATATTTCTTACCATTCCATGCTTCTTGTGGAATTCGATCTCTGACACTCTTTGTTGGGCTTCTGTTCAGAATATACACTGCACAAGCTACTGCTTCTGCCCAATATTCATTTGACAAGTGTTTAGCTTTCAACATGCTTCTTGCCATTTCCATGATTGTTCTGTTCTTTCTGCTACACCATTCTGCTGTGGTGTGTACCTTGTAGTCAACTGTCTTTTGATTCCATGATATCTGCAAAAATCTTGAAATTGATTAGACATATATTCACCACCTCTATCAGATCTGAGTACCTTGATATATCGGCCACTCTGCTTTTCAACCATTGCCTTGAATTCTTTAAACTTTCCAAATGCTTCAGATTTGTTTTTGAGAAAGTAGATCCAAGTCTTTCTGCTAAAGTCATCAATGAATGTTAGAAAATAAGTACTACCTCCAAATGATGGAGTTTGCATTGGTCCACATAAATCACTATGGACTAACTCCAATATTACTTTAGCTCTATATGAGCCTCCTACTGGAAAACTCTCTCTATGCTGTTTTGCCAGAATACAACTGTCACATGAACTTCCTGGCTGTTCTATTGGTGGTAAACCCTTCACCATATTTTTCTTCTGTAACAAATTTAAAGCTCCAAAATGTAAGTGTCCGTACCTTAAGTGCCATAACCATGATTGATCTAGCTGTATGGATTTGTAGTGAGCTTCTTCTTCTCCTTGGATGCACTGAATATGAAGAGGGAACATGCGATTCTTGGTCATCTCCACTTTTCCTATCAACCTGTCACTTGGAACCTTGTCCAATATTGTGCAGACATTATCCATAAAAGATACTCTGTAACCTTTCTGCACTAACTGACCAACACTCAAAAGATTATGTTTTAATCTAGGTACAAAATAAACATCAGGTATAAATCTTCTTTCACCATTCTTGGCCAAAACATTTATGACACCTTTACCCATGACATCTACAGTGATATCATTTCCTAGTTTCACTTCTGATCTTACAGAATCATCAAGACTAGCAAAAAATTCTTTATTTCCTGTCATATGATTACTGCATCCACTGTCTAAAAACCAAATATCTTTAGCTTTTTCTTGAGTAACATTACAAGTAAGAAACATGCTTCCGGAATTAGAACTAGATTCATCTGTGTAATTAGCATTCTGTTTGTACACATAACCTGGTTTATTTCTGCAGTCACTAGCATAATGACCATATTTCTTGCAATAATAACATTGAACATTAGATTTATCAAACCTTTGAGAACCTTGCTGTGAGTGGTTGTGACCACGTCCTCTGTTGTTGTAGTTTCCTCTACTACTGTAGTTTTTATTGTTCTCATCTTCCTCTGAATTGTTCTTTCCATATCTGCCTCTGCCTCTTCCTCTGAAGCTTGACCTGGCTCTTCCTCTTCCTCTGCCAACTGATACCTGTGACTTGAATGCATTCTCAAGCGAAGAGTTATTTCTATTCATTCTGGATTCATGTGTTAACAAAGAACCCATTAATTCATCTACAGATAATTGTTCCAAATCTTTAGTTTCTTCAATAGCTACTACTATAGCATCGAACTTACTGGGTAAACATCTGAGTACTTTCTCTATAATCTTCTGATCTGTCATCGTTTTTCCATTAGATCTAATCTGATTCACTATATTCAAAACTTGACCCATAAACTGATCTATTGATTCTGATTCATTCATTTGAAAATTTTCAAAAGTTCTTCTTAGAGATTGCAATTTAGCAATTTTTACCTTCGTATTACCTCTATAAGTGGTCTCCAAGATTTTCCATGCCTCTCTGGATCGCGTTGCTGCTGCAACTCTGGAAAATATCGATTCATCCAATCCCTGTTGGATTATAAATAAGGCTTTTGCATCTTTCTTTCTGTTCTCTTTAAGGTGGTCCTTTTGTGCTTGATTTAACGCCAGATGGGCTGCCTCGTCCTGCGGTTCTACAAAACCACTTTCTACCAAATCCCATACATCTTGTGAGCAAAATAAAGTTCGCATCTTAATTGCCCAAAAATCGTAATTCTTACCATCGAAAACGAGAATTTGAGGCTGTGAGATACTGTTAGATGCTGCCATTTCTTAAGCTTGAATGACTTTCTGGTCACTGTTTCTAACACACAGTCACCGCCGTCGGTTACACTGCCGAGGTCGGTCGCTGAAATCGCCGACGTCGGTTCTTTCTGCCGTCGTCGGTCACTTGTTGGTCTGGGGTCGGCCGATGTCGGTCTATAACTGCCGATGTCGGTCTCTGCGCTGCCTGCTGGCAATACCTGCGCTTTTCCTTCACCCGACTGCTTCGCTCCCCTTGCTGGCTGCTTTTCTAACCAGGGTTTTCTCTTTCTAACCTGCGCTCTTCTGCCACAACCTGTGCTCTGATACCACTTTGAAGGAAAATATGAATAGAAAATAAACAAGAAAACAAGAACTATTAACTCAGAACTCAGAAAGCTACAGCAATCTTGAGAAACACAATTCTATTCATCTTCTAATTTCCCTTGATTACAATGTGCGCCCTTAGCGTCTTTTTATAGATTTAAAAACTAAACAATAACTGAAAATAGACTCATCTATTATTAGCTTCAACTACTTAACTAACTGCTTGTTCAAACAAACTCATATCTAACTGATTGTTATCTAACTGAATTCTAACTGTCAGTTTACTCACTGATGCTTAACAGCTTGCATGATAAAGGAGGGAGGTGGGAGAAATTATCTCCAATTAACTTGACTTTCTAACATATTCCTGAAGATCAGATTCTGCATTTGTGCAACCAAATTGTACCGATTGTTACAGTGCATTGTCCAGATATAAAAATTGACTTTAATTCCCTGAATGGCGTATCCTTACCTGCAATTGGATTCTATGGTGACAAGCAAATGATGGCTAGGATACTGAAGGAAAAGGGAGCTATAGATGATCCAATCCTCAACCTAATGGAAGAAGGAAATCTTGAGCCGGGTTTGTATGTCAGTGTTTTGAAGGAAATGGTAGTTGTTTTCTATTGGCATCAAGGGGACCTTTTGAAAGATGCATCCAGGAAACAAGTCTCATGCAACTTCATACGCTATGTCGTTGACCTGTGTGATGATGTTTATGTGTGTGTTGAAGAAAAAGATGTTTTTGAAGCTTTTGCTGGTTATGTAACCACAGCTTCTCAAAAAAAGAGAAGAACACAGAGGCTTAAAATCAGCCACGTTCAAAATTCTGAAAATGATGTCAAGGTTTCATCTGGTTTTAGTGTAAATGTGGAAAGGTTCATGACGAGTGCGATACCCCTTGAGGGAATGATGGCACCCAAGCATGCATTGTTCTTTGCTGAAGGATACCATCGTTGTGCTTTTCTCAGTGCCTGTTATAAACCGGAAAGAAAGTATGTAAAGATTGACTGGATAAAATGTAAGGTCGATGCACTTGGGTCTCAGTTAGAGAATTTTTCGAAGTACTATGACCTTGATTTCACCAAACTCAGCAATGAGGAGTTCATTCTTCTCCTAGAGCATTCTAAAATGCCAGAGTTTCAGCTTTATAAGGATTTGATGAATTTAATTCGAGATCACCAGGATCAATATCGTAACTCCAACACTATAGAGCGCAAACTCAATGAATTGGGAGACCAAGTCGTGCATATTATCCTCCATGTATTGCCCAAATACTGCAGCACTGTTCGATATTTTTCTGATTCAGAAGCCTTGGAAGAGAGTGAGAGGAATACATGCAAAGACAGTCCTCCTGAACTCTGTCCATTTGAGCGCCTTCAATGTCAATTGGTTACTGTTTGGAATGGTGACCCAGGTAAGCAAAGGCTGCTTTTTACTGATACTGAAATTACATTCAAGCAGCATAATGATGACGAGGACCTGATATTTGTTATTGAAAAGTCTGGCAACCCGATTTTTTTTGGAGAAGAGATCGTCTTGAGAATCAAGACGGAAGTTCATAAAGCAAAATTTTGTCCGGTTAAGCGAGATGGATCTGGGAAGCAAGCCCCTGTAATGTCAGGTGTGCCAGTTGTTCTTCAGTTTGGAAGCAACAGAAAGGCCACTAAAGGAATCATAGAAGTCATCCAGACATCTAGTGTACTCTATGAATGGATAAAGCCTTCAGTTCCAAGGGAACTACTTAATCTGGAACAGAATTTTTGTTTTTTGGTTTCTCTGATGAGTAATAGCATGACACAGGAGAGTAAAACTTTCGGTCAGCTTGTCCTTGACAAACTTTTGAAATCCGAATCAGGTTTTATTGAGAAGGACACCCTTCTAGTATTCTTCATGAGCAATGAGGATTTGGATCAAATGAAAAGTTTCAGCATGTCTGACATGAAGAGGTTTCTCACTGCTGGTAGCCTTGAAGTCATTGCCTGTTTGCTTGAGTCTGTTAAAGCAGACCTTTCATTGGAGTTACAGGAATCTTACCTGCAATGGAAAAAAAGGTTATTTGAATTTAAATTTGAGGAAACTTTGAGCAGTGTTCTGTTCTCGGTTGGGTTCTTGAAAGATCTTTGCTTATCAATCTACAATGAAGGGAAAGAAGTATTCAAGGAAAATGTAAAAGCAATGGTGAGGAAGGACATTTTTTCCCGGCTTCGTGGAAAAATTCAATCTGAAAAGGCAGCAGCACAAAAACTTCAGGAGTAAAGCTTCAGAGCTGAGCGAGAAAAATTTCTTACCCTAACAAAGAAAAAGCTATCCCAAAACCGAATGATGGGAAGATATATGTGTATTCAAAGATTTTCTGTTGATAAACATTTCTATCATAAATTTTTAGGAAGTCCAGAAGGAAACATGCAGATTATGAGCGAAGAAATAGAAAAACCCAGCATACAATGGATGGTTGTGGAGTTGGCACCCATGAAAAAGGACTTAGATGAGTTGAACTTGAACTCCATGCATGGTTTCACTCCTTCATGCTCAGACATGATTGAGTTAGTCTGTTGTGACCCTGAAATAGAAGATCTGAAAAAGGTTGTGTTTCTCAAATCCGGAGGGTTGCTGGTATTCATTCATGAGAAGCAAATAAAGAGTCTGAATTTGTACATTTTTCCAAAGCTAGGACCACTTCTACGTGGGAGTAATCACATTCATGCATTCAGAAGAGGTTTTGATTTGGTAGCTTTTGACGAGCGTACCAGATTTCTAGCTCTCTATGATGCTGAAGTAACGAAGGTTCTAATTTACAAATTTGATGAGTCGTTTCGTCATGTTGATTGGACTGGCATTGAGATCGTGCTTGAGTTGTATTCCGGAAGTACAAATGCAGTGTGGATGCAGTTTATTCCAGGGAAGGCTGAATTGCTTTTAATTGATGATGCAAACAGAATCCGGGTAGTTGAACTCCATCAACAGCCACTTATGAAGCCGAAGCATATAGCTCTTTCGTCGGATTTTATAAATGCATGTGTTTCGGGGGATGGCTCCTTTCTTTTTGTAATGGAGAAATCTGCAAAAGTCTCAGAAGACTGCTCCACCTTGTCAGCTCAACAAACTGCTCAAGAAACTGAGTCTCCAACTGAGATTGAGATCAAAGTTTATATCTTGGGCGACACCATGTCTTACTTGAAGAAAATTTTCCTGGATGTAAAGGTTGAAGATGCAGGGGATCTTCAGGTGAAGTTTGTGTATTTTGGTTGTCAAATTCATGCTGTTGTTTACTCTAGTGTTGTTCCTGGCTTTATTTGTTCCAATATCTTGACTCTAGTTTCGGCCACGGAAGTATTGGAGTTTTGCAAATTATCAAAAGGAAAGTCAAATTCTGAAATTGATAAAAAGTCTGCCACGTACCAGGACTGTCAGAAGGGTTGTGCTGCATTAGACTATGTTTATCATATTTTTGATAAGTTTGCAGTTAGTCCTGCACTGTTTAGAGGACTTGTCCGGTATCTTAACTTTCATGTTTTGCTAAAATCAAAAGTTACAGATAAAGAAGACCTCAGTCAAAGGAAATGCAAAGAATACTTGAAGTTTCTTATTGGGAAGTTGGAACAAGAAAAAGGAAAGGACTTTTCAGATTTGAGGATTAAGTTTTGTGTTGAGAAATATGAGAAATGGGACTCAAACAGTTTAAGTATCATGTTGCCGCACTGTCAGAAGAAGCCTGCAGGAAACTGGATCCGTCAGCTCATTTGTCTTGTACATATACAAGTAACCCGAGCTGAAAACAATGGAATAAGACCGTTGCTTAATGGGCTTCAGATACCTCCACACCTAACTTATGCAGATAGTATGTCGCTGGCTAATTTGATGCGTTTTGGCTTATATGATGCAGTGTTGAATCAGTGGGATGGTAAGATCAAGGTGATATCGTCGATGGGAAAACAAAGCAGCGGTAAGTCATATCTATTGAATCATCTATCTGGATCTCTTCTTGACGTAGCAGGGGGAAGATGTACAGATGGGGTATGGATGACAATTCGATTGGATGCAAAATGCCTCTATGTACTCATGGACTTTGAAGGAATGGGGAGCTTTGAGAGGACGGAGCAAGAAGACATGTTGCTGTCTGTCCTTAATGCAGCCATCAGTAACTTAACAATATTCAATAAAAAGGTGAGTGCTGATTGATTTGGTATCTTTACTTACTTTCCTGCTTTGATTTAAGTCTTTTGCTGGTCCTTTTCACCCTTTTAAACTGGTGTAGCTAGTTCTATCAATTCAAAATGTGATGTTTTGCTTCTCAGGACTTTCATCTTGACAAGGAGACAGAAGCTGTGTTTCAACGCTTTCAAAATGGGGCAAGTTTGGTTAAAAATGATGAAAAGTTATTCAAGGGACTCCTATACATAGCAATCAAGGATGTTGATTTCTCTGATGTAGAGGATTTAAAAGATGAATTTCATGTAAAACTTTTACACATTTGTCAAAGATCACGTGAAAACTTTCTAACAAAGATGTATAGAGGAATGGTTGAAGTTGCTGCAATGCCTCCTTTCACTCGGAGAGAATATTATCAAGAAAGTCTATCTGAAATGGCTATGACCGTGGAAGAAGATTTAGAGCATACGTATAAGAATGGTCGTTCTTTCTTGAGTGATTTGAAGCTTGTTACTGCACAGATAGCAGCCAAGGATTGGACCCCTGTTGATTTAAAGCGTGTTGCCATGAAGGTGGATATTCTTCGGAAAAAAATCGATTCTGCAGTCAAAACGGGTCACCTTTCTATGTCAGGAGCCAGCAAAGTCCTTGTGAATTTTGACACTCAAGAAGAAATACTTGATGCTCCAATAGAGCTTGATGATATTTTAATTGACGTGCAGGATACTGGGCTGGAGCTTGCACCTACAGAAGAATCAACATCAAATGATAAAATCTTGTCTGATCTCAGATCAAGGTTAGATACAGTCTTCAAAAGAAGAGGTGTAAATGGTGACCAGTGGCTCTCTACATTTCAGCGTTTTTTAGGGGCACTAATTGACAGGAGGGTTGATCGCGTTCAAAAGTGGCTTTGCAGTAATACAGCGGAATTTTCTGGCAATTGTGATGTACAAAAGCTACATTTAGAGGCAGTTGCAGCCCTTGCAGAGCTCAAACAGGGGCTCTCTGTCTGTGGTTGCAAGTGCTCTGACTGTTTTTGGCGATGTGTTCTACAGAAAGGCCATTCCTCTGATCACTCTTGCATGGGCGATCATGTGTGTGCTGAGAAGTGCACATATTGTTCTCTTGAGGCAGGCTCAGGAATTGAAGTGGAGGAATGTCGAAATTTGGCAGGTCATGAAGGAGATCATGATTGCAAAAGGAGAAATCATACCTGTGGAAATATCTGTTCATTGTTTGACAAGTCATCCAATTGCAGTAAGACGTGTTGTCTGCAAGTTGGGCATGAAAGTCCTCATAAGTGCAATTCACCACAACATATGTGCGTGATGAAGTGTTCCCTCGCAAGCTGCAAGAATCCTTGTGTGGTGCCAATTGAGCTTGGGGATCACGAAAAGCATGCTTGCCATGAAAGGTTTTGCCCCCAAAAATGCATAATGGACGGTTGTCCCAGACTTTGCGGTTATGAGGATCATTTCCATGAACTGAAAAGTGATGGACACCTCTGCGGTAGTGAGCATGCTTGTAAGGAGAAATGTAAAGCCGATGGCATCTGTGAAATTTTCACCGAACTTGTGCGACAAACACGCACATTTCAAGGCAGAAAAAGTTCCTTTGAGTATGAGCATGTCTCTGAGCAAAATGGTCTGCAAAAAGATTGTTGCATCCCCATCCCAGCTTTTCAAAAATTTCACAAGGGCAAGCATCTTCACACACTCAATCCAGATGCTGTACACTATTGTAATGTTAAGTGTGAAGCATGTGGGTACTTTTGTCAACTGCCTATTAATCACGCTGGATTTCATAAAACAGTTCATGGGAATATGAGACATGTCAAATTTGTATCTGAGAGGGAAGAATTTGATATCAGTGGTAGGAAATACACTTGTGGAGAATCTGGGATAGCAGAGATGTGTAACATGCACTGTAAAGCACAAGGTCGGGGTCACATACATTTGATTAGTTGTCCTGTGAACAATAAAAAAAAGTGCACTAGTTGTATATACGATGGATCAAGGCACGAGACAAGGAAATATGGCCCTAATGAAGATTTTCCAAAAGATGAGCTTACCCATGAGACCTATTGGAAGCTAATGCGTTTTGAGGATCCTTGCACTGAAGAAGATCAGGAGGAGTTTTCTAAATGTAATTGCTTTTGCAGGTCAGAGGAGCACAATAAAAGCGATGGTAGTACCGTCAGGTCTTATTGCACAGAGAAATTATGGCATGCTCCTGTGAAAAGAACTGGATCCTCAGGCTACATAACTAATGATGGCCATGCTTTTGCATGTCAACATCGGAAGAACATTGCTCATCATGTGGTTTTCATCATTGACAAGTCTAGTTCAATGTCTTATTCTGATGTAAAACCCACCATGACCAAATTTCAGCCTAGACACAACTGTAGATTGGGTTGTGTGTATGAGGCTATTCTTCGATTCATTATCACACGACGCAGAACTGCTATTGATGATTCTTTATCTGTGGTTTTGTTTTCCAAGACAGCATCTCTTGCTGTAGAAATGCAAGAGATGAAGGAAGACGTAGTGGACCATCTTCTTCAACATCGTGCAGATAGCAGGGGAACTAGTTATTCTCAAGGCTTAAAGTTGGCAGAAGACGTGATTTCTCGTGGATCCAAAGATCCTAACGTGGGGAAGAAGAACACAACTGTTATTTTCTTTAGTGATGGTGGAAACAATGACAGAATAGATCCTGTTTGTTTTGTGAATAGAATGAAGCAGATGGAACCAAGAATGGTACTCCATACCATCATGTTTGGAAAAGATCCTTCAGTTAATATTTTGAAGAAAATGGCAGAAACTGGAAATGGCTCCTTCCAGCACAGTCTTGATGAAGTGCAATTGCAGCAAAGCTTTGAGAATTTAGCTAGTAGTCTCCAGCCTGATGTTGCCGCTTTAATGAAATTAGATAATTAGTTATTCGGTGTCGTTTGCCAGGCTTTAAGTAGTTTGTATAAACTTTTCTGAGCTCAGTTTTTAGCCTTTTTGAAGTTGTGGTAAGATGAAGCATCACTTGGATTCCAACTTTTTTTTTTTTTGCTGATTTTAAATCAATTAATGAGGCTGTACTGTTCTTAGAATCAGGATGCTGAGGCTGTACTGTTCCTAGAATCAGCATGCAGCTTTTTCTGAGCTCAATTTTTAGTCTTTCGAAGATGTGGTATGATGAAGCATCCCTTGGATTCCATTTATTTTGCTGATTTTAAATCAATTAACAAGGCTGTACTGTTCTTAGAATCAGCATGCAGCGTGTAGTGCATAATACAGTTTTTTTGAGTTTTGTTTTTTACTTCAGGAATCATGACGAACATTCAAGAATTTTGACGGGATGACTTTGTACGAAATGAGGTTGGCGTACTCTGTATATGAAACTTGCCATTGGTCAAACTCTGTCCAAACTTGGACTTGCTGCTGGGAAGTGCCGCTGCCAGTTTTCAGTATTTTACTAACCTTATTATATTATAAAAGTTGAGATTGAAAGTCCATAACTTTTGGAATATTATTAAGGGTGTTGAGAAAGATTATAAAAATAAAAAGGAGAAGTATACCAATTTAATGATTTAATGTATAAGTTTATTGACAATAGTGTTTTATATAAAGGTTTAATTTTGTAATATAAAAGGATTTGGTTAGTAGATTAGATTAAAACAGATAAAAAAAGTTTATAGGAGAACAGATGGAGATATATAGAAAGATAATAACTAAAAAAATCACAAAATCAACAAATCAAATATAAGAGAAAAGATTAAAAACTTTAAGTCTACAAATTATACATTTCTAATCACTATAAAAATGTTAAGAGCACCACCATAAAACTATTCTTGAAAAGTAAAAAGACTGTCAATACTAAAAACCTTAATTATTAGTTACCAGAATTTCCTTCAAACTTTAAGACTACAATACACACGAAACCTTAGTCATTAGTCCGACTCCCCAAAATATATTCAAACGTTGAGAGTAAAATACATAAGGTTGTGTTGATATCTTATATTTGAAGCTCTTCAATCAATCGCTTAGGCAGGAAATTGGTGCATTGATTCAAGCAATTGTTTTAATGTGAAAAATTTATATTTAGTGAAAATCCCAGCATCGAGGAGTGGGACGATTCACTTCACTTGATGTGGTGTTGACTTTTCTATGGAAATAATGTTGAAATATTTGGGTTTTTCGAGTCTTCGATCATGACGTTGCTTCCAATCATGATATTTCTCCCAGTTATATCGACAATGGCATTTCATGTAATGTCTCTCCATGATGAAGCTCTATTTGTTATTTAGGAGTAGAGTCCTATCTAACAATTGGTAAATTTGAGAAACATGCAGCTAATAATAATAATAATAATAATTATTATTATTATGGGTATCGGTATGGGTATAGATATTTAAAATTGATTTTTTATTAAGATTTTTAAATATGAAAAAATAAATTATTGTCTAGAAAGAAATAAAAAATTCAGTTAAATATATGTAATATTGATATCAAAAAAATAGAATAGCTAAAATAAAAATACTTATTCAAATTATTTGAACCATTCTCTATAATAATAAAGATCAATTACAATGTATTAATAGAATTACATGTGAACATGCTTTTCTAATTAATAAATAAAAATATTCTAAATTTATTTAAATAATAATTTACATGAAATATAAGCTAAAGTTATCTCCAACTTTTCAAAGGCTTTTTATAAAAAGAAATATATATATATTAATTGAATATTAATTAATTATTAAATTAATTGCATGATTTTTATATGATTGAAATTGCTTAGAATTGGGATTCAACAGCGATTAACCAACATTCTCCTCCTTGATGCTGAGTGAATTAACAATTTGATTTCAAAGTTTCAAAAATTAAACTTTTATTATAATTTTAGTAAAGATTTCTGCAATTTGTTCCTGGATGTTTATATACTTCAATTCTACATATTTTTTCTGAACCAAATCTTGAATAAAATGGTACTTCAAATCAAAATGCTTTGCCTTGTTGTGATGCATTATTGGCTAATTTTATTGCACTTATGTTATCACAAAAAATTACGTGCGTTGACTTTGTTTCTCCCTAATTTCTTCTATAACCTTTCAGAGCTACAATGTTTGTGTACTTGCTTTGTGCCTTTGAACTACATGTAACCAAACCATAACCAAGTGAAAACCAATTTCTAGATGTTGACTTTCAGTCATTCAAACTACCACTCCAATCAGAATCACTAAAACCAAAAAGTTTAAACTTTTTAATAGCATTATAATGAATACCAAAGCTAATAGTACCTTTCATATACCTCAAAATTCTCTTCATTGCCTTCATATGAATTTTATATGGCTCAGACATATATCTTGATACAAGAAAAATTGAATAAATAATATTTATTTTTGTGAGTTAGAAGCATTAAGCTTCCAACAATACTTCTGTAAGTTGTCTCATCAACTCTTTCAACACCATCTTCTCTACATAACTCCATGAGCAGTTGGAGTAGAGACTGGGTTACAGTTAATCATATTGGATTTCTTCAACGTATCATTTGCATACTTTGTTAGACAAATGAAGATGTCATCTTTACTTTGATGAACCTCCATCCCTAAAAAGTATTTCATAAGCCCTAAATCTTTCATTTCAAATTCATTCATCATTACAATTTTGAATTCATCTTTTATCTTAGAATTGCTATCCATATACAACAAATCATCAACATACAAACTTATAATAAGTATATCATTACCTTCTTGCTTGTAGTAAAGAGAAGGCTCACTTTTGTTTCTTTTGAATTTATTCTGCTAAAAATATCCATCAATCCTTGCATACCATGCTTAGGGTGTTTGTTTGAGGCCATACGAAGCCTTCTCCAACTTGTAGACTTGACATTCTTTACCTTGCACTTCAAAACCTTGTGGCTATTCTACATAGATTTCTTCTTCTAAGTACCTATTCAATAAGGCACTTTTCACATCCATGTGATGTATGTATGCTCTATTTCTTTTGCACTGCTAGTGAAATCATTATTTTGATAATCTCTTGTCTTGCTACTGGTGCAAATGTCTATTCATAATCTATGCCATATCTTTGTGTGAAACCCTTAGTAACTAACCTTGCCTTGTGTCTTTCAACACTTCCATCACTATTGTACTTAGTCTTGTAGACCCATTTAATACCAATATTTTTCTTGTCATATGGAAACTCTATAAGCTCCCAAGTATCATTCATGTGAATAGAATCTATCTCTTTTTGCATTGCTTTCACCCAAACATAATTAGTACATGCATCTTCAAAACATGTTGGTTCAAAATCAGCATGTGTAATTAAAACACAATTTATCTCACCTCTTAAACATTCTTCATGTGATTGGCTACTTGTACACTGATAAATTTCACTCAAGCTTTTTACATTTCTTGAAGAACTAGGACTTGAAGTAGGAGTTGTGCTTGGGATACATGTACTAGATGAGGGAATATTTAATGGACTTGTACCACTTGGCATTGGAGTACTTGTGGGCTGCACATTAGTAATATCATCATAATTACCATCAATAAAAATCGATTTAGACCTCTCAATATTGACTTTATCTCTATCATGACCATACATTCCCCCTTCATAAAAAATAACATCTCTTGACATAAGTACACTATTAGTGATAGGATTATAAAGCCTATAAGCTTTGCTTTGTTTACTATACCCAACAAAAATATAAGACTAACTCTTTGGATCTAATATCTTCCTTTTCTAATCAACTATATGGACATAAGCTAAACAACCACAAACTTTGAAATATTTGGCATTAGGCTTCTTTTCATACCATGTTTCATACGGAGTCATCTTTTCAAGTGCACTAGTGGGACTTCGATTAAGAATATATATTGTTATAGAAATTGCATCACCCAAAAAAGAGCTGTTCAATCCCTTTATTTGTAACATGTTCTTTGCCATTTCAACCACTGTACGGTTTTTCCTTTCAGTGACACCATTTTTTTGAGGAGTGTAGGATGTTGTGAGTTGCCTTTTGATGTCATTCAAATCACAATAATTCATAAAATTATTTGAACAAAATTCACCTCTATGGTCAGTCCTTAAACATTTTATTTTGTAACCACTTTCATTCTCTACAAGGGCTTTAAATCTCTTAAATGTATCAAAAGCTTCATTTTTTTCCTTCAAAAAATAAACCCAACACTTTCTTGAATAATTATCAATAAATGTAATGAAATTTGACGACTTACCCAAATTTTTTGTTTGCATAAGACTACAAATATCTGAGTAAACCAATTGAAGTGGATGATAAGCCCTCCATACACTACCTTTTAGAAACTTTTCTCTTGCATGTTTGCTTTTAACACAACATTCACAAACTTCATTATGCTCTTCAACCTTTGGCAAACCATAAACTAGTTCTTGTGATGTTAGTAACTTCAAACTTTGAAAATTCAAGTGTCCATACCTAAGATGCCATAACCAAATTTTATCTTCATATGCCATATTTGCAAAAATGTTACTATGCTCTCCAAAATTCAATGGGAACATCTTATTCTTAGACATAGGTACTATTGTAACAACTTTATTTCCTTGATTTTTATCATAGATAGTTTATTGCTTATCATCAAAAATCACCTTATAGTTCTTTTCACATAGTTGTTCAACACTCAACAATTTATGTTTCAAATTTGGAGTGTAATAAATATCGTTAATACTTTTCATAACCTCTGTAGCATTCACCTTCATAGTTCATTTTTATACAACCTCCAAAGATTTATCATCACCAAGTTTGATATTGGTTTTGAAATTTCTATCAATTGTAGAAAATAATAAATTATTCCCTAGCATGTAATTAGAACACCTTGAATCTAAATACCAAATCTCATTATGACTATTTTCAGTTTTGTCATATGAAATGAATGAATTGCATAATGCATCACCATCCTCATTAGCATAATTAACACTTTTATTTTCATTTCCTACTTTTAATCTACATTATCAATCAACCATCCCTGTGATAGTAATAGCATTGAATATATTTTTTGATCCAATCTACCTCTACCTTTACCTTTTACAGCTGAACCACCTCTTCTTCCTCTGTATCTTCTTGAATAATTATATCTTGTTGAATAATTGTAATTCATGTCTTTACCTTGTCCTTGATTGCTTTTGAAATTGTCTTTGCCTTGTACATGGCTATTCTTATTGCTAGTGCTGGTACTTTCATTCTTTTTGATCTTTAATTTTAAGGTAAAATCCTTTTCATCATTTTAATTTAATGTGTTTCTTAGTCTTTCTTCATGGGACACAAGAAATCCAACCAGATGATCAAACTCAAGAGTAGTCAAATCTTTGCTTTATTCAACAATTATGGCAACATGATTCCACATTGGGGTGAGAGACTTTAACACCTTTTTTAAAACCTCTTTATTCAACATTTCTCCAAGTGTAGCCATCTTCTTAACTACATTTTTTACTCTTACACAAAAATCACTCACACTTTCAACTTCTTGCATCTTCAAATTCTCAAATTCTCTCTTCAATGTTTTCAATCTAGCCACTTTGACTTGCTCACTACCTTAGTAAGCTTCTTGTAGAGTCTTCCAGGCATCCTTAGTTATCTTTGCACCTGCAATTTTTGGAAATAGGTTCTTGTCTAGAGCTGTTTGAATATGAAATAAAGCTTGTGATTTCTTATTTTTAGCTTCCTTCTTGGCTTACCTATCATTAGCTGGAATAATGGCTCAATTAATGAGTTCATGATAACCAGTTTCTACAATCTCTCATAATTCTTTTCTTGTCAAAAGAGTTATCATCTTGATACTCTAATAATCATAATCATTACCACTTGGAATAAGAAGACTGTTAGAGTTTAACATGATCAACTGTTAGAAAGATCTGAAACAAAAAACATTCACCCAAAAACTAGGCTTTGATACCAATTGAAGATTTTTAAATATAAAAAAATAAACTACTGCCCAGAAAGAAAATAAAAAATTACAATGAAATATATACAATATTCATAATGAGAAGAAATATAGAATACCTAAAATAAAAATACTTCTTCAAAGTATTTGAATCATTCTCTATAATAATAAAGATCAATTACAATGTATTAATAGAATTACATATGAACATGATTTTCTAATTAATAAATAAAAATATTCTAAATTTATCTAAATAATAATTTATAGGAAATATAAACTAAATTTATCTCTAATGTTTTAAAGACTTTATTTTTCTAAAAAATATGTTAACAAATTATTAAATTAATTACATGATTTTTGCATGATTGAAATTACTGTAGAATTGGGACTCAACAACAATTAACCAACATTTTGTTTATTTATTAAATTTTAAATTATATAATTTGAAGATGGTTGTGAACTAATTGATTATTAGTTTAGATTAGAAATTACTATTTTATTTGTCTAGAGCATGTAGTTACATTCTGTACAATAATATGGTCTTGGAAAGGTTTTTCCCTTCTTCCCTTCACCTCGTCTAACTTTTATACCACTTTTTTTTTCCTTTTAAACTATTTGATATCAGTTTGCATGTCAATAAGGCCCCAATTTGAATCCAAGTCATCTATAAATACACATGTAACCTAGTTCAATTAGACATCTAGCATTGAAAAATAATTCATTGTTATTTTCTAAAATATGTTAAGTATTTATAAGAATTTTAGAGAGATCAAGCAATCATTAAAGTATTCATTGAAGCATTGAAGTTCATGTCATTGACATTATATTTCATTGGTTTCCCTAGGTGATGAATAATTATAACTATTGGAATGGTGTTTTCGATGTTGTATATTATTGAGGGGATTGATAAATATATAGATAGCTAAGCTATACCTTCATATAGTACAAACCTTAAAATATATTTTGCTTTAAGGTCCTTAATGACCTTACCGATGGATCCAAAATGTCTAGAAACCTAGGTAAAAAATCAAAGTTTTTTCAAAACTAACATCAATGCAAATGTTATTAAATTACCCTTTAAATAATATTGATACTTGTTTATTGACACTTAAATTATATATATCAATATAATTCTTAAATTCCTTAAAGCTTCCCAAACCCCTTCAAATACTATTGAAACTCGTTTATTGACACTCAAGTAATATAAATCATTATAATTCTTAAACTCCTTAAAACTTATTACACAATATCGCACTTATCACATTCACTCTCTTTGCATTCACATATATATAGACTCATCAACCTTGGTTTTCTCCATGCTGCTAGATTGTAATATTATGCCACATGTCAAAACCTTTCACTTATTACATTCACACATACCCGTACTTCTCAACTTTGACTTGTAACCCATACAAACTCCCATACTTGGGGATTCTAAGATCTTCAAACTATTTTGTGCTGTAAATTTGTGCCGCATGGCATGCTCCCACAAACAAAGATTCATGGGTCCTACAAGTCATCCACTCATCTACCAAAAGTGCCAAACACTTCAAGGCACTATATGCTACTTGTCAACCTTAGCTCGCTCCATGTCATGAAATTATAATATTATGCCACATGTCAAAACCTCACACTTATTCCATTCATGCATACCCCGACTCCCCAACCTTGGCTTGCAACCCATACAAACTACCACACTTGGAGTTTCCAAGATCTTCAAACTATTTTGTGCTGTAAAAATGTGCCATGTGGCATTGTTTTAACCTTTTAGGACTTAGGTAAATGTAAATCCTATGTTTGTTAAAGAGTTGAGTAGACTAAATTAGTGCAATAATATGTAATAAATAAATCCACTGATTTGTTACAAAATTGACT
The DNA here is from genome assembly GCA_037957365.1 of Torreya grandis. Taxonomy (NCBI): domain Eukaryota; kingdom Viridiplantae; phylum Streptophyta; class Pinopsida; order Cupressales; family Taxaceae; genus Torreya; species Torreya grandis. The sequence goes on along the minus strand of JARHVA010002697.1, from coordinate 2,157,710 downwards.
AGCTTTGACTTTTTTAAAAATAGTAATAAATAGTATAAGTAATAACCTAGCTAAAAAACAACTGAGACAAATGATCTAGGTGTTAAAAATTAAAGTGGACACTGGTCTAAGTGTCATAAACTGCATCCTAATGTTAGAACCCCTCCTAAATAGTAACACCATAATTAGATAGTAGCACCATTATTGGAATGGTAGTGTCCTGATATTGGTGGTAGTGTCCTCTGTGCAAGATTGTCTTGAGCTTCTAGATGCATGTGTCTAGATATTTGAGATTTGTTCATATGTGCATGAGTTTTGAAACCCTGTAGTTTACTTGGAATGATTGATTTATTGTGCAAACCCTAATCCTTCATGTAACTATGGCATTTGATTGACATGAACTAAAAATTATGTTTGTTAGTAGGGTAAGCTAGACATACTCAACACCCTACTGTGAATAGAGTTACCTACATACCAATACTCTAAGAAGGGATCGATCCTAATATAGTTATCCCCACCTGAGTATTGGTGCAAGTACAAGTTATGCTAGTATGATAGTGGCCTTGAATGTGCTTGAGATTGGAAATCTGGGTAATCTGAGCTTAGGGCTGCTCTAGATGGTAGTATGCAGAAGTAGGGTAGGATAGGGATTGATAATCTTGAATGTGCACAAATTGTTCTGAGTTTGAATGTGTATTTTGAATCTAATTTTCATCTAGTGGTTATAAGGATAAAATTTATGTATTTATAATGTTCTGATGCTTATGCGGTGATAAAATAAGTCTATGCCGACCTAGGAAGTCTTAGTTTTGAAAAGATATTCATTTGAGAAAAGATAGGGAGAATGACATTATCACCATTTTAGGGACAATAGAACCATATGGTGCTAGTGTCCTTATTATGGTGCTAGTGTCTATTTGGCATAACACTAGACATGAAGGGCTAGGATCAAGAAATGAAGGTCTAGGACTACTTTAAGGTTGACTAGGGACATCTGTGGCCTACATAAAGGCTAGATAAGTGTGATAATAGGTTATTGGATAGGTCTAGAGAAAATTTAGGGATATGTTGTCTCAAGTATCACTCTTATCACTCCAATACCACTTTTAAGTGATTACATTTTCCCCCTCTTTATTCTAGAAATGCAGCAAAGTGAAATAACTAGGATAAAGGAAAAAGAAGCATACCTAGACTTACCTAAGAGGTGAAGCCTGTGAAGCTAGGTCTAAGTATGTGAAACATGCTCCAATGAGTGTCTTAGAAATGAAACATGTATAAATTAATCCTTACTTACGAGATATCAAAATCAAAAGACTAAACTGAGTGAAGAAGTAAAATTTAGTAAAGAGATAAGAAAAAGGAAATGAATGAATACACCTCACTAGGTATGTGAACCAATACATAAACCTAGCGATAACTTATGTGTGTGTGTGTGTGTATATAGTGATGAATCAATGAATAACTTGGACTGAGCTGATGGCTTGCTCAATCCTCATATGTGGGTGGCTCAATAACTCAATCCAATTTTGAATCCATCATTGCCCACCCCTTCTTGGTGGATCATGACCTGTGGATAGCTTGGATTGGATTGATAGTATGTCCAACCCTCTCATGTAGGTGGCTTAAGAACTCAAGTAGACTATGAATCCATCATTACCAAATTATGTGTAGTAGATTCATTTGAAACTAAAACTGCATTAAATAACTTTAATTTTCAAAGTGGGTATCTCTAACTAGGTATGTTGGTCTTGCAACCACTCAGGTACATTAAGCAGCTTCGGCCCACTCAGGATAACCAACCATTGTAGGTGGAGTAAGATGTGAAATTGGTGTGCAATATGTATTATGATGTCAGGTGTATACAACATAGATAATGACATAGAATTACTCATTCCATCTGATCAACTGGTGTGTAAGTGAACATACATAAATAATGTCCCACATGCATGCCCCCAAATTTGATATCTGAGCATATGGATTCTGGATTGAGTTGTAATAAAATGTATCTAGGTATCTAAAACAATATGAGAATGGTCTTTCCATGCATGATGCCACCAAGATAAGAAAATTGATATGAATCTAAGCTAAACTAGTTGAATATAAGCAAAATTGATAAATCTGTAATTGAATTGTGTAAACCTCTACTATACCTACTATATTTTTTTGGCCAATCTAGGTTGTTCTAAAACTAAGGCTACTTAATAGTATCACCATGTCTTCAAAAATAGTGACATTTTTAAAAATGTGGTGCTACTGTCCCAATTTGGGTGCTAGCGTCCTTCTAGTCTGATTTTTGTGCAACTATATTGCTTTATGGGTCACTATTTTCTCATTGTGTTTACCTGAGTCTAATTTTTTGTAATTAAACCTATGTGCTGAAAATGTATTGTGAGTGTAATAGAAGAGCCTAATATTTGTGAAAAATTCCTATGAATGCCCGATCTTTTTAGGGGAGTTGTTGAACTTATGCAAGAACTATCTTCAAAATAAAAATCTCTATAAAATGTGTGTTAGCTAGACATATGTGATAAATACGTACTAATCTAATATAATGTGCATGCATAACATCAAAATGTAAGATAATCTGAGCATAAATATATAATTCAAGATGTATTTCATGTCTAACATTCACAAGGGTGTCAAGATAGATATAAAAATGTATGTAATAATAAATTTGAAGAATAACTATGTAGCTACCAAGGGGGATGGGACATGATGTCCATCACAACACCCAAGTAGGAAGAGTAGATGTATGAGGTCCTTCATGACATCAAAAAATGGTGTGTGTAACAAGCAAAGACAAGTATCATGGCCATGATGCATAAAAAAAATCATACATATAAAACACATGAGGCACACAAAGTAGGCCAAGGGGCCATAATACAAGGGACATGGGCACATGTCACTAAATATGAAAAAATAAGACATATAAGTACATGTTCAAATGTCCATATATACAAACAACCAGCAAATTGGCTTAGAGCCACATAGAAAGACATATTCAGATGTTTTCATACACAATCAAGAAGACACACACAAGGACATGGGAACATGTCCAAAACATACATATTATGAATAGAAGTGGCATAGAGTCAAAGAGCAATGTCACATTCAAATGTCTTCAAATGGAAGAAGCATAGAGACACAATCAAGTCAAAACTTCAAAACTAGGTAAGCTATAAATGAATGTATGCATGAATATGGAATAAAAATTTGTGTAAGGACTAGGATGTACATATGTTGAGTCTAAAGTAGTAATAGCTTGCAAAAAATCTGAGTAAGAGTAGCATGATCAATATCAAGATATAAAAATGCTATGATTGGGATGTAGAGTATAGAAAGATCAAACCTGAGAATCAAAAATGTGTATAGGGTGTGCTCAAGTAGGCAAATCTATCAAGTAAAGACCCATGTATCAGTGTATATGACCCTAGTGGGTAGATAATAACAAGTTTGGATTGGTGTATCGGACTTGAGTCTTGTAACAATCTATAAGCACTCAACAAGAATAAGTGAAATATGTATGTATGATAAAACTGACTATATTAAGATAACTATCATATTTAGTGTTTAACAAATATAAGAAATGTAAACATAGCATTGCATACAATCTGTAACTTTGTGTTTTTTGAGTAAATATTTGAATGTTTTTAAAATATTGTATTATTTTTTTATTTTTTGGATATAAGCTATGTACAAGCAACATGAAAATGAATTATGTGGAAGGAGCAAGATAAAAGGAAAATATGTACAAGAGAGGAACAATACTAACTGATGGGTCTCATGGGAGACTCACTATCACTATGGCCTATGTCAAATAAAGGAACTATGATTGTGCGTGTTATATGAAAGGGAAACTATGGTCCCATAACGTACTATACTGAGCGATCTATATCTATATCTACCTATGTAGTGGTGCTAGGAATCTATGGCACTAACTGTGGGGTCTTGTGAACTGTAGGGGTTTCAGGGACCCATATGGTAGGAGAAGTTGTAGGTGGCATAGGTGACCTGTTCTGAGAACCCTGAGAACTCAATAATATTGGTCTTGACAAAAAATGAGTAGAGGGAGTCCCTCTAGAATATGTAACATATCTCTAGCATAGGGGTTTCTCTAATAATGTTCTTCATAGGAGATAATGCATACATGTCAATACTGTAAGAGTAAACCTCACCTACACTGGTGGATCTACTAAATTTTGTGGTGTATCAATAGGAATTGAGCTCAGAGTTGTAACTAATAATTGTGCTATAATTGGTAACTACATTGTAACTAGGAAATGTGATGTAACTACCTATGAAATAGGTAGAGGATACTCATATGGAAGGCCCTCAACTATGACCACCTATTTGCATGTATATATTTTAGGTATCTATACACTATGGATGGGATGGCTTATAACTTCTATATCCATGGCCTATCCAATAACATATCAAACACACCTGTATTAGGTAATACTAAGAATCTGGTGGTCGCATGTGTTGGTCTAACCTATAGTGGAATCATAATCTCCCTGATGGATCTCTAAACATGACCATTGAAACCAATAATAATTGTGTTTGTAGGGGATATATCATAATCTAAGTACCCTAAATGCTATAAAAATGTGATAGTGCACATGCTAATACTTGATCCATTGTTAACCATAACACTTTGGATAATATGATGATCTATGTAGGTTTGTACAAAGAGTGCATATAAATCTGTATCATCATCAACAATCTCCTACTCTAAGAAAGTGATGAGTGGTCTGGATAGAATTGTAGTGTGGTACATACCAATGATATTATGTAATGTGTGTGCCTCCTCTATAATAATATGATATGAAGCTGGTGGTGGATGTCCATGATATGTGTAGTGAACACCTGAAGTGCTCCCTACCTCATTCATCATGTACTTTTAAAATAGATTTGAGAATATTTTTAGTGCCTTAGCTTCCATTTGTTGTAATTTTGGTGCCTCTGTGGGTGTGCCCACATTAATAATGTTAGCCTTAATCAAATATTGTATCTTATGTTTCAAGCCAATGCATCTATTTTTTGTATGGTTTGATGCCCTGTGATACTCATATAATGCATTGGAATCATAGTTTTTAAAAATAGGTCTTGTCATATCAACTTCTTTGATGGGAGGGAAACATATCACATTGCATTCCAAGAGCTATTGTAAAACTTGTGTTGACGATTCTAGAAGGTTGGTGAAGACTTTGCATGGAGGAGCCAATAAAGCCAAGCGAGGAGATGGATCTAAAATAACATTAATTATAGCATTTTAATCACTCTTGTTTTTGGTAGCCCTTACCTTGTATGGAGGCTTACTCAAATTCTTAGCTATTAATTTTGATCCCATTATATATTTTAGTTTGCCCATTGATAAAAGCATAAATTCTTTTTCTTTTATTGTGTGGCACAAATCTATGAATGTTGTAAAATTTTTAAACAAGAAAGCTTCATGTAATGCTGGTTGAAGACTCTATTTGAAGATGTCCTAAAGCTCTTTATCTATCATAGGTTTAGTCAATTTAGCCAATATAGTCTTGTATTGTTAGATGTATTCTATAATAGGCTCATTTATCTTCTGTTTCAATTGTGCAACTTGAGCATATAAGATATTGTCACTGATGTTTATGGAGAACTGTGTTAAAAACATGTCTACCAAAGGATTAAATGCTATAATAGATTGATTTGGTAAATCATAAAACCACTATAAAGCATAATCTTTTAAACTACATGGATTTTTTTAATAAGCCAATCATTAGACAAGTAGTCCAAACATGTTGTGTGAAAAGCTCATATATGATCAATTCTGGGTCACCCTTACTATCATACAATATAAACTTAGGTGCCATGAATTCAGATGGCAAGGGAGTTGTCACTATGTGATGTACCAAAGGTGTATGTAAGAGAAAATTATAATCCAAGGTATGTGATGCCCTAGTGGCTCTCTTCTCAAGATGTAACACCTTAACCTATAGAGTATGAAACTTGTGCATAAGGGATTGTACATATAGAGTGGAGGAACTAGTCATAAGAGGTGTAGTTTTCATTGAAGGTTATTGAATTATAATTGTTAGTTGTGCTAGTTGAGTTGGCCCCACTGTAGGTGTAACAATGCTATTAGTTGGGGGAGTTGAATATTGACCATTGTTTAATTTATTCTTCATTTCCATTATGACTTATAAAATTTGTACATGATCAAGGGGCTATTCTCAAAGTTTATCTCTAAATCTCTGCATGATCTCATCCTTAAATACAATTAGGTTCTCATTGTTAAATGGAGGGAGAGTGTCCTGATTTCCAACTTATGTATCATCTTGATATTTATTATATTACTCATCTTCGGATGTATTATCATTGAAATCCACATAATTGAGGTATAAAGGATCAACAATGGGAGTTACAACAAGTCCCTTATCTATGGTATGAGCTCGAATAGCAAGAATCTGGATATGCTCAATAGGATTACCACCTAGCCTAACACTTCTTTTTAATGGAATAGAGATAGATTTTTGAGATGGAATATAGTGAACAAATTGAAATATTGTTGTTAAAATAGAATATATAAAATTTAAAAAACTTTAAGAAATGAATGAAAAAAAGAAAAAGAAGGATACAAACCCTAAGAGCATCCAGGGTTAGGGTTTGAACAATGTTCGAAGTAAGTTGGGTTCACCAAATGTTTTAATCTTTTAGGACTTAGATGAATGTAAATATTATGTTTGTTAAAGAGCCAAGAAAACTAAATTAGTGAAATAATATGAAATAAATAAGTCTACTAATTTGTTATAGAATTTACTAGCTTAGACTATTCTAAAAATAGTAATAAATGGTGCAAGTAACAACTTAGCAGGAAAACAACTGAGATGGATGATATAGATGCTAAAAATTGAGGTGGAAACTAGTCTAAGTGGCATAAATTAGATCTCAATGTTATAACTCCTCCTATATAGTAGCACCACAATTGGACATTAGCACCATTATTGGAAATGTGGTAGTAGTGTCTTGATATTGGTGGTAGTGTCCTATATGTAGGACTATCCTGAGTTTTTGGATGCACATGTGTTTGGATCTCTGAGGTCTGTTCCTATGTGCATGATTTTTGAAACATTGTATTTTTACTGTAATGACAAGTTTATTGTGCAAACCCTAATCCTTCATGTAACTAGGGCATCCAGTTGACATGAAATAAAAAGTGTGTTTGGTAGTAGGGTAGGCTAGACATCCTCAACACCCCACTATGAATATAGTTACTACATACCAATACTCTGAGGAGGGATCAAGCCTAATGTATTTCTACCCACCTAAGTGTTGGTATAAGTGCAAGTGATGTTAGTATGATAGTGGCCTTGATTGCCTTGAATGTGTTTGAGATTGGAAATTTGGGTAATTTGAGATTAGGGCTGATGTAGATGGTAGTATGCATAAGTAGGGTAGAATAGGGATTGATAAACTTGATTGTGCACAACTTGTTTTGAGTTTGAATGTATATTTTACATTTGATTTCCATCTAGTGGTTAGAGGGCTAAAAGTCATGTATTTATACTGTTCTGATGATTGTGCAGATGATAAAAGCGGTCTAGGCCGACCTAAGAACTTTTAGTTTTGAAAAGATATCCATTTGAGAAAAGATATGGCAAAGGACATTAACATCATTTTTAGGAAACGAGTACCATGTGATACTAGTGTCCTTATTATGGTGCTAGTGTTTAGATGGTAGAACACTAGGCATGAAGGGCCTGGATAAGGAAATGTGGTTCTATGACTACTTTAAGGCTGACTAAGGACGTCTATGGCCCACATGAAGGCTGGATAAGTGTGATAATAGGCTCTAAGATAGATCTAGGGCAAAGCTAGAGATAGGTTATCTCAAGTATCACTCTTCACACTCAAATACCACTTTAGGATGATTAAATGCATAAACCCGAACTCGGAGCTTCATAGGTCTAGCAAGTCATCCACTCAACTATCAAAATTTCCCAAAACTTAAGGCACTATATCATAGGTTAGAGAGGATTTATCTGCTATTTTGATATTTTTGAAATATTTTGTGTTGAAAAATTGTGCCACATTGTACAATCCCACACTTGGAGCTTGACAAGGCATGAAAGTTAGTTTTTCAACTACTAAAGTGCCCAACACATAAAGTAGTATAACATAAACCAAAAAGGATTCACCAACCAAATTACTAAAGGTCTTCAAATGATTTTTCTATAAAATTATGCCACATGGTAGATCCCCACATTTGATGTTTCATGGGTCCTACAAGCCATCCACTCAAATACCAAAAGTGCTCAAATACTTAAGTATACCATAACCCAAGAAGGATCTATCCACTCAACTACCAAAAGTGCCCAACACTTAAATCACCATACCATCAACCAAAAAGGATTCTAATTTGTGAGACACTCATGTGGGATAATACCAAAAGTAAAAAAAGATTCCAATTCATCAAAAACTAAGTAAATGTGGGATAATTGTTATCATGTTCTATAAATTGTGTGCCCTTGTATGAGGCTTTCTCATTAGTCTCATTAGAAATTTTTTACCTTCACTTAAGCTTTCCTCACTAAAATTCCTCCTTGTAGTATGTATTTTTGCATCCACTAGCTAAGGCAAGAGGACCAGTAGTTGCGAGGGTACCAAAAGATTTAATAGTGATTGAATAGAAAGGGCTCATTTTTAGTGTATTAATATACTAAAACATATATAAAATTTTATTTATTTATAAATTATTTTAAACCTTAACTTGTACATAAATAAATTCGCTCATCCTATAAATTAAATCTAATTACTAACCCACCTATAAATTAAATCTAATTACTAACCCACAACATGGGATACAATGCAACATGTCTATTCAAAATATAAATCAAACATTTCAAAAAATAGTCATGTTTCCATTACTAACCCACAATAAGTGATATAATACATGTCTATTCAAAATATAAATCAATTTTTTTTAAAAATAATTGTGTACCCATATTTAAAATGGTGGAGATTTTTTTACAAAATACTCTAACAATACTATTTAATAGGGTTCAATAATATATGCAATCCCTCCTTAGTGTCAAGGACAAGAACATTTGTGACCAAACATTCATCTCTATTTTCACAACTATTCTTCCCTTTTAAAACAAGTATAGAATACCAATACCAATAACAACACCACCCACCACCAATCTCAATCTCAATATCATAAAATGGAGAAGAGAACCTTGGAAATGAAGTGTCATGATCCAAGGATGCTCTTCCCATTGTAATAACATAGAATTAAATCCCACCATGGAAATATACTAGTTATCTACAAAATAGTTTAAGTTGCTGCTCTAAGGACAAGGGATTCTCCAAATGCTTTTCTCAAAGCCTTGTAATGCCATAATCCCTTGCATATGCAATGAGGACATTTAATTTAGCTCTTATCTATTTCAATAAAAGGGGTAAATGTAGTAGAGAGAACATCAATGAAAAAAGAAAATAATCAATATATTGTTTTGGTTATAGCTAATGATTTGCTTGTATAACTTGAAGGAAATAATGATTTAGACGTGAATTAATTTTCCATGTTCAAATATTTTCTTCTAATAATTTGATGAAGTCTTGCCTTCCACCTAATTTTTTGTGATGGTCTGAAAAAGATCCATAATACATCTAAAACAATGAATCAAGAAACATATGAATGGTCAATTCTTAATGACTAGATCAAGAGTTCTAGGGTTGGAATTAAACTATAATTTGCATGGTTAAAATAAAAGGTCACTACTTACCATAATGTTAACACTTATATAATTAACCATACCGATAATGGCACTGAGAATTTTTGTGTGGATTTATAGTTACAAGAAAAATGGTTCATGATAACAATTTCATGCATGATAAGCACTGCTACCTTTCTATTGTATGAAAATTTGGCATTCCTCTTGAGAAGTCACTAATTTTCTTGTAATACCATGCCAACATTTGAAAAGTGGAGTTTTCCTAAATAGTGCTATAAAGCAAGGAAAACTCTAATTTACTTCATCAATCTAATTTAATTCTTCGCCTAAAACAATGGTTGACCACTATTATCCACTACCTTCTCAAAGAGACAAGATACTCTTCCTTTGAGATATTATGCATCTCATCAATTTCCCAAAAATAATCATAATAATCATTAACATGTACAGGGATCCATAACCAAACATGGAGTGTGTTAGGAAACCACACACTCTACAATAATAATAGAAATTAATTAAAAAAAAACAAAACATAATATTTATGCGATAAAACCTTAGTAAAGTTAAGGAAACATCCATGGTATAAAATATCAAGATTTATTAATTATAAGATGAACAAATTACATATGAACTTGATATGTAGATTACATGCAAATTCTATAAAGATAAATATGCCTAATTGGCAAAGCACCATTAGGATTCCTCCTCCTAAAAATAGAGTGTAAAAATGCTATTAGGACTTTCCTTTTAAAAATAGAATCTAATGGAATTTGTCTTCCTAGAAACAAGGGTTTGACTCCTTGATTTTTTGCATCAGGGGCACTTCCCTTGGACCCACACCAGGGGGCTCCCTAGGATGTTGACACCCCCTGAACAACCTATGAAAAAATAGTGGGGGGTGTTACCCCCCACACCCCATGTTGAGGAGTGGGATATGAACCACACTGCAAAAGGATCCAATTTTTTTGTTTGTTGTCACATATCTAACATTATCCACCTTGATAACAATTTATGCTTGATATTTTACCGACCAATTCATCACCTTTTTTGTAAGCTAAGAGAATCCAAACACCATTTTAGCTTCTCTAACAAAGCTGGTTTTTTGAATGTATCAACATGATTTTCCTCTATGCGAACCTTTTCAAATGTTACTTTACCTTCATCAATCACCTGTCTAAAAAGATGGTGCTTTACCATAATATGCTTTATCCTACTATGATAATTTAGATTCTTAGACAAGTAAATTGCACTTCGACTATAATAGAATACCTTTATTTTGTATTTATCTCTTCCAAACTCACCCAATAGGCCCTTTATCCAAATTTCATCCTAAAATCATGATAAATGACCACATATTTTGCCTCAGTAGTTGATGCAACAAAAATCTTTCGAAGCTTTGACATCCAAATAATATGTCCACCTACAAATGTAAAAATGTAACCAGATTTTGATCTTATTTTGTCTAGATCTCCTAAAAAATTAGAATCAACATATCCACAAATAGAATCATCGAATCTATTATAAGTGATGCAATAGTCACTTGTGTCTTGCAAGTAGTGAAACATCCACTTCACTGCTACCCAATGTTCTTTACCTAGATTTTCCATATATCTATTGACAACTCCAATTGCATGTAAAATATATGGCCTTGTACATACCATAGCATACATTAAACTTCCTACCACACTAGCATATGGTACATGAGACATATACTTCTTTTCTTCATCACTACTAGGACATAAACTTGAATAAATCTTGAAATAGGAAGCAGAAGGGATATTGACTAATTTCACATACTTAATACTAAATATGGTAGTATATTTTAAAAATACCTTTACCGTGATAACTAAATCTTTCCATTTTTATTATCTCTATGTATCTCCGATGCTAAGATTTGTTTTGTTGCTCCTAGATCCTTCATATCAAATGTCCTAGCTAGATAATCCTTTAAACTATTGATTTATACCATGTTTTTGCTTGATACAAACATATCATCATCATATTATTCTAATATAATTAATAATCCACCATCAAAAAATTTAAATTAAACACAATGATCATACTCACTCTTTACAAAATTCTATCTCCCCGTGAAGGAATCAAACTTATTTTACCATTACCTAGGTGACTGTTTCAAGCCATACAATGATTTCTTGAGCTTACAAACAAACCCCTTTTTATATCTTGTACAAAACCTTCAATTTATTCCATATGTATCCTCTTCTAAATCTCCATGCAAGAATGTTATTTTAACATCTAACCGCTCCAACTCCAAATCAAGTAAAACTACTAATGCTAACGCAACTCAAATTAAAAAAAGTTTAACAACTGGTGAAAATATTTAATGGTAATCAATACCTTATTTCTATGTGAATATTTTTGCCACCAATCTATCCCTGTACCTTTCAACTTTATCATCAACACCTATCTTTCATTTTTAAACCCATTTACAACCAACTGGTTTTCTACCTTTTGAAAGTTTTACTAGGTCCCATGACTTGTTCTTATCTAAGGCATCCATTTCCTCATGAATTTTCCTTTTCCATTTGGAAATATCATCATATTACAAAGCTTATTGATAAAAAATAGGTTCCACATCATTATAAATCAAAGTAATTGAAATATTGGGACTTTACTTACTAGGAGGATATCTGACCTGTGTAAATCTCCATACTGGTTGTGGAGGTGTTTTCTCATGTTCTGACCTCCACTCTGACTATTGAGGTGTTTCCTAAAGTTGTAAATTTTCAACATCTTCAACATCTTCACCATAAAAAAATGGTTGAATTTCCTCATTTTTAGAATCTGAACATGGCTCGATTTTGACCTTGACATGTTGATGTTTTGGTTCATATTTTTATTTCATTTTTGCATCTAATTTTAGAAAAGAAAAATAATCAAACTATATATCTTTGATAATGATGATCTTATGGATAGTAGGATCTCACACTCTATATTCCTTAACACCATATCTTTCACCATACCCAATAAAGATGTAATTCTTGGATCTTGGGTCTAACTTCGAATGTTGATTCTTATTAGTAAGAGCATAAGCATTACAACCAATTTTTTTCAAATATAAATAATCACATGGATGGCCTATCCATACCTCTTCAGGAATCTTACAGTCTATTTCAATTGATGGTGAATGATTTATTAGATAACAGGGTATAAAAATTGCTTTTTCCTATAAATTTTTATCCAAATTTGCATTGTTGAGCATGCTCCTTACCCTCTCTAGAAGAGTCATATTCATGTGCTCAACAACACCATTTTGTTGTAGTGTGTATTTGGTGGTTTTATGTATTTTAATCCCAACTTCCTTGCAAAAGTTTTTAAACTCCAAGGATGTGAACTCACCTCTATTATCTGTTCTTAAACATTTGATTAACCTACCAGTTTTATCCTCAACCAACACTCTAAATTGCTTAAATAAACTAAAACCATTAGATTTTTTTTTAAAAATAATAGACCCATACTTTTTTGGAGTAGTCATCTATAAACATAACAAAATACAATGATCCTCCAAATGAAGTTACAAGGGTTAGACCCCACACATTATAATGAATATAGTCAAGATTACCTTTACTTACATGATTCCCTTCACTAAAATTATGTATACACTATTTTTCAAAAACATAATGCTTAAGAAATCCAAATCTAAATATTTTAAACTAGGAAGTAACTCACAATTTTTCAAAACCTTTAACCCTTTCTCACTCATGTGGTCCAAACGTAGATGCTATAGATGAGTAAGATATTTTATTATTTTAAAAACCATAGTTACTTGATTGATATCTGTACTCCCTTGAAAAATGTAAAGGCTCCCAACTTTTAAATCCTTCATTACAATTAAGGCACCTTTAGACACCTTAATAACTCTACCTTGACATGTGAACTTATAATCATATGATCTAATTCACTCAAAGAAATCAAACTTCATTTAAGTTGTGGTATATGTCTTACTTCTATTAGATGCCTTACTATACCATCAAACATTTTGATCTTAATGTTATCAATCCCTTCAGTCTTAAAAGAAATATTATTTCCCAAAAGAAGTGAACTTTTGTCAAGGGTTTGGTAAGAATAAAACCAACTCCTATACAGACACATGTGATGTGTATCACCTGAACCTAATAACCATTCATGATAATAACAGGAAACATTATAAATAGATTAAACTTCATCACTCATTCCTTCACTTGTTTATACTTGATTTGCTTCCTTGGTGGATTCTTCCTTCTTATCACCTTCTTTCATCTTCCAACAATCCTTCTTAATATGTCCTACTTTACCATAGTGCCAAAACTTTGCCTTACTCTTCCTAGATTCTAACTTAGATCTAGATATGCCTCTGGAGTTTTTACCTCTTTCTTTAGATCTTTGCCTAACAACCATAGATTCAGGTGTAGAAGTCTCTAGACTAGATTTTCTCCTCATCTCCTTAGCCAATAATGCTCTCACAACATAATCATAGTCAAGCTCATCAATAATACTGAAGCTAATGTAAGTTACTATATGATCCAAATAACCTGGAAAAGTACATAACAAGGTGATTTCCTTGTCTTTAACATGCACCTTCACACCAATAATATTCAACTGGCATAACAGAGTATTGTAAATATTTAAATGATCAAAAAATTTGATACCTTCTTTCATTCACAATGTATATCATTGCCTCTTTAAGTTAATAAAATTTGTTACAAATTTTGTCATGTACATGCCTTATAATATGGTCCATAATCCTGTAATAGTCTTTTCTCTAGCTATGTTGAAAATAACCTCATCTGATAAACACAATCATAGTGTACTAAGATATTTTGTAGCTAGTATTTCCCAATCATCATCATTCATCATCAAAGGTTTCTTTACCTTTCCATCTAAAGATTTATGTATCCCCCATTGCATCCACACATCATGTGCTTTGAGTTTACACAATTCAAAGTTGTTCTACCATTAAACTTCTCCACCTCAAACTTTGCATTCATAAATTTTATCATTTGATGCTATAAAAAACAACACCAAATCTAGAACAAAGTTGTTGTAAAATAAGAGTAATGTCACTCTGATACCACTTTTTAAGAAACCATGCACTCTAAAGCAATAAAAGAATAACAAAATACAATAACAAAGATAATTAAATAGATAAAACATATTATTTACATGGTAAAACTTTAACAAAGCTATGAAAACATCCATGGTGCAAGATATTAAGCTTTATTAATTTGAATGTGAACAGATTGCATGTGAACTCACTATGTAGATTATGTGCAAACTCTACAAAGATAAATATGCCTAATTAAAAAATCACCATTAGGATTCCTCCTCCTAAAAATAGAGTGCAAAAATGCCATTAGGACTTTCCTTATAAAAATAGAGTCTGATGGAATTCATCTTCCTAGAAAAAGGGGTTTGACTCCTTGATTTTTTGCTTCGGGGCCACTACCCTAAAACCCCCACAAGGGAGGATCCCTAGGATGTCAACACCATTGATGGAACCCCTTACAATAATAGTGGGGGCATGTTTCCCCCCCACAACCCCCTATCGAGGATTGGGCTATAAATTACACCATAAAAGGATCTAGAATTTAACTTTGTTGTCACATATCTAATGAAGTGCTTAAAATATGTGGATCATAATCCATGTTTTGTACATTTTGAAGCAATTGGATTTTGGTCTTGGGAATGCCTAATGATGGTTCATGCTATTGCTTCAAACTTCTCTTTTTTTGGGCCCCCTTTGGTTTTTCTAAGTCCTAGCTTCCTTCCACTACTGACACATGACATCCTAGTGCTTGTTCAACTCAGAGAAGTTCTTGATTTGCCTAGGAGTAGTGCCAAATCTCCACATGGTGATTGGGAACTCATCCAAGGGAGATTTATTTTTATCAGGATTTCACGTAGTGGCATTGGCTAATGGGGTTATTAAGTAGGGCCTATTGTGTAGTTACAAAGAGGAATACAAACCTTCCATGTGGTACCCCCATGTTCAATTTTACAAAGGAATGCTTAGCTTCTCTAGGAGTAGTGCTAG
Organism: Torreya grandis; assembly: GCA_037957365.1. Lineage (NCBI taxonomy): Eukaryota > Viridiplantae > Streptophyta > Pinopsida > Cupressales > Taxaceae > Torreya > Torreya grandis. Next base: position 2,141,984 of record JARHVA010002697.1, on the reverse strand, counting down.
CTCTCCATGTGGCATCACGATGCTCCTCAGGAGCAAATGTTATTTTGTTAGGTCTCAAGATCTACCATTGGCTGACAAAGTTGGAAAGAAGGCTCAATAAGTAGTTAAAATGAAGAGGAGGTGAACCTTCCACATGGCATCCTGACACTTGTCTATCATAAAAAGGAGTTACACCAATGGTCAAAGCAAGTGGGCCCTCATTTACAAAAACATTCTAGAGGTAGTTTTAGAGGCATACACATGTCACCATTTTGCTTCTTCTAAGTATTATGGGCATCATAAGGCATTAGAGTTGCACCATATCTGGGATTCTAAAAAACAACTATGCTCATGAGCCAAATCTCCTCATTCAATGAAAATGACCTCATCATGAGTATGAGTACCTATTTCCAAGTGTCATTTATTTGTGGGGCCATTGTGCCTATATAAGTAGACCTCATTTCTTTTGGAAGGGGCTAGGAAATGATTAATTATTTTTACTATTATCAGAGAGTAGCCATTTGTAATAGTCTAGTTTTTAGAATAGAAGTAGCGGTAGTTACCATTTTTCATTCTATGACCTTAGTAGGTGCCCTCCATGGGTCAGATTGAAGATTGTATATAGTGCCCTTGAGGCCTTTTATATTTTGTTCCCCACCTAACAATGAAGAGGATGTGATGTTCTTTGTCAAATTGAGTGGAAAGTTTTTTCTATTTGTTATTTCCTTTCTCTACTTCTATAGTATTGGTTATTGTTCATGTTATAGACTTTAATTCATGCATATGCTCTTTTAATAGTCTATGATATTTGAAGATTCAATCTATTTTATGAAATTTTAGGTCCATACTTTAAAGATCTCAGCGCATCACTTTAGTTAGTTGATTTTAGTTTTATTTATATTTCCTTCTTATCCCCTTTCATCCCCAAAATCAATTCAAAGAGTTAGCTTCTAAAACCCCAGAGGTTGATTTAAAAATTGCATTTGAGTCTCACACCTATAAATATTACCATAGAAGGTTGTTCACCTAGAGCAAGAGTTTTAGGCAACAACAATTTATTCTTTTTTGGCACGCTCAGTGGGGCCTGACTATTAGTCTAATTGACTAGAAGCAAGAGTGTATGAGCCATAGGCCCATTAAAAGGTCAAAAATAATAAAGAATCCAAGTTTGTTAACATCGCCTCTAGGAGCTCCAACTTGCTAAAAGGCCACAAGATCTAGCACTAATCAACACCATCAATAGATGGCTATTCAAGGCCCACCAAGTAACTTCATATTGTGGAATAGCAGTAACCCACTGATCCCTCTAGTACCCTTGGATATGTGGGACCCTATTCCTACAAATGCCTTAAAGACACACCCTAAATTTTTAGGGGAGTATTTCAAAAGTGTAGCAAAACATCTCCAAAATGTTGTGAATGTATGCACTGTGTATTATGTCACATAGTAGAATGTGGCCTTAAGGCTACTAGCCATTTTTTTTAAAGGACAAGCTCTTGATTGGTACCAATCCTTGTTTCCCAACTCCATTACCACTTGGGATGACTTGGGTAATAGATTATTTGATTGATTTAATGAGAAGGTAGATCAGTTATCTCTCCTATAATAGCTAATTACCATAAAAGATCCCTATAAGAGGATATTATTAATTTCAACACCAGGTTTGATAAGACCTAGCAAAGGATCCTAATAGCAGCTTGATTGCCTATAGGAATGGCTATTGTATTCTACCTTAAGGCCTTTAACTCAGATATAATGGTGATGATTCAATCCCTTGCGGGGAAACACTATCAGATGTATATGAGCTAGTAGTTAGAGTTGAGAATAAATTGATAGATTTTGGAAAGCTTCCCCCTTGACAACTAATGCCAATGTTCCTAGAGATATCGATGCCACCACAAAAGGAGGTACTAAGCACCTCACAAGCACCATATTCCATGTATGTATATCCAACTACTCAGGTGACCACATGCTCTTCATCTTAATTAGCTGTGGAAATGAATGACATGAAGAGAATCCTATGAAACTTATCTAATGAGATAATAAATATCAGAAGGCAACAAGCCATGCCCCCAAAACCCCCTTTATAAAATTACTAGGAAAAAAGAGTGCCATACCATCTGAATCAGTAACAAGAAAGGTAGAGGTTGAATCACCAGGTGTCAAATCATCAAGAGCCCAAATACCAAAGACAACCCATGAGTCAATTTGTTCTAGTACTCGATCCATTATAAATAGTCACACCAAGTGCAAACAGATAATTGGTCATAGGCAAAAATAACTTGGTAGATGATTCTAATTTATGGTTCTTCCCAAGTAACAATGTGTACACACCTCAAAATTACCCAAGAAGTAATCTACAATAAAAGGTCACTAAAGAAAGAAGGCAAGGGAATGTGCTTGATTTAGCTTCCTACAGATACCAATCCTTGAGTGTGGAGAATGCTATCTTAATTACATAAATACAGGGAATGTCTCTAGATCAAGAAGAGGAGATAGCCCCAGAGCATGTAATTTTCACATGGGTAGAGGGAAAGGATGCAATCTATGTAAGTGAGATCCTAGTATCAAATTACCCATGAGTCCAATTAGAATACTTCACCTTATCCAAGAAGAGACCTACAAAGACCCAATAAGCCTTTATAAGGCCTAAGGTAACCTCCAAAAAAGGCTCAAGACCCCAACCATCACCTTTAACATATCAAAATTAGAGAAAAATAACATAAAATAAGCCAAGGGACCTTGAGGTTCGATCATAAGGGTCATACAATGTGGTGGAATAATTAAAGAATGCTCTAGCTAATGTCTCTCTCTAGGATGGCTTATCTATCTCTGAGCAAAAATCCTTGCTAAAATAAGCACTAGAAGATCAAGAGAAACCTATGCGGGCTATTCCAATTACAAATCCAACACAAGATAAAGGAAAAGAGGCCAACACCAGTGTATAACCTTAGGTACCATTTGTGTTTATCAATTCTCAGGTAGGAGTAAGTACAAAAAATCCTACCCCATTCTATTTGATGCTCATTATGGGGAAGAAGCTGTTACATAATTCCATGATCAATTCTGGCACTAGTGCTATGGTAATACCCAAAAAAATTATAGACACACTATAACTATGGTATGAACCTTTGAATAAAAGGGTGATGCAATTGGATGGGAAGAAAGTCTAGACCATAGGTATTATTAGGGATCTCCCTATAAAATTGAACTCTTGTCCTTATGTCATAGTCACCCAATAGGTAGTGGTGATAGACATTCCACCAGTCTTCAGGGTATGTCTATCTAGAGATTTCACCACCAAGATAAGTAGATACCTATCTTTGGATTGGTCCCATTTAATCCCAAGGACCAAATACGACTTAAAGTTTAAAGTATTATCTAATCCATTACATCTAGAACACGTAGCAAATGAGGCTATGATGAACTTCAAATCAATGCTCACCTCTTTCTCAAAAAGGGATAAGTATTACGTATAAATGCTCAAAGAAGAAAGAGTGGCAAACAATAGGAGCCCAGAGGAAGAAGTCCTTGTCAATAAGTTTATTGAGAATGATCCTTTCATGAATTTTGATACCACTAGCCTCGAGACCCATGTGATTCATGATGAATATCAGGCCATCCCCAAGGTGATGAAGAAAGAGGAGGATCAGAGTAAAGAACCCAAAGGTGAGTTCAATTTTTGGACTTTATATTTTGATGATGTAAAATGCAAAACCAACTCCAGAGCTAGTATCCAATTAGTGTCCCCATCTAGGAAAGAAACCCTCTAAGCCTTTTAGTTATATTTTACATCCATGAATAATGAAGCCAAATATGAAGCACTAGTCCATGGCCTCAGCCTTATCGAGCGCATGGGTGTAAAGTAACTAAAAGTGTTCAGGGATTCTAAATTAGTGGCAAGATAGGTGAGAGGGGTTACGACTGTAAATAATGTCAGCGTGAGGTCTTACTACCATTAGATATGAAGTTTGATTGAAGCATTTGAATCTTGCAACATCCAAATCACTCTTATGACCATGAATGTGGACACATATAGGATGGAGATAATTGGTTTCTAATTTGATCACTTGATAGATTTATTCACCAATGAGCAAATAGTGCAGGTGATCATCAAACCCACCATTATTAACAATGACCAAAACTAGCAAGTGTTCAAGAGTGATGCCTAGATTGCCATTTTCCTCCAACAATCATGTGAATTTGTGGAGTAATTATAGCAAAAGATTGAAGAAGCCTATGAGGATCAGATCATGTAACTAAAATATAATAAGATACCAAAAGGTTGATCATCCTAAAAAACCTTTTCAATTTTGATGATGTAAGGAATGACAAACAAAATTTTGTCACAGATAAAGGTGACTACTCTAAACTCGATGTCAGAGGTGGAAGAAAATTGAAAGTAGGGAAATAAATTTTCCAAAATGACAAGGACTGACTAATGTATTTTTTCCACATATATGGAGTGATGGCCTAGACCTATGATGACCTGAAAGGGTATGACCATGAAGTGATCCTGTTGGGTGAATATTTTGTCGACCAACTAACTGGCGTTCAAAATAGTTCCTATCACCACAACATAGGGAGATTGGTCATCCAGATGTGCAGGTTTACTGCATCATAAGGGGACAAATCTCTCCTCTCATCAAGGGGAGGTTCTCTATTAAATATGTGGAGGCTATATACTATATAAATAAGCAGAAAGTAAGACATAGGGGTGGGATAAACCATCCATCTCTCTTCTTTCAGAGATGATGCACACAGATAAAGGAGAAAATCTTGGCTATAAATGTTGAAGGCACTTCTCTTCTTTCAGAAGTGTCCTTATAGGAAATAGTAGGAGTTTCTTTCAGATAGTGAAATAACTAGTGATCAAAAGGGCATAGTAACAACATGATGAAACAGAGCGCAAAGTCTCCACCTCAACTACTCAAAGAGTATATCACAAAGGATAATGGGGGCACAAAGTCACCTCAAAATTCTCAACACAAAAAGAAAAGGAAAACATAGACTAAAATCAATTGTGAAAGCACAAAATCTTCCCACAGTTGGTTTTAGGACACTTCCTTATTACCTTCACTAATTTTGTGTACCAAATTAAATGAATAGGGACACCTTCAGATGACACAAGTCAGAACATCACAAAGTCTAGAAAAACTTGCTTTCTCATTCAAATAATAAGGAAAATTAAATTACAACCTGAGCTCAAAGTCTCAGTCTTCTTCTTTCAAAATGGGCAAAGTTTCACTTTTGTAAAAAATGAAAAGTCTCCTTTACCAATGAGAGAATAAACAAACTTATATCCACTACGCAAGGATTGGCACCCTTTTCCATGGGACAGCCCATGTTGCAGTCAACATCTTTAATGCGTCTCAGTTCTTGTCTGGAGAGACCATGCTGAAAACAGTGCACTACCATAACTATGGTGCATCCCTTCATCTGATATGTCTCCTCCTTAATATGGATTGTCTGGTCCTTTACATATTTGTCTTTACTTCATGGAAGAAAATAGGCCACATCCTTGGTTTAGTGCACTCAAAAGTCTACTTGATCCACTATTCCACCTACTGGAAATAACTCTTTCACAGACATTTTTAGTCCTTTGCATCAATCTTCTCTCTTTGAGTATTCGGGCTCTCTTTTTAGCCAGTCACTTGGTTCTTTCTTTAAGTTCTATGACCTATTTTAATTTCCATGGATTTTCCCTTACTTTAAATTTGACATCTGAGGGGCCGTCAATGGTTGCCAACTGTTTGTACCATGTTGAACCTTGAACCCGTTGAACCATTGAAAGTTCATCAGTTCATTGGTTCATTATGCCTCTTTGTTTTATCGCTCCTTGGTTCAATCGCTTCTTCACTCCTTGGTTAAACCATCCATTAAACCACTTGTGTGCCACTTTTCCTTTGACTAAGGCCACCTTTGAGCTTTTGAACCATGGTGAACCATTGAAACCCCTTTACAAAAAAAGCTTAAAAATGAGGAATTTGAAAGTTCAAAACAAATTTTGGGAAGGGAAGAGAGAAATTCTGGTCTGTAGGTTGTCCCAAAAATGAGTGGCATTTTTTGGGGACAACAATTGGCTCCAGTTGGGGAACTACCTTCAGTTGAAAATGTGAAACACAACTGAGGGGAGTAGAAACCAGAATCTCCAGTGCCTTAAAGTGTGCCATTGGGATATGGAGTCACGCTACCCAAGAAGAAAGGTTCAAAAATGAAAACAAAATGAAAAAAACAAAGCAAAAGACTATACAAATATACACATGTACAGGGGGACTCATCCGATACTTCAAGAGTTGAAGTGCTTCAGATGTTGCCCATTGTGAGGCAGAGAGAAGAGAGTGCCATCTTGATACTTCAATAGGAAACTATTTTTACCATTGAGATGATGAATAGTAAAAGGGCCCCTCCATAGGGAATCAAACTTTCTGTGCATCCCCTTTGGTTCTCTCCTCTTGTCCCATAGCAAGACTTGATCTCCAATCTAAAAATCATGATTCTTTGCTTTCTAGTCGAAGAGCTTCTTCACCAGACTTTGATGGGCGGCAATCCTATCCACCACTACAATTCTCTGCTCATTTAGCTCAGTAAGGTACATGATCCTCTTCTTAAGTGAGCTCTCATACATTTGATCTTCAATCGCCTTGGCCAATTTCAATGCTGGCAATTCCAAGGTGATTGGTATCTCAACATTGACACCATACAGAAGTTAGAAGGGAGAAATACCAATTACTCTCTTTGGTGTAATTCTATCTGCCCATAGAGCATCAACCAATGACTCATGCCAAGTCCTTTGGTTGTCATCCACCAGCTTCTTGATGATAGTCACCAAATTTTTATTGCTTGACTCAGCCTGTCCATTCCCTTGTGGAAAGTAATCAAAGGAGTGGGAGAGTGTAATTCCATAGCAGAAGTAGAATTGAATAATCTCCTGAGAAGTGAAATAGGCCGCATTGTCAGTGACAATTTTGACTAGGACCCCAAATCTGGACATGATGTTCTCTTTGAGGAAATTACATACTACTTCTGAAGTAGCATGCTTGGTTGGAACTGCTTCCACCCATTTAGTGAAGTAGTCTATTGCTGTAAGGACATAATCATGTCAAACACTTGACAATGGGTTTATGGCACCAATAAAGTCAATTCCCCATTGCTGGAAAGGCTCCTTAATGACCACTGGTTTGAGAGGCAAAGAAGCTAGCTTGGGCCTTCCAACAAACTACTGGCACAGTTCACATCTCCTGACCCACTTGTATGCATCTTGAAAGAGAGTTGGCTAATAATACCTAGCTCGTAGGATCTTATGGGCAGTCATAGGGGCAAAAAAATGTCCTCCACAAGCTGAATTGTGGAAGGACTTCAGAAGTCAGCTTTACTGCTCCTTGTCCACACAAAAAAGGAATATTCCATCAAGGCTCCTCTTGTACAAGCCGTTGTCCTAGAGGACAAAATTAATAGCTTTCAGCTTGATGGTTCTCCTTTATTTATAAGATAGGTTTGCAGAACATTCACCATAAGTGAATAAATGAGCAATACATGAGTACCACTCATTCATGGTGGAGATAAATAGGACTGTTGGGGTGTCATCCTCATCTGCTTTTGGTTCTTCGTGCTCTGTTCCTCTTGGCTTGTTATCAACAATTAGTTGGCATAGCCCCTTTCTATGTACTAGCTTTGTTGGCTTGATGATCAGATTGAAATCCTAGATCTTTGCAACCCAATTGCCTCTTTTCATCCCAAACTCCTACTGAGTCATTATAGATTTCATAGTGGTGTCAGGGACCAAGGCAGTAACTCGAGAATTGAGGATGCAGAAATGAAAATGTTTCATGGCCTTCACCACTGCGAAAGCGTGCTTCTCCATATTTGAGTACTTCAGCTCATGAACTTTGAGAGGATAGCTCATGAAGGAAATAGGAGATTCCATGCCTTTTTTTATTCAGTTGAACCATAATTGTTGAAAGTGTATGTTCTGAAGCATAGCTATAAATGGTGAACTCTTTGCTATAGTCTGGACAATCCAAAATTGGAGCATGGGCAATGGCAGTCTTGATATCTTCAAAAGCTGACTTGCCTTCTTCAGTCTAGTTGAAGGTGGCTTTTCCCTTCATCATGTTTACAATGTTCTTGGTCTTAGAAAATTTGGGGATGAATCTCCGTAAAAAATTCACCTTTCCAAAGAAAGAGTGAACAATAGTCTTGCTGGTGGGCAAGAAAAGCTCTTAGATAGACTTGACTCTATCTAAGTCAATCTTTATGCCTCCTTTAGACACAACATGTCTGAGAAGTTTCCCCTCTGTTACTCTGAAGACTGACTTCTTAGAATTCAAGGACATGCCATTCTGGTGGTAGCGTTCCATCACCTTCTGCAAATGGCTCACATGATTTAGGCGATGTTTAGAGAAGACAATCAAGTCATCAAGATACACTATGATGAACTTACCCATCTCATCCTTGAAGGCAAGGTATATTGCTCTTTGGAAGGTGGCACCAGCATTTATCAAGCCAAAAGGCATCTTTTTATATGCAAACGTGCCCCAAGGTTTGGTGAAAGCAGTCTTATGCTGGTCTGCTTCACCAACTTCGACCTGATTATATCCTGAGAAGCCATCTAGCATTGATAACATCTCTGACCCTATCACTGTCTGTAGCACTTGATCCATGATTGGCAAAGGATAATTATCCTTCAAGGATGCCTGATTCAAATTCCTAAAATCCACACAAAGGCAAATTTCACCATTCTTTTTTCTTACATGCACTATATTGGCAATCCATGTGGAATGATGGATTGGGAAGATTATCCTGGCATTTAGCATTTTTTGTATCTTAGATAAAATAGTACCTGATATTTTTAGATTATAATGCTTGGTCTTCTGCTTGTAAGGTTTTGAATCAACCTTGAGAGGGATGTTGTGGTGAATTTCGTCAGGCTGAAGTGATTTTTAGTTTAGCATAAGAGTATGCTAGGACATCCATGTATTTATTGAGCAAAGAAGTGAACTTGAAACACTCTTCAGGAGTACAACATTTATAAATGTTCACCATGTTGGGGTCTTCCTTGGTTCCCAAATTTACTTGATCAAACTCCTGAGATGAGCTTAAATCCATTGGCTATTGTCTGATGAATCTATCATGCTTATCAAACAACTTCTCAAGGGAAACCAGGCCTTTGGAAATCTTATTCTCTTTCAGTTGTAAGAACTCCTCACCTGTGTCTGCATTTGATTCAGGAGTTGTTTCACACTTCTGAGGTTTGCTGCCTTCAAAATGTAGCTGTTCAAAGCTGTCTTTTTGCTCCAAGAAGGTAATGATTTAGATGTCATTGTTAAATACCTGCCAATGACTAGCATTGTTAGGTACACTTGGCCGAAAGACCAGCTCAATCATGTACTTGTCTTCTTTGAAATATGGGTGGGAGACCAAGAGAGTGGCTGAAACAACCAATGCATCCACCCGGTCATTGAATTCTCTAAGAACTACAGAGATGATGAAAGCATCAAAGTCTTCAAGCTGGTCCCAGACTAGATTACGATAATGACGTAATCTTTCATTTTTGGTTTGATACAGGTTCCTCACCTGCCAAACCACTAGTTCAGCATCTCCTTTAGCATGAAGGAGCTTGATGCCTTTGTCTTGAGCAGCTCTCAATCCAAGCAGTAGAGACTCATATTCAGCTATGTTATTCGTGTTGCTGAATTGCAATTTATAAGATGAAGGAAGAATATCTCCTTGAGGAGATATTAACACAACCTCGACTCTTGAACCAGTGGAAGAGTACCTGCCATCAAATTCAAGGATCCATACGTCATCTGATACTGATTTCCTTTTGGATTCTTCTTCATCTAGGGATGGAGAAACTTTCACACTTGCCTCATGCTCAGCCAATTCCTCTACTGTTCCAGCTGAATGCATTTCTAGGCTGTCATCTGCAAGAGCTTCATCAGATGTCTCATGAACTCCATCTGTGTACAAAAAGTAGTTACCCATTCTTGAAAACTCAAACAAAATTTGAGCTTCAAGTGCTAAGGTTTGGGTAACCACATATTTCGCTTCCTTCTCAGGGAGTAGCCTCTTCATAACACCCTTGACTGGAATCCTTGCCTCTAGTAAATCCATGCTCAATTCACCACCAACATCCCTGTACAAATTCTACCTGAGAAGGATGCATATGATGTTGGGACGTCTGCTACCAAGACAGTCATCTTGATTCTTTTGTTTGGGAATGCAAAAATACAAATTAGGCATCTTTAATTTGTCCTAGCAGAGGCACTTGTTTGTTCTCCATGGAGAAGCATCTACCAAAAGTTTTGGTCAATGTAAGACCAAGGGATTTGATCACTTTAGTAGGCATGACATTGTCTAAAGCTCTAGAATCAATGATGCAATTATTCAGCTGATGTCCATTTATCATCAATGAGACATAAAAAGGTTTAGTCCTACCAGAAACAACAGGGGGAGTGGTGACAACGTTGTTCCTGGTGGGTGAATTCCTGGCAACATCATACATCACTTTGGGAATTGCTCACTCAACAGGGATGTTTTAGTTTTTAACACATTGAACCAATCTATCTAATTTCTCGAGATGGGACTGCAGAAACTCAAATTTAGACATTTGAATTTTGGTTCTCTTTATATGGTCAACGATATCAAATGTCTAGAATGAGCTAAGAACAAAGGATGGGAGTTCATCCTTTTGATTTTTGAAAGGGGGAGGACTGGACTGCAAAATTGAAGTAGAAGGCATAGGGGCATTTGGGGTATTTACCTTTTTTGAAATCACTGGTTCCTTTGGTTGGAAAGGAAGAGTGGATCCCCACTTAGCAATTGAAAATGTTAGTTGAGGTTGCTCCTCTGCTTTCTCCTTATCAGTTTGTTGAGCTGATTGATTCTTGGACTAGGTGAATACAACATATGACCCTTTAGCTACATTGCCTTCACTCCTGGGCTCATCTTGATAGTTTAGGAAACCAATATGTGAGTTGCCAGCTAATTCTTATTCTTCCTCAGTGAAGAGATTAGCATCATCTTTAGGATTTAACTCAGGCTAGATTGAGAAATCCGCTTCAGCTTCTAGATATCTAACTGCTGAGTTGTTTGGAGGTGCTTCAAGGGTGAGGTTCCTCTATGGAGGGGGAAGGCGATTTTGCTATCCCTGATTCCTAGAAGCATTACCTTGGTATGATTTATTTTGAAATGTCTTTCTGGGCATATCTCTGTATGTAGGAGCAGATGACATTCCTTGCGCCATTTGCTTTCTGAGAGCTAGCATTTTATTTGCTAGCTTTTGTACCATTGGGTCAATGGTGACTGCAAGTGAATACTCAGAAGATGAAGATGATTTACCTTTATTAGGGTCTCTCCTTATCTTTCCTACCAAGATAAGGTCATCTTCTACCTTAATAGCCAAGTCCTAAGTAGTAGTAAGGTCTATGTGTCTGGCCCATCTTAGCAAGAAACCTACTTTAGGCAATTGTGAATTGATGAAGAAGCATTTGAGGTTCTGAGGCGTCAGCTAGGTGACCATGGGAATTTTGTGCCTTAGCTTCTCGAACCTGGCAATAAAATCCCTCATAGGCTCATGAGGCTCTTTCTTCATCTGAGTGAGCTGGGCCAGCAAGGCATGTGCATCTTCTGTAGGCTTGAACCTGGCTTCAAATTTGTCTTTCAGAGTGTCCCAATCAGTCACTGATCCAGCCTACAGGTGGTAGAACTAGTCTGCAGTATCACCTTGTAGTGTCTCCATGAATAGCCTAACCACTATGTCTTTGAATTCCACCCTTATGACACCGTAGGCTATGTTGAAAGATGTAATGTGTTCATCAGGATGAACCTTCCCATCACTAAAGAATTTGGGGAAATTTTTCCTTGAACTGCATGAAAGCTCATGTAGAGGTGGACTCAAATTCAGGGGACCAAAAGAATTACCCCAGGGGCCTTGAGCCATGATTTGATTATGCAAAAGTGGGATCACTAATCCAAGTGGAGCGTGGATAGGTAGAGCTTGGCCAGCAGTAGAAAAAGCTCTATCTTGTGTTGGTGGCCTAGTAGGGCTAGGAGGAAGACTCCTAGTTCGCCTAAGGTGAGGTTATGGAGGAAACAACTCAAAATTACTCTATTACACCAACTCAAAAGTAGGGTCAACAACACCTTGGGATTTCTGGCCTCTAGTATAACATGGAGTTGCCAAATTGCAGAACAAAAAATGGAAAAGAGCAGGATCTACTTCAGCTTAAAGTTTGAGACTTCAAACTGCGCACTCTTCCCCAACAGAGTTGCCAAAAACTATTGGGTGAATATTTTGTCGACTAGCTAACTGGCATTCAAAATAATTCCTATCACCATAACATAGGGAGATTGGTCATCTAGATGTGTAGGTTTACTGCATCATAAGGGGACAAATCTCTCCTCTCATCAAGGGGAGATTCCCTATTAAATATGCAGAGGCTATATACTATATAAATAAGCAAAAAGTAAGACACAGGGGTGGGATAAACCATCCATCTCTCTTCTTTCAGAGATGATGCACACAAACAAAGGAGAAAATCCTAGCTATAAACACTAAAGGCACTTCTCTTCTTTCAGAAGTGTCCTTACAAGAAACAACAGGAGTTTCTTTCAGATAGTGAAATAACCAGTGATCAAAAGGGCGTAGTATTAGCAAGATGAAACAGAGCGCAAAGTCTCCACCTCACCTACTCAAAGAGTAAATCACAAAGGATAATGGGGGCATAAAGTCACCCCAAAATCCTCAACACAAAAAGAAAAGGAAAACACAGACTAAAATCAATTGTGAAAGCACAAAGTCTTCCCACAGTTGGTTTTAGGATACTTCCCTATTACCTTCACTAATTTTGCGTACCAAATTAATTGAATAAGGACACCTTCAGATGACACAAGTCAGAACATCACAAAGTCTAGAAAAACTTGCTTTCTCATTCAAATAACAAGGAAAATGAAATTACAACCTGAGCTCAAAGTCTTAGTCTTCTTATTTCAAAATGGGCAGAGTTTCGCTCTTGTAAAAAATGAAAAGTCTCATTTACCAATGAGAGAATAAACAAATTTATAGCCACTATGCAAGGATTGGCATCCTTTTCCATGGGATGGCCCATGCTGCAATCAACATCTTTAATGCATCTCCAATTCTTGTCTGGAGAGGCCATGCTGAGAATAGTGCACTGCCATAACTATGGCACGTCCCTTCATCTGATATGTGTCCTCCTTAATATGGACTGTCTGGTCCTTTGCATATTTGTCTTTACTTCATGGAAGAAAATAGGCCACATCCTTGGTTTGGTGTGCTCAGAAGTCTACTCGATCCACTATTCCACCTACTAGAAATAACTCTTTCACAGGCATTTCTAGTCCTTTGCATCGATCTTCTCTCTTTGAGTCTTTGACCTCTCTTTTTAGCTAGTCACTTGGTTCTTCCTTTAAGTTCTGTGACCTATTTGAATTTCCATGGATTTTACCTTACTTTAAATTTGACGTCTGAGGGGCCATCAATGGTTGCCAGCTGCTTGAACCATGTTTAACCTTGAACCTGTTGAACCACTGAAAGTTCATTGGTTCATTGGTTCATTCTGCCTCTTTGTTTTATCGCTCCTTGGTTCAATCACTTCTTTGCTCCTTGGTTGAACCATCCATTGAACCACTTGTGTGCCACTTTTCCTTTGATTGAGGCTGCCTTTGAGCTTTTGAACCATGTTGAACCATTGAACCCCCTTTACGAAAAAAGCTTAAAAATGAGGACTTGAAATTTTAGTCTATAGGTTGTCCCAAAAATGAGTGGCATTTTTTGGGGACAACAGATCCAACACACCATCAATTTAATTGAATATTACAAGCCCATTTGGTAAAAATAGAGGCTCATTAACCCAAGAACTAAGTCTTTCATGGATCAAGAGCTAAGAAAACTGAACAACTCAAGAATCATATACCCAATCAAGCATTTAACTTGGTTATCCAACCTAGTTTCAGTGAAAAATAAAAATGGAGAAATATGGCTATGTGTGGACTTCCAAGATTTGAATAAATCATATCTAAAGGATCATTATCCCCTTCCTTCTATGGAAAAGATCCTCCAAACAATGGTGGGAGTAGAAATGTTCTCTATACTAGATGGATTCTCTGGTTACAACCAAATGTGGGTCAATAAAGAGGACCAACATAAGACCACTTTCACCATGAAGTGGGGAACTTTCATGTATGAGAATATGCCTTTTGGTCTCTCCAATGTAGGATTCACCTTCTAATGAGCCATGGACATAAATTTTAAGGTCCTGATCAATAAGATCATCCTCATCTACTTAGATGATCTCACTATATTATCTAAGAAGAAGGAAGACCACTTTGATCATTTGGAAAATGTTTTACAAAAATTCTAAGATTTTGGGGTGTCTCTTAACCCCAAGAAATGTGTTTTTGAAATCCTACAAGGCAAATTTATTGGATACATAGTGTCTAAGGAAGGGATCAACATTGATCTAGAAAGATTAAAGGCCATTAGGTACCTAGCTTTTCCAGTAAATAAGAAAGCGGTCCAGTCTTTCCTGAGAAAGTTCAATTTTGTCAACAAGTTTATATCCAACTTTGCCAGATTGGTAAGCTAATCACATTGATGTTGAAGAAATATCAACCCTTAAAATAGACCATAGAATGAAGAGCAACATTTGAAAAGAATAAAGAATTGATATCAACTGCTCTTGTGCTAGTCAATCCTAACTTCTCCAAAGATTTCATCATGTATGTCTATGGGGGTGAACATACCTTGACAACTGTGTTAACTCAAAAGGAAGAAGGGAGAAGTGAGCACTCAATAACTTTATATTAAATATCCTTGCATGTTTATGAGTTTAAATACAATTTCATTGAAAAATAGGCTTTTTCCATTATCAAGGGCCTCAAAAAATTAAAGGACCTTGTGGTGGGAAGCAAAATTATAGTGTACATGGTGCATTTTAACGTCAGGGAATATATAATGGAAGGAGAGATCACATAAAATAGGGCAAATTGGATAACTAAGATCCTAGAATATGAAATTAAATTTAGGCCAACTAAAGCGATCTGAGGAAGAGGGCTATATGAATACTTGGCCCAACGTACAGGTACCCCAACAAAAGAACAAAGTGCACCAAAAATGGTTTTGGTGAATCAATATGAAACTAACAGGTCCTAGGTTACTGATATAACTTGCTTCATTCAAACCAATCATTATTTAGATGGGATCCCCACAAACAAGATGTGATTATACAGGTTTCAAGGGGATAACTACACACTGGTTTAGGGAGTCTTATTTAGGAAAAACTTCAATGGAGATCTACTTTGATGTGTCGACAACAACTAGGCCAATAAGATATTTTAAGATATGTATTTCACCTCTCCAAGTGGGCATTTCTTGGAAAAGATGACCACAACTAAGATCATGCATCTAGGATATTACTAGCCAACCATGTTTTCATATTTTCATCAAGTAGTCAATAAATGCTAGCAATGATAATTCTTTATGGGCAAGCGAAAGAATTTGACCATGCCATTAAACCCAATAGTGACTAATGAGCCCTTCGCACAGTGGCACTTTGATTTCATCAGGATGCTCAATCCCATCTCTAATGTAGACCATAAATGGATACTTACAACCACAAATTACTTCATAAGGTAGACTTAAGTATCCCCAATGAAGGAGGAAACTAAAAATATGGTCCTCAACTTCTTAGAAGAACTTGTAGCAAGGTTCATCCATCTAAACATGATCATATCAAACAATGTGAAGGCCTTCCTCAGTTTCAATATTTTGAAATTTGCATGGTATTTTCCAAAAGACTTCATCCAATTACTACCCACAAGGGAATGGGTTGGTTGAATCAACAAATAAGAATATCATAAGATTGATCAAGATAATGGGTGGGGAAAATAGCGAGAGTGGCATATGTATATGAAAATAGCTCTGTGGCCCAACCACATTACTTTGAAGCAAATTTTGAAGACATCCCCATATGAACTAGTAAATGGGAAGGAAGTGGTCATGAAGATTTCCACCTTATAGATTTTGAAAGTTGTTGAGATTATGGAGAATCGATTGATAGAGGTTAGGTTGTTATAATTTCTCAACCTCAAAAAAGCAAGAGAGCAAGTGAGAAATGTGAGGGTCACCAAAAAATAAATAATCAAGTGATGGTTTGATAATAAATCATCAGACCTAGGCTTTAAACAAGGGGATTTGGTCCTCAAATATGACCAAAGGGCGGCAAAGCTAGGCCAACATGAAAACTTTGATTCCCTATGGAGGGGGCCATTTCACATCATTCACAATAGAAAAAGTAATGCATTCAAGTTAGAATATGGAGAAGGAAATGCATTAGGGATTTTGGTTAATAAAATCAACTTAAATCACTTCAACTGATTTATCGGCCTTCCCCTTGTATAATCATTAATTAATTTCCCTTATGTATTTATTCATCATTTTCCTATTTTTGTTGATGTTTCCCTTCGATAATAAGTGTCATTGGAATAAGTGGCTCATCCTGCTACCAAGTGTCCATACCCTGGCTCCCCTTGTTTTGAAACATTCTCTAAAAGACCATTATCTAGCCAATACTCATACCATTAATGTCAAATGCTCCTTATTGCATGATCCCCCATGAAAATCACCACAAAATCTCTTACAAATTTTTCCTCAAGAATATGTGCTACGCTTAACATTTATGGGACGCCTGAATTCAAAATTTGCATGATGATCATGCCTAGAAGAATTAGATTATAAATACCACTCTCCTTATCATGATAAACATTTGAATGCCTAAGATTCCCTAAGATAATTGAGTGAAGAACATTGAGAAATTAAATATAGCATATTGATTAGAGATATTTTAGCCAAGAATTATGAGATTGGTAAGCGGGAGTTGATCTTTAGTGCCATCCTTGAAGCAAAGATTGAAACATTTGAGAATTATTTATAAAATGGAGACTTCCACGTTCTTATTCGGTAACAAAAAGCATCTGAGGAAGTAGAGAACCCATGGGTCGAGTGGTCATGGAGACCTTCCCCCACAATATGCAATGAGTAAATCATATGCTTCCAATTTTGCTTAGCCAAGGCCCAAAGTACCAAATGTCAATAGTATTGCCAAGGAGCACTACAAAGACTCTCTACTAGTATTAGATTATGTAGATGATATTTTCAACCCCAAATTGGTTAAAAAACCAAATAACCTGAGAGAGGGTGCCTGCACTCGAATGATTGAGAAGGTTTGAAGGAATAAATATGAGTCACTTGGCTAAAAATTTTGGAACTCCATACTGGCCCAGTACATGGTGCCTCTTGTGCATCCATGCCCATAGATCATCACCTTATGCATGGATAGATATGACACAAGCACTAACATTATTACAAACAACAACCACCTAAAAATGGATATTAGTCTAACATCATAAGAGAGATTCTCTAACTCTCAAGTGACCCCAACACCAATGTTTGCAGTATAAATAGCCTACAAAATGTTTGGGACACCCAAGTCTACAAGACAGAGTTCATCAATTTACCCTTCTAGATCAACTACATTGAATCACTTGGTTTATCCATCACTATTGTGAGATTTATGATTCTGGACATGAAAGACACCCTTTCTATGTTGGCATTTATGTTTGGGATGGACTCGGATGATCATCTCATTGATTTCTAATTGGTGACAGTCTTCCTGTTGAAGATAGTGAGCAAGGAGAGAGTTTATAAGATGGAGTTTAGGGAGGGCATCATCACCACCATCCACACTAAGCTGGAAAAATTCTCAGCATAAAATAACTTTAGGTATTCGTCCTTCCTCTTATACCTAATCTTATATAAGAACTTCTACTTCTTATCTTCATACTTCACCTTCAAATCCATTGAGATGAACACCCATCCTAACATAATGATCCCCATCTCTACGTAGACCCACATCCTATTGGCCATGCAAGATTACTATGAGTTTTCAAAATGCTTGCTATCTTTGGTTCTTATTGACCTTAGTTGGGAACCTATCCCATTTAGAATGATAGACAACCAAAGGTCATGTCTAACTGGTGATAGAATTTTGGTTGATTAGTTATTTGGGGCCCATTTCACATTCATTTAAGCCTATGGATTTAAGGAAGAGCCTTTTTAGCTTCCTTACTTGCTCACAAATAGAATTTTAGCCTTGGAATCAGCTCATCAACTTGATGTAGTGGAATTGATAAATGCATAGGATGAAAGAAAAAGGCCTTGTATGATGTCCCCTTTTCAAGTGGAGACATCACAATGGTGAAAAGGTTGTAGGATTGCATGATCACACTCAAGCTTGTAGAGCTCAACCTCACCCTGATTACTGATAAATGGAACTATGACTTGACTAGCCATATAGTCACCTTGAAGACCACCACCCCATTTAATCACAAGCCTTGGCCATAGATTGAAGAGCAAAGGTCATTAATAGAAGATGACATAAATTATTACATGGATCTATCTAATATCCTATTGAACACTTGTAAGTCATGGGAGTTTTTTTATGATATGGTATGAAATTTTGATGCCACCAAGAAATTTATGAAGGGACATAGGACACAACTCATCTAAAGAGACTAGAGCTAGGAAAAAATATATGCTTATTAGAAATATAAGAAAGAAATCAACAATCCATTTCTAAATTTTGAGGACATGGACACATATGAAACATTTGAAAACCTCTAGGATGAGCACCATGAGGTGGAAGCTCTAGAAGGAGGAGGATTATTTATCAAGGAAGAAGAATAGGAGGATAATCCTTTCAAGGAAGAGGAAGATGCCCCTCTAGAGAAAGAAGAATAAGTTTGGTGGTTTAGAGGCCTTTAACCTAGTCACCTCCTCTATATCCATATTTGACCACCCTGCAAGAGTAGCAGGTCTCTTCAAGGCATCTCATAATGGGATCATCTCAACCTAGATGACCCAAAGTGTAAGCCTCCATTTCTTCCCCTGAGCCCCTACAAAATAAGTTACACTTTCCCTAACCCCTTCTTTCCACTTGTGCCTTATCTTCACTCCCTCATCACCCTCCACTATTTCCATTGATATCCTATTGCTTTCATCTACCCAACCCACATCATCTAAATCATAATTTATTGTGGCACAATCACTTTCTACCTTTAGCCTCCCACCTTTCTCTCTTTCCACCCTAACCCTTCACCCATTTATCTCTATAGGAACAACATCAACTACTTCATATTAGCAATTGAATATTCCTTTTAAGCTACTATAAGGATCCCTCTTCATAGGGGAAAATATTTAGTTACATGAGCAGTTCCATCAATAGATTAAGGCTGCTAGAAAAGCTCAACTAGCGTAAGTGGAGAAGAAAAGAGGAAAATAGGCCAAGGCCCTAGTAGTGCCTCATATGTGGTCATTATTTGACCCAACATAGCAATCCATAATGATTTCACACATAACACCCAAAGTAGTTAAGCCCCAAGAATAGATACAATCAGGGGACTACTCAATACAAGCTATTAGCTTCAATCTCAGCCATGCTTGATCCATTGATAGGGTCAAATTGATGGAAGAAACATATAATTACATCACCATGGACTATATGAAAGTAGGCCATCAGTTGGAGAAGACAAAGTTAAAACTCACAAGGGTGAAAGTTACGATCGACCACCTCAACACTAAGGTTAAGGTAAAAGATGCGGAGATCAATAAGATAAGGTCCAACCTTTAGAGCCACATCTCCAATGAGAGCTTCTAAGTAGAGGCCAATTAGAGGGCTCAACTATGGATTCAAGTAGTTGAACTAAAAACCAAGATATATGGTGTGGAAAAGGAAAAGGTGATTGTAAAAGCTAAGCTTTAGGAAAAAGAGTTAGAGCATGCATAAACTTATCAGAGTCTCTCAAACTCTAATAGAACTCATCAAAAATTGTATTAAAAAACATAGCAAGAGTCCTTAGCCAAGGACCAAGTGATCTTATAATTAAATAATGACCTCACCACCCTCTCCTAGACTACATGGATCCTTCCCATGATCTAGTAGTTGTATATATCTTATTGGGGAAGGATAAATAATGATTCTACTAACTTGAAGCCAACACTCAAGTTCATCACAGACTCACAATGAATGAGCTCCCAGGTAAGCACATATGTAGACCAAGTCCTTACCTTCATGTCCCCTAAGGTTTAGGATTCATATCTCTTTATCCAAAAGCTTTATAGTGCAACGGATGGGACACTACAAGCAACATGGGTCGCTGATGGAATGTAAGTGATGGTAAAGGTAAACAAGTTTTTAAACTGTAACAAGGCAATGAAAAAGTATAAGGCATTCATAGATGATTTAGAAAAGGTGGTCCAAGATTTATAGGGGAACTTTGAATAACTGGTCTAATTAGGACTCCCTTCCTCCTAGATAACAAAATAAAAGATCTACTGGAAAAGAAATAGGGTGACTAGACCATGTTCATGGCTCTTAGTCAATCACCCAGTGTCTCCAAAGTGGAAACCATATTGCAACCTCTTGCCCAACTAGAGTTCCAAATGATAGTAGTAGTCCAAGGCCTAATCAACATCTCCTTTAAAGAAATCATTAACCTGGATAAAGCTTTTGAGGTTTTGTAGAAGAAGACCCAACCAAAGGAGGAAGAGTGGGTGCCTTTAAAGGTTCTTCAAATTTATTAGTGTTGTAGGCTTCCTTATTTTTTGCAAATTTTGCTTTGACTGATATATGAAACCAAATTTTTGGGTTCTCTCTTCCACATGGGGATGCCCTCGTGAATCACTGGGAATTGTGGATCATAATCCATGTTTTGTACATTTTGAAGTAGTTAGATTTTGGTCTCAGGTATGCTTGGTGATGGTTCATGCAAGTACTTCAACCTTCTCATTTTTTAGGGCCCCATTTTTTTTGGCCAAGTCCTAACTTCCCTCCACTATTGACATATGATATAATGGTGCCTTTTCAACTTAGAGAAGTTCTCAGTTTTCCTAGGAGTAGTGACAAATTTCCATGTGGTGATTGGACACTCATTCAAGGGAGATTTATTTTTGTCAAGATTTCATGTAGCACCATTGGTCAATTGGTGTATTAGGTAGGGCCCATTGTTTAGTTACAAAGAGGAATACGAACCTTCCATATGGTGCCCTCATGTTTAGTTTTACAAAGGAATGTTTGGTTTCTCTAGGAGTAGTACTTGCTCTCGACATGGCAGCATGACACTCCTCAGGAGCAAAGGTTCTTTTGTTAGGTCTTGGGATTACACCATTAGCTGATGAAGTTGGAAAGAAGGCCTAATAAGTAGCTATAATGAAGAGGAGAAAACTTTCATGTGGCATCCTAATGCTTGTTCAAGGCAAAGTTTTCTTGTCAAAACTAGGAGTTGCACCATTGGTCGAAGCAAGTGGCCCCCCATTTCCAACAACATTCTAGAGGTAGTTCTGAAGGTATACATGTGTCACCACTAAAATTCTTATAAGAATTGTGGGCATAATAAGGTGTTGCAATTGTGCCATATCCAATATTTTGAAAAACAACTATACTCATGAGTTGAAGCTCCTCATTCAGTTGTAATGGCCTCATCATGAGCACAAGTGCTTGTTTCTAGGTGTCACTTCTTTGTGGGGTCATCATGCTTATATAAGTAGAGCTTATTATTTTTGGAAGGGGATGGTAAATGATTAATTATTTTTGATATTATTAGAGAGTAGTCATTTGGAATAGTCTAGTTTTTAGAATAGAAGTAGAAATAATTACCATTTTTCATTCTATGACCTTAGTAGGTGCCCCTCATGGGTTGGATTGAATATTATATACTATGTCCTTGAGGCCTTTTATTTTTAATTATGCACATAATAATGAAGAGGATGTGGTTTTCTATGTCAAATTGAGTGGAAATTTATTTCTATTTGTTATTTTTTTCTTTGCTTCTTTATTATTGGTTCTTGTTCATGTTATAGACTTTAATTCGTGCATATGCTCCTTCAATAGTCTATGATATTTGAGGATTCAATCTATTTTATGTAACTGTAGGTCCATAATTTAAATATATCAGTGCATCACCTTAGTTTAGTTAATTTTAGTTTTATTTTTAATTCCTTATTATCCATTTTCATCCCCTCAAATCAATTTGAAGAGTCAGCTTCTAAAACCCTAGAGGTTGCTTTACAAACTGCATTTGAGTCCCACACCTGTAAAGATTCACATATAAGGTTGTTGCCTAGAGAGAGAGTTTTAGGCATAAGAAAACACTATATGATATAGATAAATATGTATCCACATGATAAACATTAAATATAATTCACATTTTTGTGAAAGGCCACAAAAGACTTGATCAATCCCTAGTGATAACAATATATTAAATCCACCCTAGTGCTGTTGTAGCCCCTAAAACCCTAAAAAACCAATCAATGTACACCTGATCTATAGATTACAGATTAGAATACCAACTCCTATTTTGAATTGATGAAAATATTTTTAAAAATAATGGAAATCCTTTAATGATGAGAATGTAATGAGAAAATGATGCGAATACAAAAATAGAGTAGTCAATAGGCATATCCTTCTTTTATTTATTATTTTTTCCTTATCTCTTAATATATGCCTAACTCTCAAAAATCACTAAGTCCCCCCTTAAAATAGTCGTTTACCCTCCCCCCCTTCACCCCCCTCCCCCTCCTTTGCCCAAATAAGCATTATTTTTAATAAAATGAACTATAAAACAAGGTAGTTACTACAATTTACTAATTAAAAGAGGACAAATTATTGAAACCCCTCAGCTTGAAAATGGTACATTAGAACAAAGAAAATAACTACAAATACCTAAATCATATGAGATTGTATAATCTCATGGATGCTCCTGCATTATACACCTAGGGTAAATAGACCACAAACTCCTGCTCATGGACCAGATGTGAGCCTTTCAATGTATTTTCCATTTTTCACAAATTCAGATTTAGACATCCAAGTTGTATCCTCTATGGCATGCCCTTTCCACTTGATCAAATACTCATAATGATATTTATTCCTTGTACTCTTATTGATGATGTCTATGATTGCTTCTATTTCTTCTTTTTCTCCCTCAATAATTTGTCTTGGTAATAAATGATTGAAGTATCTTCATCTGGGTATTCTTTACTTATGTAACCCTCAACAAATGGGTACATGTATGAAACATTAAATATGGGTATCTATCTATTTGGATAACTCTACTTCATATGCATTGGATGAGAACTTGCACAAATTTTTTCAAGGCTCAATCTTCTTCATAAATTAAGTTTGTTGTACTCATCTTTTGGAAACCTCTTTTTGTATAATTCTGCTAGCAACAAGTCTCTGAATTTAATGACTTTCTTCCTGGGTTTATAATCAACATACTATTTATATCTTTTCCCACTTTCTTCCAAATTTATCTTTACCTTCATGTGTACATCATGTAGGGCTTGGGAATACTCCTCACCTTTAGCACTCCTAGTCATATCAATTTTTCTTATTAATGCATACAATCCACTTATGTTACTGCCATATACAATTTGGAATGATCTCATAACTATACTTCTATTTAAAAAGTCATTATAGGCAAATTTAGCTTGTGCCAAAGCTAAATTCCACTATTTGGGCTTATCAATAAAAAACATGATAATAAATTTCCTAGAGATATGTTCACTACTTCTATTTATCCATTAGTTTGTGGATGATAAGATGAGTTAAAATTTAGTCTTGTACCCATCTTATTCCACAATGTTCTCTAAAAATGCCTTACAAATTAATGTCCCCATCTGACACAATACTCAATGGCAACCCACACAACCTTAAAACTTCTTTGAAATACAAATTATTAATATGGGTGGCATCATTTGTCTTCTTACATGTTATAAAATGCACCATTTTGGAAAATCTATCTAAAACAACAAAAAATGAATCATTACCTCATTAAGTTTGAGTTAGACTAAGCACAAAGTCCATATTTATTGCAACCCATGGTTTGACTATAATTTTTAGTGACTGATAAAATCTAGTATTCTAACTTCTACCATTTGCATGTTGTCATATTTTTCATCTCTCCAAAAATTTTCAAATGTCCACACTCATCTTAGGCCAATCATGCTACTCACTTAGCTATGCCAATGTCTTGTCATACTTGAAATGACCAACAAGACCACCACTATGATTTTTATTCAAAATATTGTCTCACATTGAACCTTGAGGTATGCACAACCTCATCCCTTTGAATAACATGCCCTCTTATATCATGTACTCCAACCATGAAATCATATCAATAGTTGTTGGGTTTTTACATGTTACCCACACTTTTTTTAAATCTGATTCCTCTTCACACAATTATTTCATTGATTCAAACTGAATGACTTCTACTTGAAGCTCATTCAATACAAGCACTCGCCTACTTAATACATATGTCACTTTGTTAGATTTTACACTTCTATGTTTCAAAAAAAAAGTTTAACTTTGAAGGAATTATACCCATTTATTATGTTTCTAATTCAATTGACCTTGGTTGTTTATGCATTTTAGTGGTGGATGATCAGTGGACAAAACAAATTCTTTGGGCAATAAATAATGTTGCCATTTCTTAAGAGATTGAAATATTGCATAAAAATCTTGGTCATAGAAAAAATATTTCCTCTTTTCTTCATTTAAATTTTTATTAAAATAAATAATAGGCTTAGCTTATTGACTGAGTACTATGCCTATTGTTGTCCTAATTGTATCATAATCAACTTGGAACACTTTTTCATGCTATAACTTCTTGTTATGTAACTTTTCTCTTTTATAACCAAAAACTTTATTCTTTTGCAACTATCCATTGGAACTTCTTTGTTTCCCCTTTCATTGTCTATGTGATGGGTGCACAAATACCACTAAAGTTATTAATAATTTCCCTACAAAAACTAGCCAACCCATGAAATCTCCTTACTATAAACACAGTCCTTCATGAAGGCTATTCCACTATTGTTTTTACTTTCTTTGGGTCCATTTTTAATCCATATCATGAAATCACAAATCCCAAATTAATGAGCTCCTCTTTCATGAAGCTACACTCTTTCAAATTCATTAATTACTTTGCCTCTTTTAGTTTACTCAATACAAGTCTCAAATGATTCTTCCTTAAAATGGCTGAAAACTAAAATATCATCCAAATACACAATGAAAACCTTACTTGTGAATGGTTTTAGCACCTAATTCATGAGTCTCATAAATGTACCTAGGGTATTAGACAAACCAAATAACATAAACAACCATTCATACAACCTATCATTCATTTTAAACACCATTTTCCTCTCATCACCTTCTCTTATCCAAATTTCATGATACCCAGTCTCTAAATATATTTTGTTGAAGTATTTGGCTGCACTTAG
The DNA here is from genome assembly GCA_037957365.1 of Torreya grandis. NCBI lineage: Eukaryota > Viridiplantae > Streptophyta > Pinopsida > Cupressales > Taxaceae > Torreya > Torreya grandis. The sequence continues at coordinate 2,116,648 of JARHVA010002697.1, read as the reverse complement.
ACAAACCATTAAATCATCCATCCTTGGCAATGAGAACCTATACTTTATTATGATCTTAATTTTTTCCCTTGAATCCATACACATTCTCCATTATCTCTATCTTTCTTTGGTGCTAACACAATTATAATTATGCACGGGATTAAGCTTTCATGAATCAACCCCTTTTGTAATAACTCTTGGACTTGTCTCTTTATCTGTTTATTCTCTTGAGGTGTCAACCTATAATATATATTGTTTGGAAAACTAGTTCTTTGTTAAGGTGTGGAGCTAAAAGCTTCAACCATTTGCACACACATAAAGAAAGGATACTGAAGAACCAGAGCCACCGGCATCGGCAGTATGATCGACGTCGGTTAGATGTAGTGGAGAAGGAGACCGGCGACGGTAGAGGAGTCGGCCGACGTCGGCAGCACCAGACAAGCAGGGACCGACGTCGGTCGCTTGTGCGGTCCAGAACTGCTGTTTACGAACAGTCAGTTAGTTAAACCGAGTGTTTGCATGCTAAGAGACTATTTTAAGTCGTGAGTTGTGTGTCTAATTTTAGTAGTTAGATGTCTATTTTGTGTAAGCATGGGATCTTATTTATAGACCCATAAGGCATGTGTTGTAATGTAATTCTAAGGCAAGTAAAGGCATTGAAGCTAGCAAGGTCAAGGAGATCTACAGGTGTAAGGTCAAGGAGATCAGCTATAGCATTCAAGGAGGAATTGTAACTCATGTTTTAGAGTTGGTTTTGTGTTGAGCAAGAGAGAGAGGGAAGAAGGTCTTGAGGTGTGGCAAGCCTTTGAGGAGGAAGAAGAAGTGGCATCTTCCTTATTTGTATTTTCTTTTAGTATTATCTAATACAATTGTGTGTATTGTCTCTCAAATTCTTTGTTGTCTCATGTTTCTAGTTTCTTAATCATTCTGGTATAATTTCCGTGTTCAATTGCTCATATATAAGTAATCAATTGTGCTACCGTTGGATAAGGGGCCTCCTAACAGTTGGTATCAGAGCTACGGTTTGCAGGAAGCAGGATATTATTTTTGATTACAGGTCATTCACAGGGTTTTCTGATTGAGTGGGAGTTCAGCAATGGCAGAAGAAAGCAGGCTACGAATGGAGAAGTTTAACGAAAAGAATTATCAACACTGGAGGATGTAGATTGAGGACTATCTGTATCAGAAGGATCTGTACTTACCGTTGGGTGGGGTTGCATGCAAGCCCATAGATATGAAGGATGAAGAATGGAGTGTTCTTGATCGGAAGGCTCTTGGTTCCATAAGGTTGAGTCTTGGAGCTTCTGTGATTTCCAGCTTATCACAGTGTAAAACAACGGAAGAGTTGATAAAGTCCTTGGCAAATTTATACGAAAAGCCCTCGGCTTCTAATAAGGTATACCTTATGAAGCAGCTATTTACTTTGCAAATGTAGGAAGGAGGTTCGGTACATACTCATCTCAGTGATTTCCATGGTTTGGTAAACCAATTAGCTTCAGTCAACATTGTTTTTGATGATGAGGTAAAGGCTCTCTTGATTTTATGTTCTTTGCCTAAAAGTTGGGACGGTATGGTTATGGCAGTAAGTAACTCTGCATCTGCTTCTAAAATTCTAAAAGTTGATGATGTTGTAAGTGTGATCTTGAATGAGGAAATACGCAGGAGAAGCACAGGTGAATCATCAGGGAACGCTCTAAGCATGGAAAGCAGAGGAAGGCAAAAGGAGAAGATTGAGCAAGGGAAATCAAGGTTGGGAAGGAGATCCGAGTCTAAAGGTATTACCTGCTGGTTTTGTGGAAAGAAAGGACATACAAAGGAGTGTTGGTTGAGAGATAAAGAGAATCAACATACAGGTATGGAAGAAGCAAAAGATGCAAATATTGTGGTACCGGATGCTCTCATACTTTCTTTGGATAGTCACGTAGGATCATGGATATTAGATTCTGGGTCATCTTTTCATGCATCCCCAAACAGAGATTTGTTTCATGAGTATGAACAGGGAGATTTTGGAGTTCTTTATTTAGGGGATGGTATGCCTTGTCAGATAGTTGGCAAAGGGAAAGTGCAGCTGAGATTGCAGATTGACAACACGTGGGTGTTGAAGGAGGTCATGCATGTTCTAATTCTGAAGCAGAGTCTGATTTCTGTAGGAAGGTTGGGAGATGAGGGATGCACAATAACCCTCACAGCGGACTCTTGGAAGGTTACCAAGGGAGCACTTGTTTTAGCAAGAGGTAAGAAAGTAGGTTCTCTTTATCTATCTACTTGTATTACTGATTCCACTTCTGGTGTAGATTCGAAGATGTGGCCTAATAGGCTTGGTCACAAGAACAGGGAGGGAATGGAAGTTCTTGACTCAAAAGGTATGTGCACAGATACAGTTCATTACAGAAAGAGAAAATTTGATGCCTTTGACAGGAACAAAGAAGCCTTGGTGTTTATGGAGGAGATGAAGGATAGAGGTCAGTCACAGGGGCTGAATAAATCTGAGCAGGGCAGCATGGACATAGATTTGATCCAAGAAGAGCTCGCAGATGAAAAATTCATCACTTACAGGAACACACAGACACCGATGTCAGTAGCTTGGCACCGACGTCAGTCATCCAAATACTGACATCGGTCATGTGCAGACTAGCAGGGTCGGTAGGTTGGACAGGAGAAGTTTGACGTCGGTCATCAGGACTGACGTCGGCAGAAGGGACACCGACGTCGGCCAGGGGTAACGACGTCGGCAGTCAGGATCAGTGCAGAGAACCGACATCGGTCGGAAGCAGACTGGGAGATGGCCTAGATTGGTCATTGGAATGGATGTGGGTGAATTACTAAGTCTCAAACACCCATGTGGAGGTCAGGAAAGGTATGTGAACCTCATATTCATTGTTCACCTTCTTTATATTGCTTACTGTTAGTCATGAACTAGGAAGATGGAGGAAGCAATGCAGGTAGAATCCAGAAACAGTGGGAGCTTGACATGGATGAGGAGTGTGAGTCATTGGAGTAAAGCCAAATAGGTACTTGTTGGTGGAGTTATCAGCTGGATAGAGGGATGGATTCCCGTTTTAGAGAAGAGAGTGGATGGACATCTGAGACAGAAGGCTATGGTATATGGTCTTGAGTTTGTTGCAGGGCAATGGAGGTTTGACCATTGTATTTTATCTTTACCAGGTTGGATAATATTAGCTACATTATCCTGTTACTGTATTGTGTTACTTTTTGTAGGGTTGCATAGACAGAGAGTTTTCTGAGCTAAGGGTAAAGTTGGTTCAGAAGTATGTCATGAAGAATTTGGGAGCAGCAAAATTCTTGTGGCATAGGTGATAGGGATAGCATCATAGGTTTGCGTGGTGGTTGGTCTTCAAGGGTGACTTTGAAGAGGGATACAGAGCCTAAGGAACAAAATAGATGGTGTACAGGTACAGGTACAAGTTGCAGCTATTTATCTCCAAGTGGGAGATTGTTAAGGTGTGGAGCTAAAAGCTTCAATCGTTTGCACACACATAAAGAAAGGATGCTGAAGAACTAGAGCCACCGGCGTCGGCAGTATGACCGACGTCGGTTAGATGCAGTGGAGAAGGAGACCGGTGACGGTAGAGGAGTCGGCCGACGTCGGCAGCACCAGACAAGCAGGGACCGACGTCGGTCACCTGTGCGGTCCAGAACTGCTGTTTACGAACATTCAGTTTGTTAAACCGAGTGTTTGCATGCTAAGAGACTATTTTAAGTCGCGAGTTGTGTGTCTAATTTTAGTAGTTAGATGTCTATTTTGTGTAAGCATGGGATCTTATTTATAGACCCATAAGGCATGTGTTGTAATGTAATTCTAAGGCAAGTAAAGGCATTGAAGCTAGCAAGGTCAAGGAGATCTACAGGTGTAAGGTCAAGGAGATCAGCTATAGCATTCAAGGAGGAATTGTAACTCATGTTTTAGAGTTGGTTTTGTGTTGAGCAAGAGAGAGAGGGAAGAAGGTCTTGAGGTGTGGTAAGCCTTTGAGGTGGAGGAAGAAGTGGCATCTTCCTTATTTGTATTTTCTTCTAGTATTATCTAATACAATTGTGTGTATTGTCTCTCAAATTCTTTGCTGTCTCATGTTTCTAGTTTCTTAATCATTCTGGTATAATTTTCGTGTTCAATTGCTCATATATAAGTAATCAATTGTGCTACCGTTGGATAAGGGGCCTCCTAACATTCTTGGCATTAAGTCCATGTGATGACTAATACTTATTATTGTTGGTAATCCCTCAAACAAATAATTAGACAATGTATCAACATATTCTTCTAATAAACTCTAAATTTTATTAGGTAAGTCACTTAACTTGCATGGAATTGTAAATGAGGGCTCACACTTCTTCCTTCTTTGTTTGTGTTAGGAATTCTTTTCCAAATACTATCATCACTTTTTGAATGCTGTCAACATCTTCTCCTTTATCTTTAAATGGAATTTTTATCAATAAAATTTTCACCCTAAGGAGGCCTACTCCAGCCTCCTTCAATTTGATGTAACATGGAAACATCTCTCAAGTTGTGGGTGACCTATGAGAGAGATGAGTCTCTATATTAAAGGGATAGATCCCTTGAACCACAAATATAACTAACCACTAATCTACTTAATTTGAAATAAAATGGATATAAGGAGATTAATAATAATCTAACAGAGGTGATGCACCAAGATTAACTCTGCAAGACTATTTGAACTTGCACTATGAAAGGGTAATTTGTAAAATTGATCTCAACATCCAAGGTTCTCCTAAAAAAAAAGTTTCAAAATGAAGGTAAGATGAAATGTATTTCTCAAGGAAGATTAATAGTATGTATGATTATAGACACCAATATTCTTATATTTACACTTAAATACAAACAAAAAAACTAACTACACATCATGTGACCTGCTAGAAGACAAATTATTTGTAAAACACATGAAAGAGTGAGATGAACACAAGGAGAGATAACTATCACTTACCATTCAACCATGAAATAATTCACACACTTAAAAAAAAAATCCAAAACTGAAAATCATCTTGAAATATTTTATTCAAATTCAAAATTAGTATTCAAACTATCAAAACTTCACCATACTAGATGTGGATATCTTAAGGTGTCAAAAGTGGCAACTTATATAGAGAATGAGGAAGAGAGAGATGGGGTGTAAAAGAAGGATATTTCCAAGTGTCTATGTGATATTTAAAAACAATTAGGAGTTATGGAATATTTCAAACATACTTATAAATCCATGTGTCTCTCCTATGAAGATGCTCCAATATCCAATTGGTGTAGGAGTTAGAAACTTAGTTTGACACCTTGCACATCTTCTTGAAAACTACCCTTACATAAAAAGAGTGAAAAATGGGATTATCAATCATAAATTATCCATAAATGAATTTATAGCTTATCATTTGACACCTTACCTACATTTATAAACTCCTTTGGTCTGACATTTCAATGACACTCATCATTAATATGCTTAGGTGTCTTAAAACTCTTCATTTCCCATGGCTAACTTTGTCCAAGTGGCTCAAAACCTGAGTTTATATTTTCCAAGTAATTATATCTCCATTAAAGGCTTAAAATATTTTATCAGACCTGAAATAATCCATTTTGGTTCTTGGAACAATTTCCAAGACTCCATTTTGCTCCTCAAGATCTCATTAGGCCTATTTTCCTTGTAGCCCTAAAAAACCATAAACCTCCTTGTTTGGGGGTAGTGTATAGATGTTAATGGAAAAATAAGGGGATATTTGAGGACTCAATATGTATTTATAACTCCATTCCAAGTTCCAAGTCTAGGATATAAGTGGAAGTTCCTTTTTTTGCCTTTCTCTCTCCTCACTTAGGCCTCAATTAGGCCTCCTTGCATAGAAGCATAATTTTATGATCCATATCTCTCACACACATTTTGAACCATAAAAAATCATGTGATTCACTTTCCATATCTTATCACCAACATCCATGCCAAATTTGACACCATGAGACCCTATGGATTTGTGAGAACCATAAAATGGCCTTGAAACCTAGTCTCATTTTAGGCTTGTTTGTGACTACCTTGAAAAAAGGAGTTTATTTGATCACTTACATATTAAATGAAATAAATCTTAGGTTACCTCTAACAACAAATTTAAAGTGTCCAACCCTTCAAAACCCCTGTAAAACACCAAAAACCTTATAAAATAATGTATTTATTACAATCTATACAATTGAAAGTATAAAAAAATACACCTAGAGATTATACTTGGAGCCCTAAACAATGTATAATAGGTTTCAAGATAAAATTAGGTCATCTCATGTGATTTATAGGTTTATATTTATGAGTTGGTCACTTAGGGTTTTAGGAGGGTTTAAAGTGATTTATGTTCTTAACGATTGTTCAAAAAACTCAACTCCTTAACTCCTCAACTAATGACAAAATTTTAAAGTTTACTATACCCCAAAAATATGCCTATGATATTAGGTCATCATGCATCTTGACCTTATAATTTTGAGTGCAATAAGTTAACTCTTGGTATGCGGACTAACCATTGGATAAGGGTTAACAGTCTTAAGCATTGTTCATGTAGGTAGTAGACCTAAATCAATAACCAATTCCATGAATTTTTAGTATGAGGACCTATTATCATCCCTACAAACCATTTATTCCCATGCATAGTTTTAGGGTCTCAACAATGAGTGAAAGTTCTAATTTGAAATGTAGTCACCCATTAGAGGAGCTCGAGATGGTCTTCAAAAACTAAATGGCACTTTCCTTATTTTGATGTGATTTTGAATGCATCTAAAGGGTATAAAATAAAATATAAAACATTAAAATATCATTAGACATACATACCACCCTCACCAAACCTCATTTCTCATGACTGCACCTATGGTCTACCTGTTTGTGAGTTAGACTATACATGGCCTAGACAAGGTTTCCAATGTTTATTTCACTTTAGGTGAGTCTAAGGGATATTTGGAGTTATTTCATCACTGTGAAACCTTATAAAATGATTTAACATCTTTTAGGTTTCTCACATACCTCTCTTCATTATAAATGAACAACCTTCACTTACCAAGGCAAATAAACCTGTAGCTTACATGACTATGTTTATAGGGGTTTAGAGAGATTTGTAAACAACCAAATACTATGAACCTCCTTTAGGTCCATTTGGATTTGAATTACTCTTAGAACCTATATATGATTTCATACAAACTCCCTTCTCATTGACTATCTTTTAAAGCTTTAAACATAGCCTATGTTGCTTAGTCTAGCATGTAGGTAGTCAGAAGGATGGTCTGAGTGCATTCAAGTATTTTAGGATTTTACTTTAAAAAATTTGACATCTCAATGAATATAATATTATTTAGAATTTATCACCCTTATTTGGTATTCTCAAGTCACCATGATTTCACAACATACAATACCCTTATTTCATCTCTATAGGCCTAGATTTAGGTGTAGATTCTTGAGCTCTTGACTACATTTGAATTTAAAGGTCTTCATTTGCCAATCAATGAAAATCTCAATTTCTTGGTTACACTATTGGGAGTTTAGAACATCCACAAATTCTCCAAACACCACATCCTTCCAAGCACACACTATTCTTTGCACCTTCTCAAAGGAGTTGTAGGTGGTCATTGGAGGAATTTGAATACATCTTATGTTTCAAGGTCTTCAATGTAGACTAATGAGCAAAAGATAACTTTCTACATTATGTTGAGAATCTAGTTAAATTCCTTCATACCCTCTAAGCTCTTTCAAGACACCATACTCCACAAACCTACAATATTTTTCTTGAACTTATCTAGACTAGTTATAGGCGACTATTTGAGAATGGTTTAAACATGAAAATTGGAAATTGACCTTCTCACTCCAATGTTGCACCTTGAATGCATTCAGACCTCATTGAAAGTTCACTCTCACTTATTTACAGAGTCATTGGTTCCTTCATAGTGTTCACAAACTTTTGTCTTCTCATCCTTATACTCAGACCTATGCAGGAGTATTAGGCTTGTGAACTCATTCTTCTTGACCCTCTCTTGACTTCCAAATGGTTTAAGTGATTTCCATGATTTGTATCTTCTCTCTTAACATAGTCATGTTTCCAAATTAATTTTCTTGGTATAGACAAATGTTTTTTGTCCAAAAGAGAACCTACAGGTCTGTAACCTATAGGTCTCTTTTCTTGCTTGTATAGGCTATTAGAAATAGTCAAATTATTTTCTCTTAATTATTAAATATGTATCAAAATTTCCCCCATTTATTATCTCCCTATCTATAATCATATGTACCATTTGTCAAACATTATTCCACTTCAAATTTTTCATTTATGTGTACGACCTGTGCTCATATAGTCAACTCATGTACATGGTCCATTCATATAATTGGAGCCTATTCATTCATGATTTTGATGATGGTAGTAGGGGGTATATTAGAGTTATATGGGTGTTTAAGAGCCTATACCATGTATTTCCTTTGTTATGAACACCTATGCCATGAGGTCTAATATCATGAATGCTAACTTATAGGTCTGTAAACTTGTAAGTGACAAACAAATTTCAAGCTTGTTTGCAAGTAAATTTTGACCTAACTTATCAATAAATTGAAAATTTGAATTTATAAATAGTATCCTCTCATGCTAAATTTGACTTCTCATTTCCATTCAGGCTTAACTTTGGTGCTTCCATGGAGAAGGTTGTTCATAGACTATACATATTTTCCAAAGAGCAAGACACTTGGAGAATGCATACAAAGATTAAATTATAAGGGAGAGAAAATGAATCATATTAAATTAAGGGATCATCTATGAAATATGAGGCACTTGAAACCACTGAAGGTGAAAAACATCTCAAACAAACCAAAATAAACTTGCAGTAGAATGGTATGCTCACACACTTGAGACATATTTATCCTTTGAATAAAACACATAATGAAGTTGAATTACCTAATGAAAATATAATGAAAGGGGTCAATTTATCCTATGAAAGCACTCCAAAAAATCATTCTTCTCCATATAGTTTTTACATGAAGAAACAAGAGCAAAACCAGACCTTGCTTGAATGGACAAGGCATAGTGACCTGATCACAGTCTTATCAATTATTTATAAAGGAGGTGCAATGAATATACAAATAAATGAAATTTAATTGAATCTAAATATGACCCCTAATAATTTCCAAAGTTTTAGCTCCCAAATTTCTCTCTTGTGGCTATACCATGCATTTGATTTTTGTCTTTTTGAGCTTGTGAGGGCAACAATAGAGGAGAGAGAGTGTCTGATGTATTTTTAAGACTTAAAGATGATCTAAATCCTAAAAATAATGTGTGTAAATCAAATAGACCTTATGAAACCATTTTTTACTTGTAAGTATATCTTTTAAGGCCGTATAAGTGCCCAAAAGTGATTATAAAGGAGTATTTTACTCATTTTAGTCAATAAACCTTTAAGCTTGTCAATCTCTAATCATATTTGAAACTTATCTAACATCAGTTACATTATGAAACTTCTTGTAATTTTTTAACTTGAATTTTTTATATACAACTCCTCACAAATAGGCCAAAATTTGACCAACATGACATTTTAGCACATAAGAACATGATAAAATGTTAATACATAATATTATGACCTTAAATACACATTAATAACCTTTTATAATTAATTTCAACCATTTCATGACCTTAACCATACTTGAAAACACAAAGACCTTATAAATGACCCTTAAGACTAGACAAGTACATGTGAACAAGGATTTAACATAGAGAGGAGGTTAGTCTCATAAAACAAATAAAATAAACACACTAAAATCCTAACACCTCTATCCTAGACATTAGGGATAGCTTAGGTAATAAAATTAAATGAAAGCACAAAAAATGTCAAATAAACAAGTCTTTTACCTTCTTTGGAGCCTCCAAATGGTTTACTAAGCTTGTGCATTAAGAAGTCTTTAAGAATAGAGGTTCATTGGGTAATTCTCTCCTTGGCACCTTGGCTTTGATGTTGCTTGTCTTAATATTTGGGCATGGCAACACTACTTGTATGAGTATTATGGAGTAAATCCTTCATAAAAACTCTACAATATCCAAACTTATTGAAGATATTTGTGCATAATAACTTTTCACCAAAATAGCTTAAAAACTAATAGGCATGGCCTTGTATTTATATCCTTAGGAATTACATCTCATCCAAGTTGAGTTAAGGTTGAGTTTAAACATGGAATGGGTTTAAACTAATCCTAGGTGTGTTAAAACTAACTTCAGTTGAGTTAATAGTTGTCAAATAATTATGATTTGCAATTACTAAGCATGGATCTCAAATTAGATATTTTATGATATTTTTAAAGAGCTTGACAACTCATAAAGGCAATAACGAAAGGCTTTGATATTTTGATTTTTAGAATTTATATTTTTAGATATTCATTAATTATAAATGGCTAATTCAACTAGGTATTTAATCTTGTTTAAATTTTTAATTGATTCTAATTAGACTTTTAGCTCTTTCAAGATTTATTCAAGTATGTAAGTGTTTCACTTAATAGGTCCATAGACCAAATTGACAGTTGTTGTGTCGTAAGGTGATTAGGGATGAATTTGTGAGAGGTTATTATTACATACATGCTAATATCCCAAATAGGGATGCTTCAAAATGATTTTAAGCATTGATGAATGATGCACAAATAAATTTGGGACATTCAAAGATTCTTAGGCTTAATTTATAATGGTTGGTAGGAATCGATCTAAAATTTGGTTGAAAGCTAGTTGTGGCCAGATTTAGATCTCTATAGTGCAAACTATAGGCATAGTAATGTCTTCTAAAAAATGAAAATGTCTTGTATGCCCACAACTATAGTAATAGTGGATAAACTCTGGATGTCCCCTCGAGGGAGCGATAAGTAAAAAGGGTCGACGATTGGTCCCTCAAAAAAAAGAAATGATGGGAACAAAAAAGTAAAATGGGTGGAAAATATTAATTTTCCCACAAGTGATTATAATCATCAGCATAGGTGGGATAAAAGATAAAGATTTACCCAAATTTGGGTATAATCATTAGCCAAAAAAGGATTAAAGTAACAAGAGAATGATTTTACCAAAGATGGTTATAATCCTTAAAAGGGAAAATAATGATTTGCTTGCAGGTGGTTAGAATCATTGGTAGGATAAAAACATGCCCCAATTGGGTGAATAGAGATAATAGTTTACCTAAATGTGGTTATAAGCATTATCACAATGAAAACATGCCCCACTTGGGCATAAGAAAGATAACGATTTTCTTAAAAGCAGTTATAATCATTAATATTTAAATAGATCAAAACACAACAATTTACCCATATGTGGTTATAATCATTAGCTATGTAGGTGGGATGATATACAATGATTTTCCCAAAGGTGGTTACAATCATTGGTAAAATAATGAGAGTAAAATGGAAAATTATAATAGGTGGCTTTACATACATGAATCCATACTCATAGATTAAGAGTAAGCCAGTACAATAGAGAAAGATGAATTTGGGTAACCTACTAGTATGGATATGCACATCATAACTAACAAGAATTATAATTCTTTTATGATTTAATTACTCTATATTTGGGAGATGATTTAGATTGATCACAAAAATTTTAAGTGCAAAGGAGATGTACTACAGCCTCATTGCTTGTATGATTTCTCAAGATAAGTTTTGTTGTAGCATGTGATGGTAGGAATCATGATATAAGACACCATGAGAACTTAGCCAGAATATGCATAAGGTCTAACACATGATCCAATAAACAATAAAAAATAATGCACTAATGATGAAAATCATGATGATAATATTGACATATGAATATGGATGAACTTAAGTATAATATGCAAGGAATCACTTAATGAATGCAAACATACTAAGTCAAGGCACAACAAGAAATCAAACAAGTAAGAAAACAAATAAACAAACAACTAAGCAAAAAAGCACACATAAAGTGGAAAATAAAGACAGAATACCAAGAAATGGAAAAGGAAGACAAATAAAATAAAAGAAGGAAAACAAAAGGAAATAAACACAAACAATGGTTAATCATAATGTTAGCATAAATAGGGAACAAACAAGATGATGAACATTGCCCCTAGGTTATAAGAGACAATGAAACAAACAAATAAAATTGGAGAATTAGAAGAAAAAGAAGGGGATGGTTGAGCTAACTCCAGATGTACTAGGCAAGTGGATATTACCTACATAGTTTCATGGACACGAGATCCAACATAAACTTTAGGCCAAATGTAGTTCTCCTCAAATGTGGGATAGAATAAAATAATGATTAATAAAACATGGTTATATTATAGAGGAAATATGGGAATGGTCTTGAAAAATGGTGAGTGCATGGGACATTAGGCCAATAAGGATGGGGAAATTAAATGATAAGTGGTTTTTTGTGAAATAGCTAGGGATATTAGAATCCTTAAGGTAAAGAAGTGGTCAGTTTTTAGGATTTTTTAGATCATTTTCAATTTTTTTTGGAATTTTATAAGCATCTCACTGTGATCAAGAATGATGAGATACCAAATGGTCCAACTCAAAAAATGACAAGAGTGTTCAAACTAAATTTTCTTGTAAAATGATGAGAGTGTGGCAAAGGGGTGATTGAGTTGACCTCAACATAAATTGAGAACTACCTATATAGTCCTAGGATGGGACCTCAAGTCACTGTAGTTCGGCTTTACAGTAGAGGAAACTGACTAGGTAGTAATAAATTCTCAAAAATAGGAAAAGTAGGTAAATGGCATAATATGATATAGGAATGGCAAGGTGGTACTTCAAGGCATGATAAAGGTGTTGTTCATAATTTACCCATAGGTAGTTATAATTAGGAAAAAATGGCATAGGTTAATGATACTAATTTTTCCATAGGTGGTTATAATTAGTAACACAATGGTTGGACTCTGATTTGCCTAAGGTTAGTTTTAATCAAGAATACCCAGCATGAAACAAAAAAAATGAACGATGGATCTTCCAAACCACTATCATACTAGTCAAAATATGGCCTCTATTTAGAATATTAAATCAACTATTAAAACTAGATCTGAATCCTTTTGCTAAAAGTGCTCGAAGAAGCAATGAAATAAAACCAAGGTCAAAGGGGTTGGGTAGGGAGGGTAAAAATAATGTTGGTCAAAAGGAATGGTATGGTCGAATGGTATGGTATGGTATAAATAATATCATAATATGGCACAATAAAAATGAGCCTCGTATAACATAATTTTAGGTCTCTAAAGTGATGTAATACTAAGGTGTATAGTGTTCATCATCTCATCAAGTTCATCCCCATATAGTGTAGCGATCCTTTATGCTCTGGAGCCATAATTTGAAACATTGATATATGGGCCTATCCAATTGGGTTTGAAATTGACCTTATGATTATTCTTGGCCAAGGTATAAATTGGTTTTCTTTAAGAATGAGATCACCAAGCTCAAATTCTCTATGTTTGACCCACTAGTTATAGTGGTCACAGAGTCAATTATGGTATGTTTGAAGGTTGTTAACAATGACCATTTATTTCAAATAAAGTAACTCTAGATCTTGTAGGTGATCTACTCAATAATATTCATCATCCAAAACATGTTTCAATGAGATGCATAGAGAAGGTAATTCAAACTCAATCAAAAGAATGGCCTTAGTGCCATAAACTAGAGAATATGAAGTGGTTCCTATTGGGGTACAATAATTAGTGTGGTATGCCTAGAGGGCATGAAATATTTGGAGTTTCCAATCACAACCAACAATAGTGACAATATTTTTAAGGATCTTGATAATGGTTTTGTTGGATGCTTCATCTTGACCATTACCTTCTGGGTAATATGCCATAGAAAAATGTTGAGTAATGTTGTACTTGACACACAACATTTTGACATCCTTTTTTTTGAATGATACACCATTATCAGATATAATGTTGGATAGGAAACCATAACAACAAATGAGATGGTTAAAGATGAAATTGGAAATTTATTTTCCAATCATGTAAGTGAGGGGTATAGCTTCAACCCACTTGGTGAAATATTTAGTAGTGGTAAGGATGCATTTATAGCCATCAAATGATGTTGGGTTAATATTTCCAATGAGATCAAGGCCCCATATAGTAAATAGACCTAGTGTCAACATTGGTTTGAGTGTTTTGGTTGGGGCATGGATCAGATTGGCATGTCTTTGACATTTTTTGCATATTTTAACATACGCAACTGCATCTACATCTATAGTTGGCCAGTAATAAATAATACATAGGTGTTCTTTGGATAGGATGGACCTGCTTGTGAGGGCTCCACATACTCTTTCATATAATTACCATAAATCTAATGTTGATTCTATCAAATTTAAAAAATTAAGTAGAGTTTTATCAAAATTATGGTGGTATAAAGTCGAGCTAAGTAAGGTATATCATTCAACTTGGTAGGTGAAGGCCTTTTGTTGTTTATGTGATAGGTCTAGTGGCATAATGTGGTCATGAAGGTAGTTAAAAAGGTATGAATACCATATAGAATTGGGACCAATAATATCATAGATCATGGTGATGTTTGAATGTTCATGAGCAGGCACTAAAAGATTTTTAGCGAGAAATTGATATTCGTTTGCCTTATTGGTGTGATGGATCAAAGAGCCAATGCTAGCCATGGCATCTACTATTTTATTACTAGCCCTTGGTATGTGTTCAAACTGTAAATCATTAATTTGTTATTTGAGAGTGTCAACCATGGCCTTGTATGGCATCATCTTGTCATTTTTAGTCTGAAAGTGGTCTGTAACTTGATTGATGATTAACTAAGAATCACCATTAACCTTGAGATGTTGAATATTCCATTGTAGTACCTGACAAAGTACTAAAATGATTGATTCATATTCAACCACACTATTTGTACAAGAAAATCTGATACATAATGATTTAGGGATTGCAAACATCTAATTCCTAATAACATTGTGTTAAAATTGTCAAGCTTACTCAAAATTTGTGAAAATGCACAAATTAGGCCAAAATCACTTAAATACATTAAATGGTTTGAGATTTTCATATACAAGTTCTGATTTAGGCTAATGTGTCCCTAAATGGGGTAATGCATTTTATGTGACTATTAAATTTTCTCAAATCATTTTGAGTCAAAATGATGAAAATGCAATTTGACCCTCTGAATCAATGAATTCTTCTAGTTTGGAAACACACAACATGTGCATGTGTTATTTTATGTTGACAATATCCTAAATGGGGTATTGGTCTATACATAATTGAAACCTCATTAAAATTCTACTCTAGTCAAATTACAACCCAATAATATGACATTCTGACCAATTTGATTAATAGTGTGTAACCAATTTCTAAAGAATTGCATAAAATTTGATTAATCTCACTTAGGCAAATTAATCCAAATTAAGAGATTAAGTGAAAAATCCATGGAATTTATTGAATATCTATTAATTAAAAATTGATTCCTATTATCTGCATCACCAAATGACTTCATTTGTGGGGTGGCATCCATAAGCCATAAATGCAACAAATATCAACTTTAAGGCCTCCCATGTCTCTTTAATGCCCCTTCCTTCCAAATATTTATGAGGTTATTTATGGATTAATTATACAAACTTGGATTACTTTATGGCCATAAATATTGATCTCAAGATGGTCGATTGTGGTTCTGATCAAATTCAAAAATCTATAAATAAGAGGGCCAAGACCACCATTTTTTAAGCTTTATTTGTGTAAACTTATTATGCAGAATTCTCTCCATAAAATTTCTTTGTGTAGTGTTCTTAGGCTTAATTTATAATAGGATAGCTTCAAGATAGGCATAACATTGATTTAAATATCATGAGCCTAGTTTCATTGGTTCATAAGAGATGGTGGAGGAGTTTTGCCTTGCATTATTGACAAAGATTTGAGCACTAAATCAAGGGGAAAATCATGTTTTGAGTTGCATTTGGATGGTGAGATGCTCTTGGGAAGGTATTGTGTATGTGTTTTATTTCAATAGCTCTTAATTATCATATGGAAAACCCCATCAAAAGATTTGACTTAGCTAGTTATGTTCTTATGCATTTTTCTTGAGTTTTCTTGACTAATGCTTGATCTAACTTATTTTGGATTCCATCTCTACATCTTGGCATCCTCGATGGGATAATGCATCACATTAAAGAAAATAAAATAGCTTAGAATTCTTATATTTATAAAAATTCCATAAAAATCCATAAAAATCAAGTTTTTACATTACTTTCCCCATGTTTTTGGTTCTTTTTTGACACACAATTTACATAGTGACTAGTATCGATTCTGTGTAATCAGCATCAATCCTAACTAGCCATCATTGGTTCTAGTACAAGGTAGAACATTTTAGGAAAATTGGATTGTTAAGCTTTCTTGAAGATTACAAGTTTTTATTTTGGTTTTTAAGTCTCTATCTGAATATTTTATTGTTGATCCATAGGTTTTTTTTGGGAGATTTTATACTAACTTGGGCTAACAAAGGTATTTTGACAAAAATGTATTTTGACAAAATAATTTTTGCTTAAGGGTTCATAGGTAACTATCATCAATTTTTATCGACCAACATCAATTATTTTATGATTATCATTGATCTTCTTGCAAATGACATCAGCCACTATTGATCTATGTTGGTCTCTATGTAATACAAACAAAGAACCCTAGAGCAAGTTTTCAAATCTTGCTTATTTCATTGATAATTATGAATCAAAGTAGAAGGAAACCCTCTAAGATTTGTAGGACACACTCCTAAAAAAGTATCAAGTTTGAACATACTTAAATCTTGACAACTTCTATTTGGTGCTTAAAATAAATCTAGATGATTTGCTTAATTGTTTTGTGAAAGTTTTTCAAAGATTGCAACTAAGGCCATGTGGCCAAAAACTTCACAAATATCTCAATTTGGTGCATAAAATAAATATTTACTTAAATTTCAAATTATTTGAAGTGTTTTGTTTTATGCTATATCATTTTATACTTATTTGTTTTTATGAATGAAGGATGCGTGTATGCTCTTCCCTCATCCCATTTAGGGAACTTGGGTGGCCAAAAACACTTATTCTTTACAATTGTGCCTTATCCAAGGCATGGAAAGAATGTTTTCAAGGTTCTCCCCAAAACCTATATGGTTTGGGTGATCTAAACACAACCTTTAAAGTCTTTTCACTTGGTCATTTATTTTATATAACTTGGTTTGTGAGTTGGAGTTCATAGCCTCCTCACGAGTTCTTTAGGGAAGCTTTGACCCGGGGTTTCATCTCCTGACATCGGTTCAAACCCATTCCATAGTGGGATATATATATATTAGGTCATGTATATTGTGATTACTAGGGGATTGAGTAGCTAACCTCTCCAATCGTAATGAAAACCCAAATCAGGTATAGTTAACCAGGGGATTCTACTAAATAGTACACAAATGGAATCACTATATAAAGGTATAGACCCTTGTATAGTAAGTTAATCAGTATAAATTCAATTGACATGAGACATATATAGTGTTAATCATAGTTGGGGCCATCTATACGATCAAAAATTCAAGTTTTTAAAAAAACCCACTTGTCGTGGACATATTGTTGATGTTGTGTGAGTAGCTCAAAGTTTCATGTCATCATACAATCTCTTAGGATAAGATGGGGTGTAAAAACCACACTTGTTCATACATTTTTATTTTTATATTAACACTTAAAATCCTCTTAAGAACACATATATAGACAAAATTTAGAAATACAAAGTAACTTTGTTAGTTTAGGGATTATGACATTATACTTAGTTATATTTGTCTTTTCTTTTATTTGCTTGGTCTTGATCTAAATCTAAAACTTGTTCGTTAACCAAAACACATCAACCAAACATATTTTTTATCCACCATTTTATTTGAATAAGGAGGTTTTATGTTGACCAATTCAAAATCATCTTTTGCCTTATTCAAATCCTCATTTAAAACATTATGTTTGTATTATCTAAGTAATGTTGCTATGCGACCCATTTGAGTCTAAACCATTTTGAAAAAATCTCCAAGTCCTTCAATTTTTAATTCAAATTTAAAATCTCACATTATTAAGTTTTAGGCCAATGTGTTAATTGGTTTACCATTTGCACTTGGTTTGAGTTAACTCGGGTATAATTTCCCATTTGGGTTAAAGGCCATTTTATAGACTCATCATCATTTGGTCATTGTGAACTTAGGTTATCTTACGTATCACTCATGCTCTAAGTTCTAGAACCAATTTTATACTTCCTATTACCATGTGGTAGTGTTTTTCTACCCATTTTGTTTTAGTTTTATAATTAGTAATTCTTGCATGTTTTCATATATTGAGTTTCTTAGTTCATATTATTTCTTTCCTCATTAGGAAGACTCTCTTCTAATTTTATAGTAGCAACTCATTGAAGTTGAACTAGCTTTTACGATATTAACATATCTCTAAACCTACATTTTGTGTACTAGTTAACACTATAGGTTTTTGAGTTATCAAACCCTCTTCTAATTTGACAATTTTAACCCACTAAAGTTGAGTAATTTCGTGAACCATTTATTCTAATTGTGTGGTGCTACACCACTTTATTTATTATAGCCTCTTTTTGCCTTGTCACTTGTTTGGATAAAATCAAAACACATCTTGTTAAACATTTGTAAAACATTTTACAAATCTTGCCAAACATAGAGAATAACCTTTTTAGACATGACACAAAGGTATACTCGTAGTGGGGTCTCTTATGGCCTTAGATATGAGGAGGAATAGTTTTATTATGGATAAGATAATTCCATGGTATTTGAAGACATTCCCATGACTGTAGGATATGAAGAAGACTATTTTGAACATCAACCCATAGAGGACAAAGATGAAACTCTCCTAAGGTTGATTGAATTTGGTGCTAGTTTGTCATCAAACTTTCCTATAGAATAATTGCACACCTTGGTTAGATTAGAAGATCAATAATGAGAACAATCCCTTTCTGACATTGTAAAAACAAACATTTATTCTTCTAGTAAAGGAAAGGAAGTGCTCATAGAGTCAATACATAATGATAAATATCTTTTTACCAAGATCAAGAAGATAAGTCAAAGATATGAAAACCAACTTATCTCAGATTTGATTGATTCTTTAGTTTCTACTTTAATACATAATGATGCATTTAAGGAATAAGGGATTGCAATTGATCCAATGCAACATAATTTAGTTGATAATACACCTATGATAGATCAACATGTCTCAATTGAACAGCCGAAGTCTCAAGAGGTTAAACAAAATGCTTTGATAGATATAGAACATACATTTTTCAATCATCAATAACCTCTTGTTCCTTCACAAAATCAAGGACCAAAACATTTAGTGCATATTGAAGATATTATTCAAAACAATTTGTCTAGTTCATCTCAACCAACATGCACTTTAGTGAATAGATCATGAACTCCCCAAAATAAAAAAAATACTTATAATTCAAGGTGATTGACTTCAGGGAATATTTATCAACCCAGGAATCAAAATATTACTCACTCAACTTAAGGAACGAATCAAAACAAAATTTTGGATCATAGGGTGTATATCCCTAATAAATCCACATAATAGGGGTACAGGGTACATACCACCCCAATAGAATTATATTCCACATAACAATGCACCAAATATGTAAGAGTGGAATTTAATGAAATAAATTGTGTCATGATTGGAGATAGGAAAACAAATCAAGAAGTACAAATTTGATGAGATATGTCCATATCTATTTGGACTGAGTATTCTCCAATTCCCCTCTATGCCTAATTTTGAGTCACTCAAATTTGACAAATATAAGGGAAGGGTGACCCTTCTGAACACATTTAGGATTTTTTTGTGTTATGCCAAGAGGTAGCTTACAATATCATTTATTTGCTTTGATTGTTTCCATGAATTTTAGTAGGACAAGCTTTAGACTGGCTTCTCAAGTTACACAAAGGATCAGTAGTAGATTGGAATGACCTATCTAAAAAATTTGTCAACCACTTCTCTTAAAATATTTACAATGAATTGACCATTGTTGAATTATGCAAAGCCAAACAATGAGATGGAAAAATCTTTGCAACATATCTATAGTGATGAAGAGCATTAGTTGGATGCTTTTAACATAATTTTCCAGACAAACAATTGGCCAACATTTTTTCATAGAATTTACACCTTGAGGTGGTATACAATTTGTGGCTTGCTTTTGCAAACACATTTGAATAAGTTATAGATAATGGTGTATAGATTGCGTTCTTATCATTAATGGCCTTGTCAAGATTTATTCATAGGGTCAAACATCAAATTAGACCCAATATTCTCGTCAAAATGTTAAAATAGATAAACCCAAGGGATTAAATAAGAACAAGATCATGGTGGGAAATGGATTTACTAAATCAAGACATGTACAAATGGTGTAGGCCCTACTAGCTCTAAATATGTAATTAAGTCCACCTAATCCACCAAACACTTTTCAAAGAGTCTCTCTGTAAAGGGTAATCAATAACAACTTCAAAGCCTTAAGCAAAATAGGAGAGCCTATTAAAGTAATGTTTCAAAATATCGTAGCAACTAATTTTATTATATGGCCTATACCAAGTCCATTTCTTAAAGATCAACCCAAACCTGACTAGTATCAGGCAAACGAATTTTGCAACTTCCATCATGTTATTGGTCATGGTGCTTATCATTATGTTCAATTATGGCATCTTATTGAAGATTATATTGAGAGTGGTATAGTTGAGATCAAAGTTTCTCCATAGGACACTAATCAGGATATGGGCATCTAAAAAGACCCATTTCCTTGACATAATCAACAACTGCTAAAGAACAATCAGAACTAAGTACATAATCAATGGCAAAATGAAAATTAAGGTCAGAATTGTAATCAACATGATCATAATTAGGATCATAATATCCATGATAACAACTTGGGTTAAAAAACATGCCTTATAATTACAACAATATCATGGGATGTATTTTTTCAAATCACATTTCCACTATCATTGTTAAATACCATGAACCGTCCCATGCTTTTTAAAGTACTGGACCTATTATTATAGGGTCAACACTCTCTCCCTCAAGTAATGTTGCATCGAGTTCATGTAATTCTATTACACCTCCATTTGCATGGATTAATATTTATGAACCCCATCCTTCCTCTAATTATAATGGCTACTCACCAAATCAAAATTGCTCATATGCAACTAGACACCCGTGAGTCACCCTCCAAGGCCCTTTTCCTTATAACAACTCCTTGCCACCTATAGATTGTATAATTGCATCTAGACGCTCATGAGTTACCATTAAATGAACTTTTACCTCTTCTTCTACTGAACCCAATGTGAATATTATGCCTTTGGATCCAAAGTTGAACACTATGCCAGTTAAGGCTAAACTGTCTCATCTTACAATTAAAAAGCCTTATAGTATATCGAACCAACTGAGTAAAACCCCTACATAGATTTTGATTTTATATCTTTTGCATATTTCTAAAGTCCATATAACTATTTTGAATGACCTTTTACAAAAATCATAGTTCCAAACACTTTTAGGACATTTGTCTTCTTTTTGACAGCTTATGTTTGATAAAAAAGACATGTCCACTCTTGGTCCTACCCATAATAACCCCTTGTATATTGAGGTCATCATTGAAAACCATAAAATCAAGTGGGTTATTATAGATAATGGTTTATAGATAAATATAGTGTCTTTCAAATTGGTAAAAAGATTGGGCTACACTACAAAGGACATCCAGTCAGAGGTGAACACCATAAAGGCTTATGATAACATTGAGAGGAAATATTTTGATACTATTTGTTTACCAATCATTTTTGGGTATGTGTCCCATCACAATTTGTTACATATTATGGATATTGAGTTGTCTTATAACATACTTCTTGGTCATCCTTAGATCCATGAAGTATAGGCCATTCCATCTACCTTGCATTAGTACCTTAAGTTTCCCCACGATAGGATCAAGGTCATTATTCCTTCTAATCTACAACCTTATCAATATTTTAAACATTTAGAGGTTGATTATCATAATGATAACTATTGTCCTATTGTAAATTATTTATAAATAATAATAAGGAAATAGTTTCATATCTACCAAAATCCAATTATATCAACTCGAGTGACCTTGCTTCCACTTTGGATGATCCATTTCTTGCAACTCTTGAAAAATAGGTTGTTATAGAAGATGTGGGCATTTCCATGTACCTTATCAAGGATGCATTCCATGTTGCTAATTTTCTAAAGTATCCCAAAACATTTGGTAAACCCAAACCTTTCAAAATCCCTAATAGACTCAACATGTTCTGGAAGCAGAAGAAAGAAACAAAGAAACACTCATAGTATGTGTACCTGCTAATTTTCCAAAACAAGATCGAGAGGATTTAAATAAAGGAGATTGGTTATATTATAATGGCATTGCTAAATATTTTCAAAATCCAAAATATCCTAGCTCTAATCAGATCATGGACAATTTTGATTATATAGGAAAAGGCCTTAGCTTATGAGTGCAAGGAATCTTGGAACCTATATTACCTAAAAACCCTATTTTAAATCACGATCTTAGATTCATATTGATTGGGGGTGACCTCATGACTTTCGATATTGATTTTTCATAATTGACTAATGATGAGAATCTTGACAGTGACATAGCATCCCATTATAGCCTTTTTGACTAGCTTGTTGATATGGACCTATTTGATTCAAATGCCATTATGACCATAACACCCCATTGTTCCCTATGCCTTTGACATCCCAAAATCATTGATTGGGACCATAAAATTTGAGTCATACAACTTGATGAATTCTATAATGAAGAATAAATTGTAGAGTATATGGTCTTTAGAGATGGATTTCCAATTGGTGATCATAAATAAGGCTTTGATTTTTCTTTGGATCTTTCTATCTACTTTCAAGAGTAGGTAAGATTTCTTGGTCATGAAAAAGATAAAACATTTAGATATTCATGTGAAAACCTATTTGAGGCACTCGTTGATTAGGGAAAAAATAAAGAAAAAGATACGCCTTGAGTGAAAACCTATTTTAGGCACTCTTGGATGGGAAAGTTTGCATATCCCCAAAGGACGTATAAAGTCCATCAAGTCCTATCTCTATAGTCAGTACCAACCTCATATCATAATAACAAGTATTTGAATGTCTTACTCTTGAATTTCCTAAGATTTTTGTTAGTTGGCCATTATCTGAGTTGGTGGATTCAGATTTATCACATTATCCATAGCTTTGGAAAGAACAACAAAAAATTGTAGTAAAATGAGAAGATCATGATCACATATTGCCTACTATTCTTAAAGATAATTCTACATTCATTGTATAAAACCCTATTGAAGTGAACTTGGGAACATATGATGATCCCAAAATTATTTACCTTGGAGCTTATCTCAGTGATGAGGAACAAGAACACATTATATTGATTTTGAAGGATTTTATTGATATTTTTGCGTGGACTTATTATGACATGCTAGGCTTAGACTACACAATTGGTGTGGGCCTAATACATTCCTTCATGAACCACCTTAAGAGCTAAATTGGATTCTCCCAAAGATAAATAATGAAGTAGCATTCCATCATAGACTTTGTGATAAAGTGTGTTTTCAAGGAGGGTATAATTGGCTATGCGGTGAAGGAAAAGTTTCTGATGATTGTTAGAAATGTCAGGTGGAAAAACATGTTCATGGAAATAATTATAAAATTATTGGAACCAAGATAGTCTAGGTGGGAAATTATCCTTCATTATTTTGATCTCCATGCTCTTATGAAAAACATTATCTTGTATTATTTTGATCTCCATGCTCTTGCAGTTTTGTAAGCACTAATTTGAATGCTTTCATCATTTTGTGAGCTCATTTTCCTTGTTTCTTCTAAAACATTAATCATGTTTTCTTATCATCATTTTTTTTCTATCCCATTCCCTAGGAGAACTAAATTTTAGCCTAAAGTTCATGTTGGATCTAGTATCCATGGAACTATGTAGGCAACATCCACTTGTCTTGTGCATTTGGAGTCAGCTTGGCCATCCCCTTCCTTTTCTTATTTTCCCTCTATTTTTATTCTGTGTTGTTTTCCTATCATTTGGAGGTAAATTTGTGTCTTTTTTTTGTTACATTATTATATAAAATAACACTTATACTACACGTGCCTGAACAATTGATTTCAAATTGCACTAACATTATCACTAACTCTTATTTGTGTCTATTTATTTGATTTTTATTAGTGTTTTATTGGTGTTTTATTGTGATTTCTTGTCTCTTCATTTATTTATTTCTCTTCCTTTGTTGTTTCTTCTTGGTATTTTATGTTCATGTTTTGTCTTTTTCTTTTGTTTTATTTTCCAATTACATCTTGATAGTACACATGGATCTTGATTATTCATATTTTGATTTCATTTTGTTTATTCAGTTGTTCTTCATTTGCTTTTTGTTTTATTATTATTTAGAATAATAGAGTTTTATCATTAATTAATAAACAGGCTTGGAGTAAAGAAAATTAGTAAACAATGTGCAATAATTAAGTCACTATTTATGTAAATAGATTGTATTTTTGCCTTTTCTAAAAAATAGTAATAAATGAGAGAAAATATGACTTAGCTTATTTTGAGCTATCCGATCTAAGACAGGGTCTGAGAATTTAGGTATAGGACTGGGATAGTGTCAAAAATAGGTTATTAAAATTCATTTTATAATTGGATAGGGGCACCAAAAATGGGACTCCCTATTGTTTAGTGCTGTAGTCCTTTTTTGGTGTTATTGTCTAGGTGATCTAAATTTTCTAGGTCCTACTTGATAGGTTTGTGTTATCCTGTTAGTGAAATATCATATCCTAAAAGTCTATAGAGCTCGCTATACATATATTTTAATCTTAAAAATACCTAGGATCTCTTTGTGCTTGAATATGAAAGGAAAATTTGGGAAAGAGAGATAAGGGGTTAGTGTTTAAAGGATACGCTGGATGCACTTCACACTCCATGTGTGGGCACATTGCCTACATACTAATAATTTGAGGAGGGATAAAGATAATGTAGTTATCCCATTGAAGTGCTTGGTGCATTTGTGTATGAAAATGCAACTAGATGCAAAATTAGGTGTACTTCAGATGGCTAGGGACTGCTGCAAGGGTCTGAATAAGCTTAGAATAATATTGGAAAACTATATGCAAAAAATAAGGAAAAGTGCTTGAGTGTACTTGATTGTATTCTTGCTTCTCTCTTGTAAATGAGTGCCAACCCTTTTTAATAAAATTTGAATTCAATTTTATAGGTAACATAACAATCATGGGTTAAATAAATTCATGTTAGGTCAACATGAATTAAGATAAGGATTCAGGAAAATATGACTGTTGGGACCAAAACTACACTTGGACAATAGTGCCAGAAATAGGACACTTAGGTTATAACACTCCTATCCAAGTTGGGTGCTATTATCTAGAAGGAATGATACCTAAGGAGATGGATTTGGGCCTAAAAGAGTTGTTTAGGTTTGTAAGGGTTAAGTTTGAAAGGCTATGGATGACCAAGAATCAATGAAAAAAAAGCTTATAAGGGTTGTGCAAGCAAGTAGGAGGACCTATGGATTGGGTGTCATTAACCACACTCAATTAAGGGAAAATATCATGAATATATGTGGTTCTAGATGTGCTTAGAGAGAACACACTATGAAGTGTGAATCTTTAATGAAAAACATAGAGTAGATCAGTTCTTACTAGATACACTATCTAAAATAAGAACATACAAAGCTGGGTAAGATAAAGAGGAAGAGAAAGGAATGGATACACCTCATTAGGTATGTGAATCAATACAAAACCATTATGATTATGGATTGTGCTAAATGATGCTGGGTATGTGTTAAATCAAGAGTAATATCATGAATGACACTGAATTCTCAATTCTCTAGAATGTGGCTCAAGAAATTAAAGTCAAGCTCTTTGGCTCCATCATCACCAACTAAGTGAAGTTAATGAATCATCCATGTGCTAATCAATGTTTGGAATATGTGTCCAATCCCTCTAAATAGATGGCTCAAGACTATAAAATCAGGCCATTTGGCTCCATCATCACCAACTAAGTGAAGTTAATGAATCATACATGTGCCAATTGATGTTTGGACTATGTGTCTAATCCCCCTAAATAGGTGGCTCATGAATACAAAGGTAGGCCCTTTGGCTCCATCACTACCCCATGAGGTGAAGCTATGAAGTGATACCAATATAGAATAGATGTCATATGAGATGGCTCATGGAGACCATGGATGTTTTAAAAATATGACAATATGGAGTGGATAGCTGAATGTATTCTAGAAACCAGGCCACTCTTGGCCATTTTAAAAGATGGAGGTTAAGATTGTCTGAAAGCCACTCTAAAACTAATGCAATATGCTTATGTGAAATCCAACTCAAGAACTCAAGTACTTGAGAAGTTAAACTTATATGAAATTTCAACTTAAAAATGATGCCAACCACTTATAGATGGAGCAACGTACATAACTATTGAGAATGCTTGGGTAATAAACTGAACTCAAAAATAAAAGAATACCAATGTGCCATGCACATTGCCCCCAATCACTGATGTTTGGAAGATGGATTCTAATTTACAAGTTATGTCAACTACCTAATCTAAAATTAGAAGTGAGATCCATCATGCCATGTATGATACCCCCTATATTTGGATTCTCTGAGAAAACTATACTAAAATTATTGATTTTGACTGATCTAGATGTGTAAAAACTATAGCTAAGCTAATTTTTTGGCCTATTACTAAAAAACCTAGGTGTTTTTCTACTTGGATAAGAGTGCCAAAATAAGGACACCCTTGTGTTTGGTGTTATTGACCATTTACAATGCTATTTTCCATTTTTAGTGCTGTTGTCTTGTGCTGAAACTAGTTATTGATATGGAATTGTCACTATTTTTTGGTTTTATTATGACTGGTTTGACTCTAGATTCTGAATTGGGTGATTTGAATGTTGATATTTTGACTTCTAGGAGCTTTGATCTCTATGACAAAACCCCTATTTGTTTCCCCCTCTTTTGAGGGTAGGAATGATGAACCTACAATGATTGAACTTAGAAGAAAGAGTCCTAAAAGTATGTTATATTGTATAGATACATGATATAGCAATGATATTTGATAAGATATCTCTCGATATAGCAATGTTTGTATTGAAAGATTGTTCGATCAACATGGGTATGCCTAGATAGATATAACAATGTAAAAGCATGTGTTATGTATTGAATTAGAACTGGAAATGTTAGATGTTAGTTTTTAGTTATTAGTTATTAGTTGGAGGGATGGAGCATGATGTCCATCATGGCATCCAAGAAATTAAGGTAAATGCATGATATGGATCATGGAATTGAAAACATGGGCAAATAATCAAGCAACAAGCATATAAATTAAGAATCAAGAAGTAAGAAGTATACAAGGGTGGCTAAGGGGCCATGTAAACAAGGGACATGGGCATGTATCATTCAAATTGGAAAGAAAGAATACAAGGCATGTTCAAATACCACATACACATACAATTTGAAACAAGAAAATATTTTCACATAGAAGAGTACACATGAGGGACATTGGTAAATGTCCAATGATATGCATACAAGAAGCAAGATTGGATCTAGAAATGGATTCACACAAGCTATGCTAAGCAAGGGATTAAAGCAAGTAAACTATAAATACAAATGCATCTAACTAATCAAAGCAAGAAGTGAAAGTATATAAGACATTTTGGTACAAAACTAGGCATATGATAAGAGATACATAAGTGTTAGATACTACTAATATGTTGATATAGTAATTTGTGTAATCTAGTAAGTAATGTACATCAATATGATAACTCAAAGTGTGTAGTGTATGATTGACATAACCTGGATGGTGTATTCATGTAGAAGATCCCCCCAATGGGTATGTATATCGATATGTGTCTCAAATGTAGAAGTAAGAATTCCCCCTCAATGGGTAGAGTGAAGTAATCGAGTAACTGGATGTCACTACACACACTCAAAAGAGATCAAGTGAAGCATGCTAATGTAGATAAATAACATACAATAGCATAAAAAAACAAATGTAATCCCTAGTATGATAGTAATAATGTAAAGTATGGATGATACATACAATCAAAATGTTTTTGGTAGTTTGATATATTTAAATGTTTTTGTATTTTAATTTTATTTTTAATTTTTGTGTTTTGATATAAGCTATGTACAAGAAAAACTAGGAAGAAATGATACTAACCAATGAGTCTCAGATGAGACCCCCTATCATGGTGTCATGTATCAAACAAATGAATCATGTGTGATCATGAGGCATGATTGAATGTCTAAGATTGTGAAGATGAAATTTGTGTATATTATAACTACTCTAGAATCTTTGAAGTGGAAACCAAATGTGGGGTACCCTTGTAACTCTGAGAAGTGGATGCAACTATAGGGCTCTTAGAGAACCATATAGAAGTAGGAGAAGCTTTTTTAACATGTGATTTATGTGTAGATGCATGAGATCTTAATGAAACTACTCTGGATGTATATATTGTAGCTAGAAGCTATCTAGAATCCCAAAGCTATAGAGGTGTGTGAAACTTCTGTACTAGTGATGGATGCATCAATTGTGTCTAAATTTGTACTTGAGAAAGAATTGTAACTAGTGGAGAAATTAAAATTGGTGACTGCAAAGTAGATGGCACTAAAGTGGGGAGTGGTAACTCATATGGAACTCTACCAACTGTAATAACTTGATTAACATGAATGAATTTCACTCATCTATAAATTGTAGATTGTACTACTCAATTTTTTTGAATCCATAGATGACTAAGTGATGTAGAGAGGATTACAAAGTAAGTTAGTCAAGCATTAGTCCATAAATAATGAAATATGAATTAAGAACTAACTAACCAAACCTATCTATTCCTATGGGAATTACAAAGGATAATAAGAAAAAAATGAAAGAAAGAAACACCATATTACCTTCCCAAATGGATTTACCATGCCCATTTGGCTCAGAAACATGTTCTCCCTAGATCAAGAATCCTTGTCTTTATCAAAAATAGTGGTAAGCTCCTCCAATGCCTCAAAAACACTCCATAAAACCTAGGCTCTTGATCCAAATCACTAAACTAGCCTATCAATAAAGCTTGCAAGCAAAAACTATGATCAAATACAAAGCCTTGTGGAAACAATTTAGCATTATAACTTTACAATATTTAAGCTTTGAAGATATTTGAGCATAATAACCTTGCACCAAACAACTTAGAAATGATGTTCATGGCCATTCCATTTATATATTTTTGAGATTGGTCAGGATCAACCATGACCATCCATCTCAAGATTGAGATGTGTGGCCATGGATAATCCTGATATTTGGAATTAAATTCATAATTATCTTCATCATGACCTTGAAAGAAGGGGCATTGAAGAGGATTGTGAGGCATTAAAAAGGCATGGGTGACCCATAATCTTGATATTTGTGGCATTTATGGCCTAGGGATGTCTTCCCAAGAAATGATGTCACTTGATGATGCAATTAATAGGAATCAATTTTCAAAAAAAAATATTCAACAACTCTCATGGAAAATCCACTTAAGCTCTTGATTTGAATTAATTAGCCTTAAACAAGGTTAATCAACATTTGTGCAATTATTTGAAAATTAGGCCTCAATTAATCAAACTAGTTAGAAAGTCATATTACTAGGTTATAATTTGACTGGAGAGAAATTGGAAGGTGATGTTAGATGCATTAGAGCTATATTCCCATTTAGGATGTTGCCAACACCAAATAAGAAAGGTACATGACGTGTACTAATGAATTTAGAATAAAAGAGTGGTCTAGAGGATTACAAAGCAAGTTAGTCAAATGATGTTGAATATTTCTTTTTGAAAATTGATTCCTATTAATTGCATCATCAAGTGACATCATTTCTTGGGAAGACATCCCTAGGCCATAAATGCCACAAATATTAGGATTATGGGTCACCCATGCCTAGTTAATGCCTCTCAATCCTCTTCAATGCCCCTTCTTGCAAGGTCATGATGAATATAATTATAGATTTAATTTCAAATATTAGGATTATCTATGGCCACACATCTCAATCTTGAGATGGACGGTCATGGTTGATCCTGAACAATCTCAAAAATATATAAATAGAATGGCCATGAACATCATTTCTAAGCTATTTGGTGTAAAGTTATTATGCTCAAATATCTTCAAAGCTTAAATATTGTAAAGTTATAATGATAAATTATTTCCACAAGGCTTTGTATTTGATCATAGTTTTTGCTTGCAAGCTTTATTGATAGGCTAGTTTAGTGATTTGGAATCAAGAGCCTAGGTTTTATGGAGTGTTTTTGAGGCATTGGAGGAGTTTACCACTATTGTTGATAAAGACAAGGATTCTTGATCAAGGGAGAACATGTTTTTAAGCCAAATGGGCACGGTGAATCCATTTGGGAAGGTAATATGGTGTTTCTTTTTTACATTTTTTTCTTTCTATAGTTAGTTCTTTATGCATGTTTCATTATTTATGGACTAATTCTTGACTATCTTGCTTTGTAATCCTCTCTACAAGTAACATGTCAAAATTCCTGCATTGGGAACTATGGTGAAATGTGTGGTCATGTGTGTGGGACCAACGTATAGAGGAAGTGTAATCTCACATAATGAACTCTATATATGACCAATGAATCTACTGATAACTATATCTGTGGGAGCAATATCTTACTCTGAATAACCCAAATGCTATAATAATATAATGGTGCAAATGTTGACACTAGAACCATTATCAATGAGGACACTATGAATGGGATGATTATGAATATGTGCTTTGATAAAAAGTACATTATAATTTGAATTATCTTCCACAATCTCCTGATCTAAGAAGGATATCAAAGGTTTAGATAGAATTCTAGACTCATACACACCTCTCATACCACTCAAAGGATGTGACTCAACTGAAGGTGCTTGGTATGTAGCTGGTGAAAGATGTGCAAGGTATGTATGGTGAATACATGATGTGTCCCCTTTCTCTTGTTTAGAGTGATATAGAAATGGATCTGAGAATATTTTCAAACCTTTTTCTTATGTTGGATTTGCCTATGAAGGCTCAACATAAGTGCTCAGATCAAGTAGATTGTCATCTATCAAGTCATGTATCTTATGTCTCAAACTAATGCATCTATTTATTATGTGGCCTAGTGCCCTATGAAAATTGCAAAATGCATTATGATCATATCCTCATGGAATAGGTTTTATTGGGTTAACTTCTCAAATAGGAGGGAGAGATATGATGTTACATTTTAGTAATTATTGTAAAACCCTAGCTAGAGAAATTGGTAGATTGGTAAATGCATAAAGAGGAGGTGATGATAAAAACAAATGATGAGGGGGATCTAAAGCTACATTAACTATTGGTTGATTTTGATTCTTGTTGTCATTGACTTTGACCTTGTATGGGATTTTGCTATTACTCTTGTTTGTTGTGTCTGAGATACTTGAGTACTTAAGTTTGCCCATTGACATAAGCTTGAGTTCTCTTTGTTTTAATGTATGACATAATTCAGTGAAGGAAGAGATTTTTTTAACATAATATATTCATGTAATGATCATAGAAGGCTTTGTTTAAAGATGTTTTGTAACTCTTGATCAACGATGGGACTAGTTAGCTTAGCCAAAATAGTCTTGTATCTAAGAACATAATCTATGAGGGGCTCATTTGACCTTTGTTTCTACTATGCAATTTGTGCATAAGAAACCTTATCATCAATGTTGATATTAAAATGTGATAGGAACATGTCAGTTAAAGGATTGAATACATGAACTGACTAATTCGATAGACTACAAAATCATTATAAAGAATAATCCTTTAGACTCCATGGAAAAATCTTGGTTAATAACTAGTCATTTGGCACATAATCCAAACATGTTGCATGCAAATCTCTCAAGTGTGTCTCTAGATCACCCTTGCCATCATAAAGAGTAAGCTGGGGTTGAACAAAACCTTTTGGTAAGGGTGTAGAAGCAATGTGATGTGCTAATGGTGTATGTAGAAGAGTAAAAGAATCCAAAGCTTGCATAGGTCTAGTGGTATCTTGCTCAAGATGTAGCACCTTGGATTGAAGAGATATTATCTCTTGCACAAGGGCTACCACACTAGGAGATAGGGATGCACTAGATGTAGTTAGTGGTATAGAAGAAGGTTAGGTTGCTATAGGGGTTGTTGAGACATAGTTGCCTCCGTAGTGTCATTTGTAATTGGTTGCTATGTGGTTTGAGAAGATTTACCATTATTAAATTTTTGTTGTTCCTCTTGTAGAATTTTAAGCATGTCATATTGTATATCTGGATGTTTGGTTAAGAGTTCTTGAAGTTCTCTTTTATCACTTTCATCAAAACTGCTATATTGGGCCATTGTTAAAGTAGGAAAACCATGTGAAATGTGTTTGAATGTTTTTTTATAAGTTATAATAGGTTATATGCTAAAAAGGGAAAGTAATAAATATAAGAAATGCAAAGTTGGAATAATAGTGAATTGGAATTTGCACAAAAAAGATACCGAGTGTACAAATGTGTAAGGTGATACCTTAAAAAGCAAAAATAGGATCTAATACATGCAACTAGGGATTTTTTGAAAATATTTATGAAAAATACTATGAATTTTTGAATTTGAAATTGATTTTTTGAGTTAAGTATGCATTATAAAATTTAGAAAATGGTTGGTAAATTAGGGGAAAATAACTGGGAGCTAGTTGATGCAAGTAGGGATTTTGGAATGAATTTTTAAAATTAGTATGATAATTTTTAAAATTTTGATATGAATTTATAGAAAATTTGTAGAATTTTGCTTGAAAAATTTAGGAAAAATCAAAAATTATTTCTAAAATTAGCAATATATTTTTCTTCGTTTTTGGAATGTTTTTGTATGTAAAAAGGACCTAGTATGTGAAAACTAGGGTTTTTATAAAATATATTGAGAAATTTATAATTAATTTGTATATTTTTTATTTTTAAATATAGGAAAAATTAAGAAATTATGGAAAAAAGTAAAAAATAATTTACCCTAGGGTTTCTAGGGTTTTTGTGTAAAATTTGAAGTCAGGTTCACCTAATGTTTTATTATTTTTTAGAATAATGGAGTTTTATTCCTAGTTAATAAACATGTCTAGAGTAAAGAAAATCAATAAATAATGTGAAATAATTAAGCCATTGATTTATGTAAATAAATTATGTTTTTTCCTTTTCAAAAAAATAGTAACAAATGAGAGAAAATATGACTTAGCTTATTCTGAGTTGTCCAATCTGAGAATTTAGGTACAAGACTGGGACAGTGTTAGAAATAGGTTCCTGAACTTTGGTTTTTGATTGGATAGGAGCATCAAAAGTGGGGCACCCTATTGTTCGTGCTATAGTCCTTTTTTATTGCTATTGTCTAGGTGATCTAAGTTTTTTGGGTTCTACTCGGTAGGTCTATGTTACCCTATCAATGAAATATCAAAGCCCAGAAGTCTGTGGAGCTTTTTGTGCATCTATTTTAATCTTCAAAATCCCTAAGAGCTCTTTGTGATTGAACTTGAAAGAAAAATTTGGGAAAGAGAGAGAAGGGATTGGTGTGTAAAGGATACATGGGATGCACTTCACACCTTATGTGTGGGCACAATACCTATATACCAATACTCTGAGGAAGGATCAAGCTAATGTAGTTCTTATATTGAAGTGTTTGGTGCAATTGTGTATGAAAATGTAACTAGATGCAAAATTGAGTGTAATTTAGATGGCTAGGGACTGGTGTAAGGGTTTGAATAAGTTTGGAATAATATTATAAGGTTGTATGCAGAGATTAGGAAAAAGTGCTTGAGTGTACTTGCTTGTATTCTTAATTCTTTCTTGTAAATGAGTGTCAACCCTTCTAAATGGAATTTGAATGGCATTTTATAGGGAACCTAATGATCATGGGTTAAATGAATTCATGTTAGGCTGACATGAATTAAGATAAAGATTTGGAAAAATATGACCATTGAGACCAAAAGTACATTTGGACAACAACGCTAAAAATATGACACCCTGGGTTAGAATGCTCTTGTCTAAGTTGGGCACTGTTTTCTAGAGAGAATGAGACCTAAGGGGATGGTTTTGGGCCTGAAAGAGCTGCTTGGGTCTATAAGGGTTAAGTTTGAAAGGCTATGGATGATTTGGAATTGGTGAAATAAAAGCCTATAAGGGTTGTGCAAGAAAGTAGGAGGACTTATGGATTGGGTGTCATTAGCCACACTCAAGTAACCAAATTTTGCATTTTACATGACTACACTTTTTATATATTCTTGTTCCTGCTTAGATATTGATTAATCATATCTTGATTTTAAGTTAGGTTATATTGATGTATTCTTTTTCTTTTTATTTGTTTGTTTTTTTAAATGTAAATAGTTGTAACTCTGGTATTGGTACTTCTTATCATTATCCTTAGTTATAAATATTTACATTTGAAATGGCTTAGTGTAATTGAAATCTAATGTAATTATAGGTTAATCATACTTATGATGCATAATTTTACTTTTCTATAGTAAGCACCAAGTGCTTTGGATCCAAGTGTCTATTAGTGTAGGTTTTTATTTTTCCCTATTTATTAATTAGGGAAATTGTATTTCTTGTGCATACATGGAGTTTTCTTACATTTGTAGGATAGGCTAGCTTATGTGGAGGTGTGTGTCATAGATGTGTCATAGGTGTCATAATAATGTCATAAGTAACTCCCTTGATGGGAGTTGCTTCTCTATTCTTAGCACCTTGTCACCACCTTTCATGGAGGAGTTACTATCTATTCTTGGGGTGCATTATCCACCTTTTGTGGAGGAGTTACTTACGTACTCTCCTATATGTATTCCTCACTTTGGCCATCTCATGCTAATCAGACTTTGGTTTTCTCCATTTTGTCTTGTGTAATTTATCTTCTTGTGTTATTTTCAAATTACTTTAGCATCTATGTGGTGTGCACTTTTTCATCTTGTGTGATCATGTCTCCATTGCACTCGCGTTATCTAAATTCTGGAAACAACTCCGATATGGTATTAGAGCAAGAATGGTAATAGTGTCTGGTTATGCTTTTAGTTCATTTCAAAATCAAGAGGAGTGGAGTTATCTTTGCTTTTTTTATTTTTTAGATCTGATCTAAAATTTAAAAAAAACTTTCAAAATCTTTTCTGGTATCGTTTCCTTGGAATCCTTGGCCTTTGGGTGTCTTGGTTGTCTTCACTTCAGGGGTTAGTTCAGCAGTTAGCCTGGGCACCATTGTTGTGTGCAAGAAGCAAAGGGAGGATTAGTTCTAAGCAACTTCAGTTCTAACAATAGAAGTCCTTCCTTTTAGCCACGTCATTAGCTGTATGATGTCCAAAATAGGTCTATTTTTTTGTGAATATGGCACTTTTTTATTGTATTCTTCTGCCCAGACCTGTTGTGCATTGAATTCAGTAGATTCCAGCTTATTTTCTTGCCCATCAAGGTGCCAAGCAGGCCGTACGGCGTCCAACACAGGTCTACAATTAGTCTTGTTTTTTCTGAGTTGAAATTCTAGACTGTGCTATTTTGGCGCCCCTTTCATACTTGGCATCCCATGTGGTGCCCCTTGGACACGTGGCATCCATCATTCTGTCTATTTTTCATTTGTTTTCAGTTTAAATTGACTTGTAAAATAAAAATCAGTCAATTTGACTGAATATTTAATTTTATAGACAGTTTTTTAATTTGGGGGTTTTCATTTAAAACTTGTATTTTTGCCTATCGAAGACGAAGGGTGAGGCCCGAGTTGGCGGGAGGCCAATTACCCCTCACACAAACCTCCTTTAGATTCATCATTCCGTGCTGAATCCAATGAGTGGTTGGAAGGCCACTTTCTCTCTCAAAATAGGCATTTTTTTAATGTTTTAGTAGTTTTTTTGCAAAAACACTAGTTTACAAGAAAATTGAACTTTTAATATCTTGCAAATGATAGCTCAGATTTGGGTGCCATTTTTTAAAAAAGTGTTTGTAATTAAATTCTCCATAGTGTAGGGTTGTTATTAGTAAAAAATGCACTAGTTTATAAAGTGCCAAAAATTTGGGTCTCTCAAGATGCATTTTTGACTGAGTCCGACGTCTTGTTTGCTTTAGTCTTGCACTGATTGCTTTAAGACGCATTCTCAGCTGAGTCTGACATATTTTTGAGTATGCACTTGCATATTTAGGAGGGGCTCAATATTTCAGGGGGGGTGTGATTGCTTTTCACAACTTGTTATCTTCACTTTCATTCTCCTTTCTGCATAATTTCACAACTTGCAATCAACACAACTTCACCTAAATTCAGCTAAAAAAATGAATTATTTTCAACTTAAACCCCCAACACCCTTCAAATATCATGAATGAAAGGTTAAAATGTCAATCATTCTTAGAAGTAAAGGGTTGTATAGGATCACCATGGGTACTGAAGTAGAACCCAACACTGATGTTGAAAAGGTCAAGTGGTACAACCGTAGTGATGAAGCCTATGGATTATTGAGCTTGTCTGTGTCTCCAAAACTTTTCTTCCATCTAGAATCCTCCCACACTCCCAATGACATATGGAATGCCTTAGAAAAGTTATTTGGAAAGCTTGATGAGATGAGAGGTCATGATCTCGAAAACGAACTCATAAGTCTAAGTCCTAGCAACTTTGACACCCTACATGACTTCTTCACTAAATTTAAGGCCCTTAGATTGCAATTAAAAGAATGTGGGATAGAGAAGAAAGATGATCAACTCATACTATCTATTCTTACAAAGTTAGGTCCAAGCTATTCAGTCTTTGTCTCCACTTTCCATGCCACAAAAAGTGCCCTTGGCACTACATGGAAAATGACTTCTTTAGATTCATTCATTGCCGATTTGACTAAGGAGAAAGATAAGCTAATTCAAATGGGCACAGTGAAGTCTACTCAACCCCAAGCTTTGATAGCTGAAAATGGTAAGGATAAGACTTCAACAAAGGAGAAGAAGAAAAAATATAAGGACCAAGAGAAGAAGAAAGAAAACACCAATCCTACCAAAAACAACATTGAAACTTCCTCTTCCAATACTAAACCTAAGAAGGAGAAGGTTAAGTGTGACTATTGTAAAAAGACAGGGCATGATGAACACAAATGCATGAAGAAACAAATAGATTACCAACTTATCTTCTAGAGAAGAACAACATAGGTGTTCTAGAGTCCATCAAGCAGAATTCATCTACCCAAGATTTTACCAAGGCAAAAGGCAAGGGTAAAGAGAAAGAAAAGGGAAATGCCCTTGTAGCTACAACAGCTTCTACATCTTCATGGGTCATCAACTCGGGTGCTTCTCACCACATGGGCTCTTCACTAGTTGAGTTTTCATCTTTAGAGCCTTGTAGCATGACTTCAATTAGTTTGGGTGATGACACATCAGTTTCTATTACAGGGAGAGGGTCAGTTGAAATGGAAGGAGGAACATTCAATAATGTTCTAAGTATTCCTTCTCTTTCAACCAATCTCTTATCAGTGTACCAAATCACTCACATTGGTTGGGTTATGAGAGTTGAATTTTCACCAAATTTAGTGGCTATCAGGGAGTTGCATAGTGATATTACAGTGGCAGTGGGTAGCGCAAATCACCAAGCCAGGTTATACACCTTCTCACATTTTACATCAGATTCTTCTAAAACAACATTGCTGACTCATTTAGATGGAGTTATCAAATTATGGCATGAGCGGTTTGGCCACCTTAACTACCGCTACCTTGAGCAACTTTGCAAACATGACATGGTCATTTGTTTGCCTTGTGTCCAATTCTCAAAAAGACTTTGCAAGGGGTTTTCCCTTGGGAAGCATCCTGAAGAAAAATTTGACAAAGGCAAAGCTTGGAGGGCTTCACAACCTTTGGAGTTAGTCCACAGTGATGTATCGGGACCCTTTCCCAAACCATCTTTCACAAGGGCCAAGTACATCCTCACTTTCATTGATGATTTCTCTAGTTACACTTGGATATATTTTCTCAAACAAAAGTCTGAAGTGTTTGAAATTTTTTATACTTCAAGGCTCTTATTGAGAAATAGAGTGAGAAATCCATCAAGGTTCTTCAAACTGATAATGGAGGGAAGTATGTCAGCATCAAGTTTAAGCAGTTTTGCACCACAGAGGGGATTAATTGGCAATGCATAGTCACTTATAGTCCTTCACAGAATGGGGTTGCAGAATGCAAGAATAGGTTCTTGAAAGAGATGGCTAGCTGTATGATTCACTCTAAATCTTTAGCACCATAGTATTGGGCCAAAGTCATCAATTGTGCTTGCTACATTCAAAACAAGGTTCCTCACAAAGTTTTTAAAGGGATAACACCCTTTGAAGCTTGGCATAAAAGGAAACCTGATGTTGAGCACCTTAGAGTTTTTGGATCCCCAGCCATGGCCCACAATTCTAAGAAGAAATGCAAATCTATGGAATGTCAGTCCAAGCCTTGCATCTTTGTAGGATATCTAGATGGTATTAAGGGATATCACCTTTTAAATCCAGTCACTCATGAGTTATTCATCGAGAGAAGTGTCCATTTTCAAGAGAGTCTTAGAGACTCAACACTTGACACTTCTTCTCCCTCATCGGATCTACTTCTTCATGATGAGTCCTCATCAAATTCAGATCAACCATAGCAAGTTCTTGAGCCAGAGACATCTTCTTCTTCTTCAAGTTTAGACAGCAAGGATAGTGATGCAGAGTCATCCACCTCTAGTCAGTCAGAGGATGAGGAGTTAACACTTGACTTGCCCACTTTCAGGTCACTTTAGGCCAGAAAAACACTTGAGAGTGCTGGCACTTGGGTAGGAGATCTTTCAGATGATAGACGTACTAGGGGGGATTTTTAGAGAGATCCACATGCCTTCTTTGCTACAATTTTGGATCCATAGACTTTTCAAGAGGCATCGAGGGTACCTGAGTTGGATAATGTTATGGAGGAAGAATATTCTTCCTTAATCAAAAATCACACTTGGGATTTGACTTCACTTCCTAAGAGAAGAAAGATGGTTCGATGTAGGTGGATATATTAGACCAAGTTTGCCACAAATGGGTTGGTTGATAAGTACAAGGCGCGATTGGTCACCAAGGGTTTCTCACAGGTGGTAGGCATTGACTACTCAAAGACCTTTACACCTGTTGCAAAGATGACTTTTATCTGACTCACCTTGGCTATTGCCTAAACACATGGTTGGGATGTGCATCAGATGGATGTGAAGAGTGCCTTTCTTCACAGAGACCTAGAGAAGGAGATCTACATGGAGCAGTCACTGGGATTTGTTCAAGATTCTTCCTTAGTATGTAGACTTAAGAAATCTATTTATGGCCTCAAACAGGGCCCTCAGGCTTGGTATGCCAAGATGGATTCCTTCCTTCTCACAGCGGGTTTCACTAGGTGCCATTCTGATCCCAATGTCTACTTCTTATGACAGGATGATTCACTCTTGATTTTGGTTCTATATGTTGATGACCTTTTGATCACCGGGAGTTCTTCATTGGCTATTACAGTGGTGAAGGCATCTATTTAGGATAGATTTGACATGACATACTTGGGTTTGTTGCACTACTTCCTTGGTATCGAGATCTCACAGTAAAATTCAATGATTTCTCTTGCACAACCTAAGTATGCTCTTGACTTATTGGCTCAGTTTCACATGGCTGATTGCAAGCCATCTCTGACTCCCTTTCTATTAAGAGTCAAGCTTGAGGCTAATTGTTCTTCACCATTGCTTGATGCCACTCTGTATCAACAACTTGTTGGTAGTCTCATCTACTTGACTCACACCAGGCCTGACATATCATATACCATGGGACTTGTCTCCAAATTCATGCAAGAACCTCATGACCTGCATTGAAAAGCAACTAAGAGGATCTTGCATTACATATAGGGTTCACATAGATATGGGATTCATTATAGATTTGGCATAGAGTTTGACTTGGTTGGATATACAAATTCAAACTGGGCTGGCGATTCACAAACTTGCAAGTCCACTTTTGGTTATAGTTTCTCTCTAGGTTCTGGTCTTATCATTTGGTCTAGCAAGAAGCAGAATGCTATTGCTATATCATCCACAAAGGCAGAGTACAAGGGAGCTATTAATGCAACTACTAAGGCTATTTGGCTTCAGGAGATACTTTTTGAGTTTGGCATTCCTATCAAGTAGCCCACATCATTTATTGTGACAACCAGAGTACCATTTAGATTTGCAAGAATCTAGTTTAGCACTAGCGGACCAAGCACATAGAGATTCACATGCATTTCATTTGGGAGCTTATTCATAGTCAAATCATTGACTTGATATTTTTCCAGTCTTCAGAGTAGGTTGCAAACATCTTCACCAAACCTTTCACTAAGAGCAAGTTCATTCATCTACGAGCTCTTCTTAGGGTGCAGTCTACATTTGCAGTAGCATCATCTTTAAGGGGGCCTTCTAGCCTCTTCTTTATTTTATGTCTCTCTTTTGGGGGGGGAGTTTTTTTCTACGAGTTTTCTCTTTTTCTCTATTTTATGGGAGATTGCATTTGTACATGGGTACCTCATCAGGCCTATTTACCGGGACCCATTTTCTATTTCCACACTGCCCACCTAAGCTGCGCTTATGGGGGGGTATTAGTGTAGGTTTTTATTTTTCCCTATTTATTAATTAGGGAAATTGTATTTCTTGTGCATACATGGATTTTTCCTATATTTGTGGGATAGGCTAGCTTATGTGGAGGTGTGTGTCATGGATGTGTCATAGGTGTCATAAGAATGTCATAAGTAACTCCCTTGGTGTGAGTTACTTCTCTATTCTTAGCACCTTGTCACTACCTTTCATGGAGGAGTTACTGTCTATTCTTGGGGTGCCTTGTCCACCTTTTATGGAGGAGTTACTTATGTACTCTCTTATATGTATTCCTCACTTTGGCCATCTCATGCTAATCAGATTTTGGTTTTCTCAATTTTGTCTTGTGTAATTTATCTTCTTGTGTTATTTTCAAATTGCTTTATCATCTATGTGGTGTGCACTTGTTCATCTTGTGTGATCACGTCTCTATTGCACTCGCGTTATCTGGATTCTAGTAACAACTCTGATAGTGTCAAAAGTCAATGTAGCTTTGAAGATCTGCTCTCAAGTGTACCAATGAAACTAGCACCAATGGCTTACATACCCAACTCTATGTAAGATGTGCATCTCTTGGCATACATTATG
This sequence comes from Torreya grandis, assembly GCA_037957365.1. Lineage (NCBI taxonomy): Eukaryota > Viridiplantae > Streptophyta > Pinopsida > Cupressales > Taxaceae > Torreya > Torreya grandis. Next base: position 2,075,510 of record JARHVA010002697.1, on the reverse strand, counting down.
AGTTTAATTGAATAATGGTCCATGTTTTTGCTATTTTTCATTCTTCATTCCATTTTTTCCCACTTCTAGACAAACTACATTAGCTTGAGGTCCATTTGGAATATGTAGGTAGTGTTTGGATACATTATGTATCTCAGGTCAACTCGGCCACCTTTATTATTCTTTTCATCTCTTTCATCACTTTATGCATTCTCATATGCTTGGTTAATTTTGGCTCTTTCAGTCATTAGACCATCACATCTATGTTTGCGCCTGCTCATCTTTGATATATATAGTAGGTTATATCTTTGAGATATGATTGATAATTTGACCTATTGAGACACAAAATTTAGACCAATAATTGAATCTAATCAATCCTATTGAAACACAATTAATTATTAATGATCAAAATTTAACCTATTAGGGCAAAATTGCTTTATCAACCAGTCAAATCTGCTCTACTAGGGCACATTATTGTTTCCTTTCGCTAGAGAAACTTTTTCCTTTTTCTTATAATTCCAAGCTTTATGGAAAATTTCCCTCATTATAGAAATGTTTTAGTGTGTAACTTGTCTTGGGGTTGATCATTCTTTAAGCGTGCAACTTGCACCCAAATTTTGGGTGTGTTTAAAGTGCGTTGCTTATATTTTTCAATTATATCCTCCCCACTTCCCCCTGCCTTTGGGGATCATTATATTGTAATTATATTTTTATCATTGAGAATCAATATGTGCAAGCATTAGTTCATATGGATTTAATCTACCCCATGGGTTAAATTTCATCATTTCTCTCTCTTTTTCAAGAGTCCATCCTTCTCTTCCATCCTTGAATGTCTTATCGAGGGGGCATCATGGGTGATTTCATTTCCAATTTATTCTTGAAAAATGTTTTCTTTGAAAATATGTTGCTTCACTTGAATGTCTCGTTATACCTTCTCAAATAGGGGCAAAATGTAGACATCCAATTCCTAACACCATTGTGTTAAAATTGTTTATCTTTCTCAAAATTTGTGAAAATGCAAAAATTAGGCCAAAATCACTTAAATTTGCTAAATGGCTAAAGCTTGTCATATATAAGGGCCAATTTAGACTAATGTATCCCTAAATGGGGCAATGCATTTTATGTGATTATTAACTTTTCTCAAATAATTTTTAGTCAAAATGATGAAAATGCTATTTGACCCTTTGAATCACTAAATTATTCTAATTTGGAAGAACATGACACAAGTATGTGTTATTTTGTGTTGATAATGTCCTAAATGGGGTATTAGTATGTACACAACTGATACCTTATTCTAATTCCTCTTCAATCAAATCATAACCCAATAATATGACATTATGACCAATTTGATTAATAACATTCAACCATTTTACAAAGAATTGTATAAAACTTGAATAATCTCATTTAGGCAAATTAGTCCAAATTAAGAGATTAAGTGGAAAATATATGGAAGTTATTGAATATATTTGAATTGAAAATTAATTCTTCTTAATATGCATCACCAAAGGACATCATTTGTGAGGTGGCATCCATAAGCCATAAATGCAACAAATATCAAGTTTAAGGCCTCCCATGCCTCTTTAATGCCCATTTCTTCTAAATATTTATGAGGGTATTTATGGATTAATTATACAAAATTGGATTAATTTATGCCCACACATCTTGTTATCAAGATGGATGGTCATGGTTGATTTTTATCAAATTCAAAAATCTATAAATAGGAGGGCCAAGACCACCATTTTAAAGATTCATTTGTGTAAACTTATTATGAAAAATTCTCTCCACAACCTTTCTTGGTAAATGAAGTGTCTGATAGACCAGATAGTGCCTTGCAAATTATAGATCTACTTCAAACTAGGATGTTGTCACATATTTATAATGGCCTGTACTTTGGTGAGATTGATGTTTATGCCTCTAAAAGAGATAATGAAGCCTATGAATTTACTTAAATTAACACCAAAAAACACTTCTTAGGATTGAGTCTAACATTTTATTCATGCAACCTCTCAAATATATTTCTTAGTGATGCTAGATGATCGGCCCTTGTTGTTAATTTCCCTAGTATGCCATCAACATAGTTGTCAACAATGTCATGCAACATATAATGAAATATGAAGTTCATGTCTCTTTGGTATGTGGCACCAACATTTTTGAGAACAAATGGAATAACCTAATAATAAAATGTTCACCATGGAGTCGTAAACATTATTTTATGTTGGTCTTTTGGCATAATCTAAATCTTGTTGTATCCTGAAAATCCATCTATTAGTGAAAGCATTTCATACCATGCTTGGAATCAAATATCATGTCAATATTTGGCAAAGGAAAGTCATCCTTGGGGTAGGCTTTATTTATATATGTGAAGTCAGTATAGATTCTAATTTCTTCTAGTTTCTTACTAAATGGCACAATATTCAAGATCCACTATGAGTAATCAATCTGCAGAATACACCTCACTTCTAAGAGTACTTAAAACTCTTTATTTACTAATATAATAATGTGAGGATGCATATTGCATAGTTTTTGATTCACAAGTTTGGCATTAGGATGTAAAAAAAGGTGGTGTACAACTAAGATAGGGTCCAAACCTAGCATATATAAATAGGCCCAAACAAATATGTCAACAAATTCCCTCAAAAGAGAGGTAAAGAATTTAAATTCCTCCATAGTGAGAAACATGCCTAATTTGATCCATTTTGGGTCATCTAGAGTCCTGATGTTGACTTATGTAGTATCTTCTACAAGGAAAGTCGATCTATCTTCCAGAATAGTTGACAATGATTTAAATTGGCCTGTAAAGATAAAGTCCTCTGTTTAGACTAGCTCTTCAAGTTATTCTAAATAAGATGAATCATAATCTCTTAATGGTAGGTATAACCATGTGAAAAACACTGTTGTAACCTCTTGAATAATTTTTTCAAAGGCATGCTGGTCTTTATAACCAAAATCAGACCTAAAGGCAAGTTCATCATTGGTGGTCTCTTGAGCTATGTTCGAGGAAAGGTGAACACCCTCATCTAAGGGTGCCTAAAATAGGTTTTCACCAAAATACTAGCCTTTCTATTTAATTTTAGCTTGTTCCAAAAGTGCTTCAAAGAGTTTTTCACTTTGAGACCTTAGTGTTTGATTTAATTATTTGTGGCTAAGGGTGTTCACCCATTTTCTAAAATAGGCAGTAGGATCCAGTTTGATTGAGAACCCTTATTTGCGGTCTTCAAATGGAACATTGTATCTTAGGCCTAGAAAATCACAAAAAGCCTCATCATTATTAAACTCATCTATAGTTACTATGGATTCTTGTTGGTCCTAGGTTATAAGTTGGGGGTAATATAGAGAAGTAGATTATTATGAATAATTGAGGTAAGAGTACAAATGGTATGGGTGTCAAATATATTGGTGTTGGACACACCTTCATAAATGGTATGATTAGACTATGCTTCACTATTGGTATCATCATCACTAGTTTTTGGCATTAGAACATGAATAAGATACATGGGATCACCCCCATGTTGTTTAAATCTGATATCATAGTTTCCTTTATACTGAGTTATATAGATTGGCTAAGAGCTCCCTATTGATTAGGCCAAAGGCCTCCTCCTTCATAGGATTGATTCTCCATGATCCTGTTAGGAATGGGGTATTTGATATTTTTGTAGTAATCATCCAATTTCTCATTATATAACTAAGTTTCATCCTTTACAAGTGGGTCCTATTCTTGGCTAGTGACCAATGTGAAAATGATAGGAGTTGGAATATGAAATTTACCCTTTCCTTTTCATTTCCATTCCATGTAAGTTGGCTTGGATTTAGGTATTTCATAGGACTTGGGGTTATATGGAAGCTTGGCAATATGAAACATGTCATGGGTCAAATACTCCCTTGGGCCATTAGCTATGATGGTAAAATAACTAGATATTTCAGAAGGTGGAATATGGAAAAAAAGAATCAAGGCTATCAAGGTCTATCCAATTAGCCTCTAGAAAATCAACAAGTATTTCCTTACCCTTATATTTTTTAGGAACCAAATCTAAGCCAAAAAGGTAGTTATAGCTCTCTTACTTGGCTTCCAAATACTTGTAATGTTTGTAAGGCTGTAAATCTACATGGATGGTTACCTCCATACTTGAATGAGAGAACTTGAGAAACTAGTGAAAGGTAGAATGGATTGTAAGAATATCATGTAACCAAGGTCTTCCGAGAAGCAAATTATATGAAAAGTCTAGGTCTAACACATGGCATGGTGTATTGTGGGTCAAGGGCCCAATGATAACTGGCAAGTTGATGGTGCCTTATGATTCCCACTCTTCATTTTTAAAGGCCTTGAGCTTTAGAGACACAATATTTAAGCTCGATCCATTGGATATGAGGACTCATTTCACTTTGTACCCTATTATGACAACTTTGATGCATAATGTATTGTTATGGAGAGGGCCAGAGGATGACATATCATTTTTGTCAAAGGTTATTTGTTGTCTTGGGGATATATGTCCAACCAAAGATTGGAATTTGTATAGGCTTATGTCATTTGGAACTTGAGATTGGTCGAGGAATTTTGTCAAGATGTTTTTGTAGATGGTAGATGCATGCAACAAATACAAAATAGAGATTTGTTAAAGCATCTTTTGAATTTATTCCACAATATCAAATGTTTTTTTAAATTTCATAATGGTATATGGCTTGTTCCTATCTAGAATGATGTGTTGGATGGGCTTAGTGGTAAGTGGTTGTGGGTTAGGAATGGTGATATTTGACTGTCAAGTTATGATTACATAATTAGGATTAGATACAAGACCATTGTTGCTAGCAAATGATGGTGGAGGGGGCCAAATAAGACAAGTCTCAATTTCTAGTAAACTTGTATATGGTCATGGTGTAATGATGAATTATCAATATAAGGTCTAAAATTAGTAATCCCTACTTTCTAGTATGCTTGTATACAATCCTAGATCAAGGAAGGATCACTGTCATAGGTTAGTTGTTTAGAATTATTTAGCAATGGTCATGTTATAATTTTAATTGGTCTTGGATTGATGGTAATGGTGGAAACATGACCTCATAAAATATGACCTATAAATTTGTTATATTCAAGTGAAAATACATGGTAAGTCTATTCGTTGTTGGAATCATTCTAGCCTTGGTTTCATCCATTTGATTGATGTTATTATTGTTGCTACTAGAATTGTGGTTGTTGTCTTAGATATTGGTACTATTGTTGTTATTGCTCTAGCCTTTATTTCTATTTTTTTTATTGTTTTTATGTTTCAAAAAGGTATTTTGGTAAATTCTTAAGTTTTGATTGGATGTAGAAGCTCTATTATCGGATGTGATCTCCCCATTTTCCAACATATTCTCAATGAGGTGTTTAATTTACACACAACATAGATTATGCTCATGAATATGGTGAAATTCATATAACTAATTCTCTTGGTATTATTATCACTTGGATTTTAATCCTTTTACGAGATTGCAAATCTCTCTTCATCTAAGTGGCACATTGGAAACACCTCTAGGCTTGTGGGTAGCCAAAGGATGAGGTGAATCTCTAGATAGGGCTAGCTCCCTTGATGTACCACTTTGGATTAAAAGTACACTTAACTTTGGAGGTGAAAAAGGAGATAGATAACTGAAAGCAAACTATTCTAAGGAAGGTGATACACCAAATAACATGATGAATTTCAACCAATAACATGTGACACATGAGAACAAATGACAAACTAAACATACACTTCTTCAATCTATGTCTTCTCACATCAATGTTACATTATGATGTTATAGATGAATGCCTTAGGCTAGGAGGACTAGACAAGGGGCCTTGAATGGAACTAGTGAATATGATAACTCACTCAAACTTGTATATCTCCTAGAACACTTCACATTCCTTGCAATAAGAGGCTACAAATAGGTAAAAGGATGAAATGACATGCTAAGGAATCCATAGTTTTTACTAAGAAAGATTCATCATCCAATTGAACACACTATGAAAATTAATGAAAGAGTTAAAAATCAGTAGTATTATTGATCAAATGGTATGAATTTGAGTAGATATTTTCCATACTTAAGTGGAGTATGACTTATAATGGCCAAAATGGCTAGGTAGTATAGAACTTGAGAGACATAGGAGAAGAGAGAAGTCCAAGGGTCACAAGGAAACTTGTAAATATTATAAAATAAATTAATTATGAATTAAAAGAGGATATGGGATGAACCATGATATTTTAGGAAGTCCAATTGTCAATCTAAGTCATCAAACTCTTGTAAAGTGGCATATGATTCCTCATTCTGGCTCAGAAAACTACCTTCATAATTTGGATCTATTTGAACATCCTAAAACTAATTAGGGAAAGGTATGATTATTGGGATGAGATGGAAGGATCACATGACTCTCCATGCATTGTTTGCATTCCTAGTCATCTAAAATCATCTAGAAGTGAGCCATCATCATCAATTGTCAAGAAAAAATCCTCTTCTATGTACCCTGCACACTTGGCCTCAAATTTGGCTTTATTTTATAATTAAAATCCATTGAAAGGAGTGGATGAAAAGTTTAAATACCCTCCATGTCCTTATAATCATCAGGGACACCTTAAAATAACTTTCCCTTAGAGTTTTCACACTTTTCACCAACTTGTCCAATATGCCAATTTTGTCTAGTTGAGATGAAAGATCCTATTCAAGCACTTAGGAGTTTTTATAAATAGTTAAATTAATATATGGAGTTATCATAAGTATTAATATTTATCCCAAAGTTGTTTTCATCTTTTGACTCCTCCTAGGACCTACAAAACACAAATAATGGTAAAAAATACCCTATTTATCACCCCATCCATACAAGTTCGTACAACTATAAAGCATGGGGAGTATCTTGGATGAGTCATATAAAATTTAAGATATGTTTAATGGTCAAAATATTCCATTATAATTCATCTCCAATTTAATTTCTCTAGATTGGTCCTTAATCAGGGTTTGTAAGGGTTTCTGATAGTTTTGACTCTTAAGGTTGTTTCAAAAAGGTCTGACAACCAATTCTTAAAATAATTTTACAAATTAATAATTCAATACCTATTATAATATACCTAAACTTATTTTTTTCCAATGAAAATTATCAAGAAATATATGAGTATTCTAACTTCTCCTATCAGGCTTCTTCTTCCATTCCAACAAGCCTGAATGAACTTAAAGCCCAAAATTGACCTTTTCATGATTTATTATTCATAAAAATGGTTCAAACACATTAAATAAAATCCCATAGAAATTATACAATAATTTATAAGTCATATATCATGATATAAATATAAATGGTTCTCCTTTTGGCCTCTAGGCCTTAATTCTACATAATTGGCCTACTTATAAACCTAAAGGTTTGGGACACCCTATATGGTTTCATAATCCTATGCATGTTTTATTAGGATTTAATATATTTATTTCAACTCCACATAACTCCTTTAAATGTATCTCCAAATTTTGGTCCATCCTTCATCTCTCATCCCTTAAAACTATCAATGTATGCATAAGGGGAAGTACCCCCTGTCTGAGACAAAATAGGGGGAATTTCCAATATTTTTTTAGGAAACATGATTATCTTAGGTTATTTTTAAATTATTATAGACCATATATACAAAACCATATCCTATGTTTATGTCATTTTACCATCCAAAGATTCAAGTTCTAAGACTAGTTTCTATGCACAAGGACTATATGCAGGAACTTCCAAAATGGACTATTTCTTGCAGTTAGAAGTGTCTTTCCTTTCCTTTTTATCCATTATGGAGGTATAATAATGATATTTAAACCATATTAAGGACATTAAAAGTGATATATAACCCTCATCATCAATGTTTGCACTTTGAAAACCCTCCTTACTTAGTCAGGCTTGACTATTAAGTGAACTCTGCTTGTAAGTGTCTCCCTGCCTATAGGTGTATGTATATGATTAGGCCTAAGACAATGTTTCTAACCCATTTATATCCTTTTGGGATAATTTGATTAATTTTTTATTCAATTTTTCACCTTTTTCAATCATTTTCAATCATTTTGAACTTATCAAGACTGAGTTCCTATCATGACTATGTTTTAATCAAAAAGTTGCACCTATAGGTATGCATTGGCCAATGACTTAGACCTAATCATAGGGTGTAAATAATATATTAAATACATATATGGTTATTTATTTATCATACAGGTCATTCACATCATGCTTATCCTCTTCATAGCATCAAGAATACCATGCTCCTAGCTCATTCCCTATAAACCCTACTTAACAGACCCTTGCAGGTAACTATTAGCCCATTTGAACCTGGTCGTGATATATTGAGGATATTTACTAAACCAAATTTTGGTATAAAATACATATTTCACTATAATTTACCTTATATTCACTTTAGATGGCTAAAATACCATCAAAATACATGTTCAGGTTATTATTTGTCTGAGTCACTCAAAGTTGATTATAATTGGATATTTTACCTGAATGGATTTGATCATGATGATAGATACATTTTTTGAAGTCAAAGGGTAAAATATAATCTTATGGAATCATTAATTTAATTAATAAAAACTTCCCAACCTCTTGGGTGACATGTTTATCTCATTATCTGTTTCAGTCACTCAAAGTTGACTATAGGTGTGTTTTTCCATGGAATTAGAACCTTGTAGGTGTTTGTTGAGAGAAAAAACCACATAACAACTTGTTTTTGTGGTCCCTATAACATAATGAAACCCTATAATCTCTCCAAACACTCAAATGTGTCTTTAAACCTTCCACCTTCCTCAATGTTTATTCCAAAACACCTTTTTACCTTCTTGCTGTTGTAGATGACTATTTTGGATTAGACACACTTGTATGTGTGTATAGGGTATAAAATTATGTATATTATCTCCAAAAATGAAATAAAATAATAATGTTCTTCTCCATAATATAACCTTCCAATCATGGTGGCAAGGTTTCAAACTACTACTTTGGGGAAAGAATCTCTTTAGAGTTTCAAAACCTATAGACTCCTCTGTAAAAAATCAGTGATGAGAAGTGCGTGTTTAAACTTCACCATCAAGAGAACCAAATAAATAAACCAATTTTTAATTTTTAAATCACTTGGGTGCATCAAAATTATTTATAATTTTATTTTAAACCTTCAACCAAAAGCTCAAGTGCCCTATTTTGCACCTTTAGGGATTTGATCTCAAACACAGTTATCTCATTTTTTGAAGGTGGCCTTCATTCCTTATTTAAAAATATACCTTTACAAACAAGTATACCATGATATTTCACCATATAAAGACACTTAATAATTTTCATTATATGTTTCAAACTCTCCATATGGATTCTAAACTCTCTGCCTAGGCCACCTGTAGGTGGTTATTCTACAATACGGGTAGTAAGGAAATTTCAAAGAGTGAATCAGGAAAAAATAGTCCCTTAATGAGTTGTCAACCAATTTATAAGATTGGAAATGGAATCTCAAACTTATAAGGGTCTGAAAAAAGTATCAACACATCCCATTTAATGTGAATTTATCCTTCAATCACCTATAAGTGGGCATATCAGGGCAGACAAGGTGAAAGTGTGCTACATGATTGCCACAGTTCTTTCTTATGCCAAGTGGAGGTTATTATTTAATTATTTAAATATGAAATCATATTTAAATTCATGATATTTTTTTGACCTTTCCATGAATCATGTTAAACATACCCACACATGTGATCTCCTATGACTATAAGTAAGAATGAGCAAGAAGTTGATTGAGTGTGAGAGTGGACTTCAAGATTGATTCAAGCATGATGTAGTGAAATAAAAACATGAAGGGAGGTAATAGGTATTATATTAATACATGGAAATAAACCATATAATTTTCACATGGAAGCCCCTGTATGGAAATCAACCTTCTGCAAGTGAAAAATTGATTGAGACTGTACATGGTGGTATCTTCCTATAAAGTGAGTTATTTGGACTATAAAATGAACATGAAACTTGAAACTAACCATAAATATAATTATATAAGGAGGAAAAAATCATATGTAATCAACCTCAACAATTGGTTCATGCAAAATTTCTAAAAATGGAGCAAAAGCTATAGGGTACATAGATTAATAGGCATACAAATATAGTCAACTTCATAAGGATGGTTCATGAATTACAGGACACAATTATTCAAAATACTTATATATAAATGAAGGTATCTAAGTTTAATTTAACCTCCACAAGGTGTTTAATCTAAAACCTCTTGAGCTATCCATAATAATCATAAAATTGAAGGTCACTTTTGCTTGCCAAGAAGACTAAAAAAGGAGAAGAATTATTTTTTGCAAAAAATGGCACTTTCAGAGCAAAACAAATGTGAAACTAAGCTTGGGGAATCTAAAGAGACATACCATGATCCTTTCCAATGTGTCACACTTCCCAAGGAGTTGTATAAGTGCCAAACTTCTTCTTTTATTCAAGAAAACTACCATTTTCTAAGGAACTTGTCACTTTTCAGTTGGTTTTAGTTAATTAAGACCTCTTAGGACACATGGGATGTGACATCACATTAGAGATCCTTTAGGCTTCCCAAAAAACCCATATAACTCATTAAATGCACCTTTTTTGACCTCAAAATGACTAAAGGGACTAAAATCACTAATGACCAAGGCTAGTACAACATTAAGTGACATTAATTAACCTATAAAACACCTTATGACATCTATGTTAGACCCCTAAAACACTTAAAAGCTAATTTTTAAATTAGGGGTACCCTAATTTGACTTAAAATTCAAATTTGGTTAATAGGTACCAATCTAGATAAGGAATGCCTTCAAGATAGTGCTTTGATATTAGCCAACTAATTAGATCAATAACAACTAGTTTGTGAAACACAACTTTAATGGGTTATCTAAGGTCATTGAAGACTCGATGAGTAGGCACATTTCTCCTTAGAGGAGGGGTTTACAAAGGTAATGTTTGTTGTGTTTTTTGAGCTAGTTTAGGTTGTTACAAAGGCTACACATGTTGAATGGGTTATTGGTGAGGCATAATTTGAATTTATAGCATGGATTGAGTTGATGGAGTTTGAACCATTTGGACATGTCACAACTAGATTACTCTATTTTTAAAAACATTCTTTTTGTGATTAAATTGCTTGGATTTTTTGTAATTACTGGCCTAGGTTGGTGCCGATGCTTGTGCTTAGACTTGGTTTTGGTTCTAGATTTAGCCATTTCCTTAGTTTTGATTATTATTTTAATTTGATGAGGTGAGCTTGATAATGACTTTTTTAATAAGGGCCTTTTCAATTAACAAAGCTTTATCTATAGTCTCCTTGAAAGTGTGTGCACACTATAGCTCCATATGGTAAGATATCTCACTATGTAAATTTTTGGTAAACACAATGAATAATTATTATTTGGTAAGATATGGGTGATTATACTTGCATGTGATCTCTATTTATTTGGATAGCTTGCAAATCTTTCACTAGGTTTTTGCTTGGGTTATTTCAAATCTACCAATAGAATCTCATGTTCAAGATTGTGAGAGAAATATTGCACAACCTTGTTTGAAAGGTCATCAGAACTAGATATTGAGTTCTTTGTCAATTTCAAAAACTACTCCAAATCCTACCCTACTAGATTATAGGGAATCAACAATAGAAGGTATATGTCACTATAATCCACTAGTTGGAAAGCAACAAAGAATTTTATGAAATGGGCCTTAGGGTCTCCTTTACACTTGTAATTGTCAAATTTTGGTGGTTCATATCTTGGAGGAAATGGTATTTATAGATACTCATTGTTGAATGGGTAGGAACATAAGTCATCCAACTTAAAATTCTTGGTCTATTTCCCAACTTGAATGGTGGAAATTACATCCTTCATTTACTGTAGTTCTTGTGCCAAAAAAATAGCTAGAACATTGGGTTGAGGTGGAGGTTGGGTGGTCAGAGGTGGATTACCTTGATTAGGGTACAATGGAGAAATAGTTTCTTGTGGAATATGGGTTTGGTTAGGGAACCAACCAAAAATATGCATATGCATATAAGGATGTGATTGTTGAAATTACACATGTTGTGGTGTGATATTTTGGTTTGGATTCAGTATATAGGCCTACTTTTGGAGGAATTATGGTTGAGATGGAAGGATATGGCTGAGTGAGATACTATGCCTGTTGAGGTTGAATAGGGACTTGTTATCAACTAGTCAAAACTAGTTGAATAAGGGGAACTTGTTGTGAAACAAGGCCCTATCATTAAATTTATGGCATGTTTGATATGAAAGGTAATTGCTTTGTAATTAGTGCTTGTGGGAAAACAATACCTCTTTATTGCACAAACACTTATTGTAAAGTAGATTTTTATTGGATATTCAACATTTGTTGCTGACCAATAGACACATATTAGATATTTTCTATTAATTCTTCTCTTTTGAAATGGTGGGAAATGAACTTGTATATATTGGTGGATCTCGGCCTAAATCCTCATAAGAACGTTGGCTATATAGGGTCGACCTAGTTGACCCAGTGTGTTTTTAGGGATAATTAACTAGGTCTGAGCTAGGTTAGCCAAAAGGATAACAAGCTAAGAAAGTAAAGAATACCCCTAAACTGTAATGGGTCAACCTAGTCGACTTAGTACATTTTACTATCCAAAAGGGTATTAAGGAAAGAAAAGGAGGATGGAAAGAGGAAAAAGAATAGAGGAAGTAGGACTAAGAAGAATAAGCTTAGGGTAAGTTATTTTTAGGAGACAAGTGTGTAGATGACAAGTGTCAAAAGAAACAATAATCTTATGAAGCATCGATGGTCTACCCACCCCTTTCTCGGTGTACCCCTTAAGGCATACACCCAGAGATATTGAGACTCAATAAGTTCTTTCAAGATACAAAGTGTTAGTAATCAATAAAAGTTTAAAAATATTATGTGTATACATATGCCCCACTTAAAGCTCATCATGTGTCATGTAAGTGCAACATAGGATGGTACTTCAAGATAAAACATGATAACACACAATGTTGATGCTAAGTAAAGTGAAATAAGTAGAAAATAAGATAAATTAAAGGACTAAATTAAAAAACACATAACTTTAACTTACCTTAGTGTCATAGATAAAGAAGTAGACTATAAGAAATGTGAAGTTGTCTAATGTAGAGAACACTAGAAGAACTTGTAGACGTTAGGGTAAAAAATAGCCAAAAATCAAATTTTCTGGAAAATAGGCATATGGTAGTGGAAAATAATCTCTACGTCATCACAAATCTAATGCATTCTATGGATTGTAAAATAGATGAGTAGAAACAAAGATAGAAGCAAATGCAAAACTAATTGAAAGATTTGAATTTTGAAAAGAGTTTTAAAATAGGGGAAAAGACAAGTCATTTGTCATTTTGATTTGTAAAGGAGAGAAAAGAGAGCTTTGGAGAGAAAACAAGCTAGGATGGAAAGGAGATGACATGCTAGATAGAGAAAGGCTCCAAAGGTGGCAATAAGTGCACTACAGGTATGCAACTAAGAATATCAAACCACTTTTTGAAATTTGTATTGAATTAAGTAATTTTTTAGTAATTTTGAATATTAAGAATGTCTAGATGTCAAAATGGGGCAAAATTAGATTCCAGGTGTAGCAAATAAGAAGATGGGAAATGGGTTTGGAGGGTTTAGGCAAAAAGCAAGAAAATTACACTTTTTTTAGAAAATGCAAAGGGTCGATAGGGAAAAAGAACTGGGTTAAACTAGTTAACCCAGTAGGCTAGAAAATAAGTAGAATCCACAGTGTCAACCCTATAGGTATGGGTCGACCTTGTATAATATATAGGTGGAAGGCCTAAGTTGGAGTTACCAGGTGGTCCAAAAGGTCCAAAATAGAAACTAAACACTAGGGAGGGGAAAATTAGGGGGTTGACTCAAATTTTTGAGTCAACCAGGAAAAAAGATAAGAAAATTTGGTTAAAACTAGTTTGACTAAAGAGATAGAATGATACAGAAAAGAGTGCAAAGGGCTAAAAGAGGGCTAGAATGGCCTAAAATGACCAAGTAAGGTCAAGAAGGACAAAAAGGCTAAAATTAAGCTAAAATGAATAAAATAAAGTAATTTTAGGCTTGTTTTTGCTTTAAAAATGTAAAAAGAATGTATAAAGAATGTATTATGACTATACATGACATGGAGGAACTGATACATCCTTTGTTATTTCTTGGGTGTAAGGATGATAGAGATTTTGGAGACTTGTGGATGCAACATGGTTACCCAACTTGTTAAATAGGTTATTAGATTGAGATAGGGCTAGACTAGGATCCATAGGTCTAGGTGAGATAGCAAAGATGTGTTAGATACCCCTCAATGTTGATTTATTAGTCATGTTCCTCAATTGTTGGGAATGATTGACTAACACATTTATATGGGAGGTGGATGGGGATATAATAGAGGTGGATATCATGCTAGAGGATGTCCATGCCATCCTAGGGATACCTATAATAGGAATGCAGGTGACCGTAGGGATACCAAATAGTATAGAGGAGAGAAGAGCCTTAGCCATGTGGGCTATAGGCTCAGAGATGATATTACCAGGTAGGAGAGTGAGTATGTTTGGTGTCTATACATCACACATTTTAGACATCTATAAGGCTATGATAGGCCTTGTGACATAGTGGGTATTGTGTCATAAATTAGATGATAAGGTACCACTATTCATGGTAGCCTTAAGCAGGATGATCTTGGAGTAGCGAGTTCTATATGACCTAAGCTCTATCATTTGAGTCTAACTGGTACATAATATGTACAAGATGCTAGTTAGAGGGTAGAGGACCATGGGACTAATCATATTGATAATAACTTAGATATATGAGAGGTTTCTTATGTACTAGTCAGCTAGGTTACCCCATGCAGTTGATGATAGGTCACCTCAGGAATGGAGATGGAGGACCAAGTAGTCCAAGTCATGCCCCATGTACCAGTGTTATAGTCAGTGAGATGTGAAAAAATTGTGTGGTTGTCATATGAGCACATAAAAGCTACATGGGTGAGCTAGGACATAATTGAATTAGTGATATAGAGGATAGAGGTTATTGGACACTATTTCTAGTGGAGTGAGCCACATCTGGTGGCACAAGTGCCAAGGTGGATGGGCCTACCTCATCTAGTGACACCAATACTGATGCCTAAGCATTAAGATATATATGTGAGAGAGCCATAAGGGAAGGAGGATTGGGGCCATGAGTAGAGAGGTTGACACTGAGGCCATGTTAAGAGTGACCATGGACTAGTTGGGCATGACAAGGAGTTAAGCAAGAAGATAGGGATGTGGAGGCAGAGATACTAGATGTACCACTATTAGTTTAGATATACCACTACCATATCTATAATGAGATGAGAAATGGCCACCGAGGACATGACATAGATGGAAGTAGGAGGTAGAGGAGAGAGTGGAGACTATTATCATCCTAGATGATCCCATAGGTGAGCTAAAAGAGATGATAGAAAGACCACTCAGATGCAAGCTAAGATTGACACAAGCCATGAAAACTAAGTTTGTGCTAAGGAGGTGGCCTGCAGAGGAGGTTCTAAGAGGCCATGTAGATGAAGAGACTTTAATAGGTGGTTGTGTAGATGGTGAGACCATAGTAGTCAAGACATAAATAGGTAAAAAAGAGATGGTTAAATTATTTCTTATATTTTGTTTGGAAAGAAAGATAGATATTTTGAGATAAAATAGTGATATAATATCCATCTTGTGGGATTTTTTAGGTGTAGGTGAGGATGAGGAGGAGAGATGGGGGTCCCTAGTGATGAGATCACTCCATGATGTCCTAGATGAGACTCTGCATCCATACGACCCCACAACACTGGAGGATCTAAGTGTACCATATACCCCATCTTAGGTGAGTTGGTTCAGATTAGATGGAGAGGTAGAAAGGTAGATACAAGCATAAAGAGAGAGGATGCATCCAAAAAAAATGATGGGTGTAGGGGAACTATAGGCATGGTAAACCCTAATAGATGAGAGAGTTGTGCATCTAGATATAGTAGCATATATGACAAAGATCTATATCCAATTGGTGGAGTCATAGATGCAAGAAACACACCTATAGGGATAGGTAGAGGGATTAAGATCTCAAATGACCTCCTTACATCATACTATTTGGAAGAGTCAGATTGAGGCCTCAACAAGCACGACTAGGCCATGAGATAGATAGGATGGGACCCACCCATAGAGTTGGGGCATTGTATATGGTTGCATTTTTTGTATCAAACTCATGATATATATATATATATATATATATATATATATATATATATATATATATATATATATATATATATATATATATAGATCATTTTGGCATCTTATTATTGGATGTGTATGTTGTCATCATGGTTGATTCTAGTTGTTTATTATGGTTGAGGTTGTGGATGATTAGGATATATTTATTTCTAGAACATGTATTTCACTTTATTGTATATGCTATAGTAAATATATGAGATGTGGTTTCTTTTCTAACATTATAAAAGACACATGCATGGTTAAAAAGAAATAGGCAAAAGGACTTGGAAAAATATAATCAATCAAGGAAATGTACTACACACTATTACAAGCTGGGAAATGTGTAATAACAAAAAAATGACTAAGTATATATAACCAAGAAATGGAAAAATGATATGGTAAAAAGGAATTTGTTTTTAAACTAATATGAAATATTTTTGCACCAAATTAAAACAAAAAAAATCATATTAATATCACGTTGGGAAGTGTGACAAAATAAATTAATAAAATGGAATGTATGAAAAAGGGCACAAATGGTAATAAAACTATATTAATTAAGTTAATCAATCATACTAAATCATGCTGAGAAGTATGAAATAAAAACAAAATTGTAAAAGATTGGTCTTAAATTGGTCATACTAATTCAAACTGGGAAGTATGAAAAATTCAAGAAATGGTTGAAATCTTACACACTCAAAAAATAAGAAGATAAAAAGGTGAAATAAAAATGAAGTAAGCATAAAACATACTAAATCCAGATGGAAAGCATGTAAAATGATGTGTAAATTCATAATCGATCGAATCTTATCTCAAATTTGACACATGTAATTTGGATGGTGACTGGGGTATTGGAAAATTTTGTGAGGAGGGTCGGGTCCTATCCATGGTCTTACACTACAACTCGACAAAGAGAACACTATTGGGGTGGAATAAATAAAAAAATTGGGTAATCAAAGATGTGGGTAATAGGAAGGAAAAGGTTGTAATTTATGAGGATGTCCACATCCTATCTATGGTCTTACAATGTAACTCATATATGAAATCCCAAGGGGAGTGATCAGTAGACAAAATAATATTTCTTAAGAGGAAATAGAAGGGATATAAGAAGTGAAAAAGGGAATGTAAAAAGTAGGACTTAGGCATCTTATGAGAAGAAATTAGGAGACAAGAGGCATAATAAGGATATGAGAAGAAACTAAGTGACTAGTGGTCATCTATGTACAAAGGAAATGCATTTTTTATAGACATAAAGCTTTGTAGGCAAATCAATGTGCTACTAAGATAAACTCATAAAGGTAGATTGGTACAAGAAAAATAAAATGGACCTACCTTACCACTATGCATTCCCCACTCTTTAGGACCCCTTACAGAGTCATCGATCTACAACAAAGATTGGGTACTTACGTAAGAAAGTAGGTAGCACTAAAATATTATTATAATTTTTTTATTCTCCTCTTCTAATCTGCTAGCCTATCACACCCCAAAGGACCTCAGCTTTACTATGAGGCCAACCGTGGAGTTTGAGATTTGACTATAAGAAGGAGATGTGATTTGAATCACATCTTTTAGTGTGATTGGACTTTTAAGAACAATTTTGCCTTTTGATATCATTGTTTTTTGTTTAAATGATTTAGCTTTTAACATTCTTTTGAAGGCTTTTTGTTTTTAAGATTCCTCCTCCATATGGATTTGGAATGAACAATCATGAGAGAGATAGTGATACATATGAATGAGATTTAGGCTAAGGCTAAAATAAGTTAAGTAACCAAAGACAAAGACTGATTAGGACACTTAGGCTTGAAAATAAACTAGCATGTGATCTCAAGTCTCAACTGTGTATATGCTTAGTTTGTAGAAAATGGAAGAAGGGAAAAAGGAGATCTAAAGCAGATGAGTAAAAAGAGATAATAATGAGATCGATTGTTTGCTAACTGATCACATGGTAAATGGAGATAAAAACTAGGGCGAATAGGCTAGGTATAACCAAATCACCATGATAAATTATCTATGAAAAATAAGGATAAGAAAGCAAAACAATCATAAAGATACAAGACGAGAGTTTTGAGAAAAACTATAGGGAAAAAGGAAGGGAAAGAAATGATAAAGGAAATACAATCATAAGAAAAATATAAAAGATAAGCAACATATAGTAAAATAAGTAAGAAATCATGATAGAGGATACACATAAATTTAACATAGTGTCAAATGATATAACATATAAAAATAAGATTGGAGCACACATCCAATCCAATATAAATGTGAAAGAACCATGCATGTGCTCATAAATACTAGTAAATATATCCACACACATTATCCAATACATTGGATAGGTCTCTATGAAGTTGTAATCAAATTGTTGGTAAAGTTTCACCAATCTTTAACAAACACTAGGTAAATACTTATTTTCTAATCTCCTTAACTAAAAAAGTAGGAATGCTCAAAGGATTGTGCTGAGGAGGAAAACTAGGAAAAGGCTGGTTGGGAGAATACATAGGAACAATATCTATGGGAGGAGAAGGAATCACCAATGGAGAAGGATCCACAGGTGAAGGAATCACAGGTGAAGAAGGATCCATAGGTGAGGGAAGGTCCATAGGTGAAAGGATCATTGGTGGAAGAATAAAATATGGCGAAGGGACCACAAGAGGTGATGGAACCAAAGGAGAATAAGGAGATTTCTTATGGGAATGACCTATGGGAATCGCAGAAGAAGGTCTGAGAATGGATATAAGGTGGTATTTGAGATGTTGTTGTAGGATGCAATAACAATCAGGGTGATGGGTACCACAGAGATGCCATAGATAATATACCTCACCATACTTGGGAAAATATTTAGGAAGCACCTTCAGGGGAGGTATGGCTTTGTCTGGTGATAGGGAAGAAGGATGCAAGGTATAAAGATATTGTCACAACTTGTGACAATGGGTATAAGTATGGTTATCTTTCACATGGAAGTAACATATACACTTGTGAGTGGTTTTAGTAGAAGCACTCATGGAAGGAGGTAAAATAGGAGAATCCAAAGAGCACTCATTAACCCATTTTATGGGTAGAGGAGCCATCTTAGGCAAAGGAATCAAACCATCACCAAAGGAGGGTGATGATGAGGAAGGAATAGAAATAGACTCAATAGAAGGAGTGATATCATTCGAAGAAGGGATAAGATTAACAACAATATGAGAGAAAACATGATCAACTATAGCAAAAGTGGGAAGAGGCTCAACTATAATAAGCTCTACTAAGGGAGGAGAGGGATCTATAGAGGCTTTAAGGAGAGTTGTACTAACCTTAGAGGTAAACCAAATACGAGGGTTAGGGTACCTAGAAAAATGGTAAGGCCCAATCTTAGCACGATCCATGAGCAGAGTCCTACATGGTTCCTACAAAATTGGAGGTGTTAGCACCATCTCTACCTTATGATAAAGGGGAAAAATGCAAAAATTAAGAACTATAAGTGAAGGAAAATGATGAGATACACGAAAATACTCAGGTAAAGAAGAATGATGGTGGATAATCTCAACATTGTGGGCTTATACAAGACTGCCTAAAAATATGTCATCTAAGGAATAACCATCATCATAATCTAAGGTGTGAAGATCAATGACATAGGTAAGGATAACCTTGTCATCTGATAAAGCATGGTGAGTAAAATGACTTGTCCTGGTTAAGACTATAGGAATGCCATCACAAGGAGCTTTCTGAGAATGAGGCTACAAGGAAATAGGAAGTTGTAAGATGGGATGAGGTTAGAGATCATAAGTTTTGATTTTTAAATTAATCTTATTAGCCTCATCATCATCAAAATATAAAATATTAGGAGGAATGTTACCAATGAGCTCAAGATACCCATTGTAACTAGGGGTTGAATTAACAAGAAAGTTGAGATGTTGAGACTCATGAAATAGAACATTTGGCAAAGGTTCAAAAGTAGGAATCTTGAAGATACCATGATATTGGAATTATTCAAAATTCCAAGGGTTGGTATCACCTTGAATCCTATAAATGGATCCATTATGAGGGAATTTAATACATTGGCAGGTGGAAGAAGTGACAGCTCTCATGCGATGAGTCCATGGCCTACCAAGCAAGATGCTATAAGAAAGGGGAAAGTTAAAGATTATCACCTTCACCTAGATGGTGATGGGTGAGATGGTAATGGGAAGCCACCCGCAACCTAGAGGAGGCATTTACCTTATATCATATCCTTGGTATGTGCTGCATGTAGACTTGAGATTGCATTCAAAATATCCAAGAGTCTTAATGAAATTAAGAGAAGAGACACAGGTGTCAAAACCCTCATCAATCAATGCACACTTAACTTGGATATCACTGATTTGGATGTTAATAAATAAGGGAGGATCATCTGCATGAAGCAAAATCTTATCAATAATCATAGATGTGGTAAGAAATCATAGAGAAAGAGACATGTCTATAGTTTCATCAGCATTGATATACATCTCTTCACATTATTTTAAAATGCTATCTTTGGAATCGGATAAAGATGCTTCCCATCTTGCTAGGTGAGGAAAAGGGACATTCATCTCGAATAAAAGCTACATGAGGTGGTTTCTATGACATTGGGGTGTCTTTATAAGCTCAAAAAATGGAATTTGGGATGGGAAATGAGTGAGCTCCTCAATGGGATCCCACTCATCATAGCCCATAAAAAGGTTATTAGTTATAGGTGTGTAATGGTTAAAGAGGTCCTTGAAAGGAGGAGCTGAAGTACATTAGAATTTTTGTTTATAAGAAGAAGAAGAAGGTTTAGAATAAGGTGGTAAATCATGTTGAGATGATGAACTAGTTGGTTTAAGTTGATTTTGAAAATTGGAAGAAGTGTTAGTAGAATCTTGATTATCATTAATATCAGAAGATGATGGAAGAGTGGCAAAAATAGAATGGGATGTGTTATCCAAGGGGGAATCATAAATTGTATTGTCAAAAGTGATAACATATTCTTACCCAAACTCATTTAAATGAGTTGATAAGAATCCTGGATAACACAATATGTATTATGGGAAGGAGTGTAGATAGGTTAGGAATCAATGAAAACCACCACCCTTCACATATTAGTCATGATAAACACATTCTCTTTGAATTTGGTTCAACAAGACTTTATACATTTTTGGTGGAAGGGGTGGGCTTGTCTTGATTTTATTAGATAGGTTGATGATTAGGTAAAGGATATTTATAGATAGCCAAATGAGCATTTTCTTGATTCAAGGCTTGAGTTTTGTCATATGATTTATAGTCTTTGAAAGCAATCTCATAGGCTTGTTAATGCTTATAGATAATCAAATCATGATCAAAATTAGGTCCAAGAATAAAGTCCATAGATAAATTATAAATATGTCCATAGGTCTCTTGAGAATCACCCCAACTAGCATGAAACCAAAAAACTTGTTAGGATCATAGCAGGATTTCATAGGATGGATGGGGTCAAACTCTAGTGGAAGAGGCCTAAGTAGATGCTTAAGCAATTTAGCTGAGGATAGAGGTTTGTGAATATTGATGTTATTGGGTGAAAAGAAATGAGGATTAGTATATTATTGAGAAGAAGGAGTTGGTTTCAAAAAAGGGTTATGAATGACAACTTAAATAGTGTGAATGGTGTCAAAAGAATTAGTAACACCATCATTGGTGATATTACAATTTTTATTCTTAAGTAATAAATGAGGACCCATAAAAGGTTGGGGTGGATGGAATTGATGCATTAGGAAATCTTATCATTTATCTTGGTCAATAGCCTCCTCCAAGGTATGTAGAGAGAGAGAGAGAGAGTACGGACCCAATATTGTAGTTTAGGAAAGAGAACATTTGTAAAGAGATGAAAAATATTGTCATCCGCCATGTTATGTTCACATTTGTTTGACAAAGTCTTCCATATCTTAACAAAGGCTTGGCTAGTTTCATTCTCATTTTTTTTACAATTAATTAAATCGGACAAAGTGTTTTTAGGAATATCATTAGTTTGGAATTCCTAAACTAAAGCGTTTACTAAGTCTTCCAAACTAGAAATAGAATGAACTCTAAGTTGATTGTACCAATCCAAGGCATCACCTATGAGAGTTTTGGCTAGGAGATTGGTAGCAATAAATTTTTTTAATTTGACCCAATCCTTGTAAATATTTATAAATGTTTTGAGGTGAAGGGTAGGAGTAATTGACCAATTATAAGAAATTTTAGGTGTTATACCTCCTATATCAATGTTGGCAATTTGAGTAGTGAGAGGTTCATTTTATAGATGCTTGATGGTTTTATTGACTCAAGGTGGTTGAGAAATAAGATTTAATTGAGAATATTGAAGAGGAGGAGGGGGAAAATTCTAGTTATGTGTGCCCCAAGCCATTTTTTATGGATGAGATTGAAGATTAAGAAGGTGGTTTTGCATTCTCATCATTTGATTTGTGTTATGCGCTTGAAAGGTATTCATTTTATTGAGAATTTGTAATAAATTTGATGTGTTTGATTAACATTATAAGAATTAGTATTGGTATTTGTGTTGGTGTTAGTGGCTTGGGTACCACTATTAGTGTTAATATGAGCTTGAGAATAATTGTGAGAATTTGAGGCACTAGTGACAAAAATTGTTTGTGAAGCAAAAGATGGACTAGTGAATGGTTGAGAGGAAGAAGCAATAAAATCATGATTGCCTTGGGTAGAAAAAAATTAAGTAGTACAAGGATTAAGGATAGTATACCTTATGATAGGTCCACTAGATGTAGAACCTACCATGTTAGTTGAGATACTAGGCATGAAGGTAGAAGAGGTTAGAGAAGAAGGTGTCATGGCATAAGAAGGAGTTGAAATTGAAGGAAGAGGTTGAGAACAAAATAAAGTGGCACCTTCAAATCCCATTGAGAATATAGGAGTGGGAAAATGAGGATATTTGGTTTGACCCCTAATCATGAGGTTATAAATGGTATAAGGATCCTTTCCTCTATGTTGAGGAAATTTGGAAATAAAAAAAAGCATCTTAGGAGTATACTCTAACTCAGGTTGGCCTTGTAATGAGAAAAGAGGATTATGATGCAAATAGGTATGAGGGGGGGTCCCATTGTTCATTGTGTGAGTGGAAATATAAAAATTACTAGCATCTAAAAGAGGAGCCCTACTTTATTTATGGGAGACCCTATTAGGATTGGTAAAGTTCATCATGTCTGTTGACTGCAACTCAGTTTCATTATCCAATAGAAAGTCTATTATGAAGGGAAAATAAGAGAGATGAGAAATCAAATGACAAAGAGGTGACTAAAACAATATAGGGTCAACTAGGTTGATCTAGTATAGAAACAGGGACTATAAAATTATACATGGTCGACTGGGTTGATCTAGTATAGTGTATAAAAGGCAAAAAAGATGTTGTGTCAACTAAGTTGATCCAGTATAGTAGATAAAGATTTTAAGAAGCCCAAAAAATATTGAAAAATAAAACAAGATAAATTTTCAAGTAATGAAAATTAGTAAATACTAAAAGTAGATAGACAATCAATTGGATTAACATTGAACAATCCAATTGAAACACACAAAGCAAAATATTGCACTGACACTAGATAAAGCAAAAGTTTGCACACACAATTGAACAAAGAGCAAGAAAATAACTTGAAAAGTAAAATAAATAATTGTTCAACCTTATTGTTAATTAGATTATTAAGAATGATTTTAAATGTGATTGGAAGTTGGCTATAAGCAAGGTACTAAATAACAATCTAAGGATGGTTTTAGGTAGTTTGGGATGAAAGGGACTATAGTAGCAATGATATAGGATTAGTATTGGGGCCTAACCCATTACTTCACACATCATATGGATAATGGTGTCAGGTGCTTAGCCAAAATATACCATTAAATACGCTTTATACTTTACCAGAGCATCAAGTTAGCTTCCCCTTTGGTGATGAAATCCAAGTAGGTTGGCCTAGGGTAGACAAAATGTTAAAGTGTTTGTTTATGTTTTTTGTGATTTGGTTATGTGTGCATAAAATATAAATAGTGAAACTAAGTGATTAATTAAAAATCCCTTAATTAGACTATGTGATCTATTCTAAGCATGCAAGCAACAAGAAAATAAAGTGTGAATTAATTACTAATAGATATGAGGTTAATTAAAATTTGAAATAAGGTAGAGTGTTGACACTATATGAATAAAATATAGAATAGGGTTGACAAGGTCAAACTTGCACTATTGAAGCAAAGTCTGAAAATAAACTAGGTTAGTAGTGTCAATCCAGTCATTTCAAACAACACACAAAACATAAAACTGAGTCGACAGTGTTGATCCAGTTGACTATGCAAGGGAAATTTTAAAGATTGAAAATTGTGAAAGGAAAGAGAGAAAATAAAGTAATATAGATATAAAAAGCAACCTTGGTGGATTAGAGATGCAATGAAGGAATATTGTTGATGAATAACCTTGAAGTATGCTTGAGAAACCTACAAACTAGGTCGACATAATTGATCAAGATATACATGAACCTGCTCAAAAAGTGTTAAAACTATAAGGGGTCAACTAGGTTAACCTAGTAAGATGAACTAATTATCTGAAAGGTTAAAAACCTATATTGGGTTGATTGGGTCGATCTACTTGCCTATTTCTAGAAACCTGCACATAGAGAAAAATAGCTAGGTCGACAGAATCGATCTAGTATGTCAAAATATATGATAACAATGATGATCAAAAGAATGACTAAAATAATGAAAAAGTGAAAGAAATCCTACAAGGGTTAGTTTCAAGTTGGATTCACTAGAATGTATGCAATCAAAAATGTATCATGTCTATAAATCAATCCTAGCTCAGAGAAGATAGAGCATACCTACACTTATGATTGGGGATACACTTATTAAGTGGAAGCATGAGAAAATGGGGATATAATAGACCTGATTAGGGGATCACTTGTCACAACATATCATGCTAGGAAAGGTTCCAAAGCCTATAGTCTAACACAATCACATAATAACCTTAATGGAGTCTTAAGGTTTAAAACATTCACTCTATTTTAATAAAAAGAAAGTAAATCTAATCTAGCACACACCAGAACTTGTGGTACAAAATGGGGGTTAGAAAAAATAAAACAAACAACTAAACTAAACATGTATTAGAATACATATACTCATGTCAATGTATACATAATCCTAATACATGGGAGAAGAATACAAATGCATTATATATCTACTCTTACAAAGAAAAAATAAAGTTAGGAATACTTACCTTTGAATACAAACCCACTGAGCCTCAATCTCTCCCTTAGCCAAGGTGATTCACAAGAGATTATTATGGTATGTAAGGATAACCAAGATAAATCAACTCTAGGATACACAACCTATCTAAGCATTCAAAATATGTCTCCATAAGACAAAATCTATATCTTCAAAGAAAGTATGTAACCCTAAGCTTTATTCCTCAAGTAGAATGGTCAATAAGTAGATGTTCACTCTCACTTCTTTGCTATTAGTTATTTTATTTTGAAATGGTGGGAAATGAACTTGTATATATAGGTGGATCTTACCCTAAAACCTCTTAGGAATGTCAGCTATATAGGGTTGACCCAGTCGACCTAGTGTGTTTTCAGGGACAATTTACTAGGTCTAAGCTAGGTTAGTTGAAAGGATAACAAGCTAATAAAGTAAATAATACCCCTAAATTTCATTGGGTCAACCCAATCGACCCAATACAATCGATTGTCTAAAAGGGTGTTAAGGCAAGAAAAGGAGGATGGAAAGAGGAAAAAGACTGGAAGAAGTAAGACTGAGAAGAATAAGCTTAGAGTAAATGGTTTTTAAGAGACAAGTGTGTAGATGATAAGTGGCAAAAGGAACAAAAATTTTACAAAGTAATGATGGTCTACCCACCCCTTTCATGGTACACCCCTTAAGGTATGTGCTCAGAGAGATTGAGACTCAACATGTTCTTACAAGATACAAAGTGTAAGTAATCAATAAAAGTTTGAAAATATTATGTGTATATAGGTTGTTATGGTTGGGATTTAGGAGTTCTTTCCCCTTATTATTGAAAACCACTCATGGTGTTTACTAAAGGTAATTTTTATGGACTAGTTGTTGATGATCTTAAACCTCTTTGGTCAGAATTAGATGACACTTATGTATCATCCATTATGTTTGGCACATTTATCTATGTAGAAGTAATAGACACTTCTTTGATAGATGGGGAATTGAATGTCTCCAACTTAAGTGTTTTGTGCACCCAAATTTTTGTATCCTGATAATTTAATTAAGATCCCTATTGAAGGAGCTAACTCAATGTGAGGAGAATTTGACATGGCCATGTTATTAAAGTTATGCACTAAGTTGAAATAGGTTTGGTATGTTGTCTGCATTTGTAAAAAGTGGTCCTCCATGAGGCCCTTTCCCATGATAAGTATGCGTGGGTATTGATATACCATTGGCATGAATGCTTGAGGATTGATAGAAGAGGCATGTTTAGTAGTTTGATTATAAGGCATAGTTGAAGGCACTGTAACTAGACTAGGCAAATTTTCATTAGGGAAGTCTATTGGAAACTTGGCACCTACCTCTATAAATCTAATTAAAAATTCATCCTTGTTTTCAAGAAAGTGACATTCAAAAAAATAAGGATCGTATGTTGATGGCATAATAATGTAGTACAATTGTTATTTAACTTGGTCTAAAACTGATGGTATGCTAGGAAGGTACTGCACTAATTTTTATTGGTCCTGCTTTGAGTATAGAGGTATGTTAACTAAGTAGTGGGCTAAGGTATCTTGGCTTTATTCCCTAGATTGAGTAGCATAAGGAGGATAAGGATCCATCTCACAAACTACATCATCACCATAAGGGTATTGAACAAAGTCATCTTGTGTAACCACATTATTATATCTAGGATTGCACATGGTTCTGCTATGAGTATAGCGAGACATATTCAAATCAATGATGAACATTTTGTGAAAAAGGCTTAGAGTTATGCAAACTCTTAAAAATAATGTCCAAAGCATAAATGGTTCAAACTTGGTCTAAAATTGGAGCTATATATCCATAGTGGTTTGCAATAAAACTTGTTAAAAATAGTCTAACATAAAATATCTTAACGTCAAATGCCTTACACAAAAAGATCAAGTGGATGAATAAAAATCAGAAAGACAAACTCTAGGTACAAGGTGTTTGCAATAGGTCTAATTTAAAAAAAACAAAAGTTTTTAGGTCTTTCAGAGAAGGAAAAAATAGGTATTGCTAAGTCTTTCAGAAAAGGCACAAAAGCTAGACTTTAAACAAAACAAGATAAGAGATTTAATCTTACAAATTTGAAACACTTTGGCGTAAACTATGCATTCAAATTTAAACTTAAACTTGGTCAATTGGAAAAAGACATGAAACAATAAGCATGTGGAAGATAGACCACTTCCCCCAAATCTAGGCATAAATAAGTTTTTTCAAATTTAATAAAGAATTAACCTAAGTTACATAACCCAAAAGTGAAAGTCAAATGCTCTAAGCTGAAAATACACAAGGCATGGATATAAACCAATCAATGATTGAATTTTAACTTTTCAAGGATAATTATGAACTCCACTTAGAAAATTGGTCCTCTTTAAACAAACAACAAGTTATACAATAATGAATAATACAACGACACTAGGTAAAGATCCAAAAGGCACACACAACTTTGGTTTCAAAATTGGAATTTTGACACAAGGCAAATAAGTCTTTGAAATGATTTGAGTAGTGTAACAACATTATCATGCTCTAAAGATGTGGAAAATATGTTTTATTTCGAGACTCAGAGGCACAAAACTTAAAATGAATTGGGCAGCATAAAAACACCCTTTTCAATCAAGTGGCACACAAAAAAGTTTTGACATAAGGTTTAAGGCAAATCTATGGTACCAAAGGGCCAATGTAATGCCTCCTCAAACAAAGGACTGGTGTATAAACAAGACTCATTTTTGGACATGGTATTAAAAATAGATAGTTTGACTCAAGACCATGAAAGAAAGTATAAAATGACATAAGACACCTATGTGTAATTTCCTAAATCCTAAAACTAATAAGGTTTCATAATACTGTCAAATTCCAGCAATATACTCATTCTTGAGAGGATTTTAATTGTTAATCCAAAAATTAAAAGCATACTAAAAGTAGGATTTTTAGGACCCTTCTTCTCTCAAGAGTTTGTACTGTGACATAGAACTTTGGGCTACTCACCCTGCATCAACAGTATGTCTGCGGTAAGTGGGTTTGTTCTAAACTATCATTTTTTGCTCATTTCTACATGGTCCCAAGCGTGGCTAACACTAGGGATGAAATCATGTCATTTAGATCCACATTAACTAAATTGTTATGAAAATATCTTGTCCTTTTCACAACCACTACATCTATCACTTGTTCAGTGTAGTTTGATGTCTGAGTTGCCCCTACGTTCTGAGGTTGAGTACCACTAACAGATCTTGTTTTAACTACTCAAAAAAAGCATCCCAATAGGTCACCCTCAATTTATATACTCCATCATGGATTAGGGTTTAAAAAATGTTGAGAGATGAATTTTTGGGTCAATGATTCCCTAGAGAACCTGTGAGGAGGTGATAGACTCCTGCTAACAAGCCAAAATGCAGGAAAATAAAGACAAGTGAAAAGACTTTATGGTCATTTTGGGGTCACCCAAATCATACAAATTTAGGAAGGGCCTTAATGACTTTAGTTTCATGATTTTATACCAAAGTGACAAAGACAAAGAATGATTATTTTTGGTCACCCAAGTTCCCTAAAGGGGATGGGGGAGAGCATACATGCTCACTTGTTTTGTTAAAAACAAACAACTTTCAACAAACAAGTGTTAAAAAAAAACTCTTAGGAGTATGTAACTAAATGTGAAAGTTCATTTTATTAAACCAAAATGAAATGTGCTTTGAAATTTTGGCCCCTTGGCATTTGTTTGTTGAAAACTTTAAAAAATAAAAAATGACTTAAGCAAAATAATTATTAAAACACCAATTTGAAATGTGAAATTAACAAGTTAGAAGTGTTTTAAATGTCTCCTTGTGGCCTTTGGGTCCTACAAAACATGTTAGGGATTCCTTATTCTTAGAAGCACATCATGAGTGGATAAATGACTTCCCAAATCTTACTCTTGGGTTTTTGGTTTTTACACATAGTGCAAAACTGTAGAACATAGAGAAATACCACAACTCTCTCTATAAAACCATGACTGTCAACATAATACTACAACTTATGTGAAAACAAAGCATTTAAAGCAATATCTCTAATCTAATGACAAAATTACTAAAATAAAGGTAATAACGCTACTACGAGATTTATGATATTACAACTTAACTAAAAAGGGTTAGCCTAACCTCTAGTAGTTTCAATGAAATATCGCTAAACTTTAGGCAATATCACTAAACTTATTATGATATCACAACTTTTAAAGTCATGATATTACAATATCAAAAGTTTTATGGTAATACTATGAATGTTAGAGTTATGATATTGCAATATTTTTTATTACCCTATAAGCAAAAAATAGTTAGCATAAACCATGATAGTTAGGCACAAAACCACAACAAATAAGAAAAAATCATGACTATGTGAGTAGTGATATTGCACAATATTGTGATTCCAAAGAGTAAAATTGTGACTACACAAAGCAACTTTGTAACTTCCATAAAAACATCTTTTAACTTTCAATTTTCACCTATTTTGATTAGTAAGCTTAAATTTTTACATGAAAATCATTAGGAGAATGCTCTAAAAGGCTTTAGAAGCAACTTCATGGGGTACGAGTCCCACTAGGTGTGCCAACATGTAAACAAAGATTTACCATAGAAGGGAGGTTAATCTTGTGTTAGTCTCATAAAACAAATGAAATCAACACACTAAAACCCTAACACCTCTAACCTAGACATAGGGAGAGCTTAGGTAACAAAACTAAATGAAAGCACAACAAAAACATAAAAGAAACAAGTCTTTTACCTTTCTTGGAGCCTCTAAATGACTTTCTTAGCTTGTGCATCAAGAAGTCTTTCACAATGGAGGTTTCTTGGCTCCTTCTTTCCTTGGAACCTTGGCTTTGATGTTGCTTGGCTTAAGATTTGGGCATGGTAACACTACTTGTATGAGTCTTATGGAGCAAATCTTACATAATAACTCTAAAATATACAAAATTTTTGAAGATATTTGTGCATAATAACTTTTCACTAAAATATTTTGAAAACCAATAGGCATGGCCTTATATTATAACCTTAGTAATTAACTCTCACCCAAGGTGAGTTAACATTGAGTTTAAACATAGAATGGGTTCACACTAACCCTAGGTGAGTTAAAACTAATTATAGTTGAGTTAATAGTTGTCAAGTAATTATGATTTGTAATTAATAGGCATGGCTCTCAAATTATATATTTAGGATATTTTGAAAGAGCTTGACAACTCATAAAGGCTTTGATATTTTATTTTTTGGAATTTCTATTTTTAGATAATCATTAATTGTAAATGGATAATTCAACTAGGCATTTAATTTTTTTTAATTTGTTAATTGATTCTAATTAGCCTTTTAGATCTTTAAATATTTATTCAAGTATGTAAATGCCCCACTTAATAGGTCCATAGGCTAAATTTATAGTTGTTATGTTGCAAGTTGATTAGGGATGAATCCATAAGAGGTTATTATTTCATATAGGCTAGTATACCAAATAGGGATGCCTCAACATGATTTTGAGCATTGATGAATTATGCACAAGCAAATTTGGGATATTTAGTGATTCTTAGGCTTAATTTGCAATGGTTAGTAGGAATCAGTCTAAAGTCTAATCAGAAGCCACTTTTGGCCAAATTTAGATGTCTATAGTACAGATGAGGCCATACCCTAGACCAAGTTAGAGAATGAAACATATGACCACATTGAGACCAATTTGAAGACATCACAAGACCATAGACAAGTTTTAATAACCCTATGAAAAGTATTAACCTATAGGGGTTGACCATTTTTTACTTATGGTAAAAAGTTGGTCAACAAATTGGTGATTCATAGGGGTATCATGCCTACAATACTAATAAATCAATAGCCTTATCATCTCATTAGGCAATGGAGTCACTCTTATTCTACAATCTAAAATTGACATGCCTTTATAAGACTTCAAACTCATATCAAACCACACAACAAGAAACAAACACACTATGCCAAAGATATTTATGGAAAACACACAACAAGAAACACTAAAAATAACACACCTAACTTATTATGTACAAACCTATAAACATATTTGAGGTGATGAAACAACCCCTCTTGATTCAACCAGGGTAAAAAATAATGTTTTTAGAGTAATAGTTTC
Organism: Torreya grandis; assembly: GCA_037957365.1. Classification (NCBI taxonomy): domain Eukaryota; kingdom Viridiplantae; phylum Streptophyta; class Pinopsida; order Cupressales; family Taxaceae; genus Torreya; species Torreya grandis. The sequence goes on along the minus strand of JARHVA010002697.1, from coordinate 2,044,019 downwards.
TCCATGAGAACAAGTCAGCATATGATGGATGTTTTTCAAAGAAAACTTGCTTGTGAAGGTGATCAAATGACTTACCATTAATGAAACCTATGTTAGCTTCAAGTGCTCCATTTGAGACTCCTTTGAATTTTCCTTTTAGCTCTCTTTGAGGTCTAACTAACATTGTAACCTACTTGGTTTCTTTCATGCTCATTTGGCACTTCTTAATTTGCTCTTTGGGAGTCATTAAACTCTTCTCAACTTCACCTTAATTTTAAATATGATGTGCTAGGTGTTTAGAGGCATAAAACTTGCCTTCTTATTGGCCAAACATATCTGCAAGTGACTCAAGATCAGATTAATTCCTATGCTACTTATCACTCACATAAAATTCTATCTTGACCTAATTGTATTCCTCTAAGGCTACAATCTTCTTGACAATGGTTTCAAACTCTTCCTTGTGTTCATTAGGTTCACCATTAACTTCATCATCAAGCTTATGTTCCATTTGAATAAGAGTAGGCCTAATTACTTGTTCAAACTCTTGCATTATGGCATGGTACTGCTACCATAGATCATCGCATTATTCTTGACTATCATACTCATGAACTTATTCTTCTCAGGTAGGAATAATTGCATCATCTTCTTGACTATCATGTTATAGTACACTTGGGATATTATCATTATAATCCATATGAAAATAATAGTTTCCCCAAGTAGCTTATTGAAGGGCATTATCAAAGATTACCTTAGGAAACTTATCATCTTATTCATGTATGATATATGTGTCAAGACCTATCTCTTCAATGATCTATTATAGATTAAACCCATGTTGATCAACTCCACACTCATCAAGATATAGGTCAGCTATGCCATCAAGAGGTGTTAAATATTTTTTATCATTAGGAAAATCTCCCTCATCATTGATAGTGAAATTCACATTTGATGCATTAGGTACATATGGTTCTACATGAAATTTCACCAAAGTTTTAGACTTGATAGAGACTTTAGCACCACACCTGGACCTAAATGCCATATAGGACCAATCTGAGGTTAAGTACCTTCCAATCTTGGCGGTAAAATCCATTGACAAGTAAAGGGAAAAATGAGGTCGCACATCTACAACCACCACATCTTGAGATATGGAGAATGTGGGAAAAACATGGAGGGTGAGCTACAAACCTTTGATAATGCCAACTGTCTTGGCAACTAATCCATCTAACTATAATACCCTCTTGGAGTGTGACTCATACTTCAACTTCATCTTGTTTGATATGTGTTTAGGCATGACTGATGTACTTACTCCAATATCAATCAAAAAATTATGTACCAATGAATATCAAATGATTATGGAGAGGTATAATGGAGGAGATTTATCCTTTCTTTCAATTTTGTTTGGTTTTTCATCCTTGGTCTCCAATTTATTTGTCAAAATTGCCCCTCTTTCCCTAGGCTACCTAGATGATGCATTAAGCTTGGAGAGCTCATTTTGGAGTAGGTCTCTTTGTCTAGGGATATATAGTGTTTTCCACATTAGGATTCTTACATGAGCTTTATTCATCTGCTCAAAAATATTTATAGTCGAGCTACTAACCTTGTCATGTCCTCTAGGAGCTATAGTACTACCACTAGCTTGTGTCACTTGATGCATAGGAGAAGGAATAGAAGGATCTCTAACATTATAAGTTTTATAAATTACTTGATCTATGGGGGATGAATTTGACATACCTAATACTTGAGGTGCTTAAGAGTTCATGTTTGGACCACTACTCACCCCTTATACTTTTTCAACTGCTCTCTTCTTTGACCTTGTATTTGTAGCCATCGAGTTTGATCCAATGTTCAAATAACCTTGGTAGTTAACTGCACATATCTCTCCTTTAAGGAAATTCATCAAGGCAACATTTTATTAAGCATATCTTCCAATTTTATCTCCTCCACTAGGTATCTCTTCTTGAGTCATGGAAGGCATTGTTCCCCATTGAGCCATATAGACTTTAGTATATGTATCATTTGCATAAGTGGAAGAGTCATGAGGCTGATGTCATGAAGGCTAATCTTTATTATGTTGTATAAGGTTGTTTTGGATAGGTACAAGTGCTTTGGCATAAGGATCATTTTGATTTTGTCCATTGTGTTACCTCACTTGAGTTAGTTAACCTTGTCCTTAATATTTACCTTAAAAAGATTATCGAGGAGCTTGATAATAATGATAGGGTTGGTAAGGACCTTTAAAAGACATCCATTTCTATTTTTTTTGTTGCCTCTTGAGGGTTTTAACCTTTTCTCTAAAATCCTTGATCCGATCTTCCTCTTTTTTCTTGCTTGGTTGATTAGAGGTAGCTTGCTTGTGCTTGGGTGTGGGAATGGGAGTAATGGTGGGTATAGAATTTTACACATCAAGAAAAAAAGGCATGGGAGGTCTTGGATATATATTCCTATCTTGAATAAGCCAATTCTTAACCCTTATGCTAGTCTCATAGGCATTAGGTAAAGTATCCCCTCCCATGGATTGAATCATCATAGATATGTCACTATTGAAAGCTTTGAGTAAATATAGAAAATCAAGATGGGCATTAGGCATTACCAAGACTAGGATCCTACCCCAAGTCTTTTTTAATATTGTGTTGAAGTCTTGATTATCCTTTTGAGGTTCTCTCTTTTTTGTAGTCAGCTGGTTGGTCAAGGACAAGTGATTAGATTTATCTTCAAATCTCTTTATCAAGGCATCACCCAATTTATCCCATGCATTAATATAGTTAAGAGATTATGCACCATAAAAATAAAGTGTTTTCCCCTTGAAATAAATAACCAAAAACCTAATGGTAACATCCTCTTCAGTGATGTTATGTATATTACAAAAATTGGTAATGTTGCTTATGTGTTCAATAGGAGTAGTGGTAGCATCTCCTGTGTATGAAGGCACACTTTTGAGGGTTGACATAGGAATGCCATTATATTGAGAAAGTTATAAAGTACTATGGAAATTGAAGTAAATAAAGGTTAGGTTCCTTTGGGATACCATCTTACAAGTTGGACCCAAGAAAAGTCTCTTAATAGGTAAGTGAGCAGCCAAAGATTTCTTGGAGTATGGATGGGTGTTAGCAAACCTCTTTTCTCTAAGAGAATAGTAAGGTAACTTTAAAAATTCAAAAGTAATTCCTTTAGTATAAGACCTTGTATTTACCTTAGGCATAAAAATGAATCACTAGTCTACAAAAAAGAGCCGATGAGTGCTGGAGCCGATGAGTGCTGGAGCCGATGAGTGCTGGAGTCACCATATATTACATGAAGGAAGTTTTACAACTTCAAATTTGCCAAGATCAACATCTGCCTTTAACAACTTCTTGGACTATGAGGTCCCACTGGGCATGCCAAAAATATTATCAATAAAATTTTCACCCTAATTTGGCCTAATCATGCCTCCTTAAATTTTATGTAACATGGAAATATCTCTCAAGTTATGGGTGACCTATGGGAGAGATTAGTCTCTAGATTGAAGGGCTAGCTCACTTACACCACACCTACAACTAACCACTAATCTACTTGCTTTGAGATAAAAAGGATAAAATGAGATTAACACTAATATAACATATTTTATGCACCAAGATTAACTCAACAAGACAACTTGAACATGAACTATGAAAGGGCAATTTTCAAAACTGATCTCAACACCCAAGGTTCTCCTAACAAAAGTGTTTCAACATGAAGGTAAAATGTAATGTATTTATCAAGGTAGATGAATAATAGGTCTGATCATAGATACTAACACTCTTCCTTACACTTAAATACACAAAAAAAAAACTAACTACACATCATGTGACCTGATAGAAGATAGATTACTTGCACAAAGCATGAAAGAGTGAGATGAACACAAGGAGAGATAACTATTACTTGCCATTAAATCATGAAATACTTCACATAAATAAGAACTTGAAACTTAAAACTAGATTTAAATATTCTATTATAAGTTAAAATATATAATCAAACTATTAGGGATTTGCCATACTAGATGGGGATATCTTACAAGGCCAAAAGTGGCAAATTATATAGAGAATGAGGAAGAGAGAGGGGGGCGTAGAAGAAGGAGATTGCCAAGTGTCTATGTGAAAGTTAAAAACAAGGAGGAGTTATGGAGTATTTCAAATATAATTACAAATATTTGTGTCTCTCATCTAAATATTCTCCAATATCTAATTGGCATAGGAGTTAGAAACTCATTTTGGCACCGTACACATCTTCTTGAAAATTACCCTTCCTTACATAAGAAGAGTGATAAATGGGATTATAAATCATCAATTCACCATGAATGCCTTCATAAATTCTCATTTTAAACCTTACCTAAATTTAAAAACTCTTTTAGTCTAACATTTTAGTGGCACTCATCATTCATATGCTTAGGTGTTTTGAAACTCTTCATTTCCCACACCTAGTTTTGTCCAAGTGGCTCAAAACTTGAGTTCATCTTCTCCAAGGCAGTCTATATCCATGAAATGATTTAAAATATATTAAAAAACTTTAAACAATCCATTTTTTTCCTAGAATAACTCCCAAGACTCTATTTTGCTCCTCAATCTCTCATTAGGCCTATTTTCCTTATAGCTCTAAAAACCTATAAACCTCCTTGTATAAGGCAGTGTATGGATGGTAATGAAAAAATAACTAAATTTTTTAGGACCCAGTATGGATTTATAACTCCATGACAATTTTTAGGTCTAGTATCTGAGTGGTAGTGCCTTTTTCTACCTTTCTCTCTCCTCCATTAGGCCTCAATTATGCCTCCTTGCCTAGAACCCTGATTTTCTAATCCATATCTCTCCCACACATGAGAAAACACATAAAATAACATTATTGAATTTACCTATCCTATTACCAACCACCAAGGCAAAATTTTGGGCCATGACAACCTGTGGAAGTGTGAGAACCATGAAATGGCCTTGAAACCTAGTCTCATTTTAGGCTTGTTAGAGACTTCTTGGAAAAATAGAATTTGTTTGATCACTTATAGGATTTATTGTTCCATATTTTTTGGATTGAATATATGAAATACATCTTAGACAAAATATCCTAATAATTTTCAAGTGTCTAATCTTTCAAAACTCTTATAAAACATCAAAAACCTTGTAAAATATTGCATTTATTATAGTCTATAAAACTACAAGTATAGAAAAAGTAGACCTGGATAATATTATTGGAGTCAAAAAAAATTTATAGGAGGTTTTAATATGAAATTAGGTCATCTCATGTGCTTTATAGGTTCATCTTTCTCAACCAGTCGGTTCTAGGGTTTTAGGAGGGTTCAAAGTGACTGATGTTCTTAACGATTATTCATAAACGCTATCCCATTAAATCCTAAAATAATGCCAAAATTTTCAAGTGTACTAAACCCATCAAATATACATAGTATATTAGGCTACCATGCATCTTGACCGTATAGTTATGAGTGCAACAAGTTGACTCTTGGTTTACAAATTGACCATTGGAGAGGAGTTGACAGTATTAAGCATTGTTCATGCAGGTAGTGGACCTAAATCAACAACTAATGCCATGATTTTGTAGTATGAGTACCTCATTATCATCTTTGAAGACCATTTTTTCCCATGCATAGTGTCATGTTCTCAATAGTGAGTGAAAGCTATGATTTGAAATGCAGTCACCCATTGGAGGAGCTTGAGATGGTCTTAATAGCCTAAATGGCACTTTACTTATTTTTATTTTCTTGTGAATGCCTCTAAAGGTCTGAAATAACATATTTAACCTTAAAATATCCTTATACCTTCATATCACCCTCCAAATCTCCTATCTCATGACTGCACGTATGGTCTGCCTGAGTATGAGTTAGACTATACATGGCCTATATAGGGTTTCCATTATTTAATCACTATTAAACCCTTATAAAATTATTTAACATCCTTTAGGTTTATCACAAACCTTCTCTCTTCATTCTAAATGAATAAGCTTCACTTGCCAAGGTAGATAAGCCTATAGCTTACATGACTATGTTTACAAGGGTTTAGAGAGACTTTTAGATAGTCATATATCATGAACCTCCTTTAGTTCATTTTGGATTTTAATTAATATTATAACCTATCTATTATTTCATCTGAACTCCCTTCTCATTGACTGTGTATGGCATTCTCTTTTCAAGCTTTAAACATAGCTTGTCTTGCTTAGGCTAGCTTGTAGGTAGTCCTTAGGATAGTCTGGGTGATTTTAAGTGTTTTAGGATTTTAATTTAAAAAAATTGCAATCTAAATTATTTCTTCATATTATTGAAAATTTATCACCCTTCTTTGGCACTCTCAAGTCACCAATGATTTCACAACATATAGTACCCTTCTTTTACCTCATAAGCCTAGGTGTAGGTGTAAATTCTTGAGGTCTTTACTGCATTTCAATTTCAAGGTCTTAAATTTCCATTAAATGAACATCTCTATAAAATTTTTACACTATTGGGATTTTATAACCTCCACAAATTATCCAAAAAACCACATCTTTCCAAGCACACACTATTCCTTGCACCTTCTCAAAGTACATATACATGGTCATTGGAGGAGTCTTAATACTTATTGTGTTTCAAGGTATTCAATGTATAATAATGAGAAAAATATAAATTTATGAATTATGTTGATAATATATTTAACTTCCTTCATACCCACTGAGCTCTTTTAAGACATAATACTCCACAAACCTGCAACCTTTTTCTTGCACTTATCTAGACTACTTGTAGGTGACTATTTAAGAATGGCTAGAAGATGAAAATTGGAAATTAACCTTCTCACTCCATCATGGCACCTTGAAGGCATTCAGGCCTCGTTTAAGGTTCACTCTAACTTTCTTATAGATTCATTGGTTCATTCATAGTGTTCACAAACTTTTGTCTTCTCATCCTTGTACTCAGACATGTGTAGGAGTATTAGGCTTGTGAACTCAATATTATTGACCCTCTCTTGAATTAAAAATCATGTAAGTGATTTCCATGGTTTGTATATTATCTCTTGATAGAGTCATGTTTCTAACTTGCTCTTTTTTGTATAAACAATTTTTTTTGTCCAACAGAGGACCTGCATGTCTGTAAGTTGTAGGTCTCTTTTCTTGCTTGTATAGGCTATTATAGACAGTCAACTTATTTTGTCTTAATGATTGAGTATTTATCAACTCTTACCCCATTTATTATCACTTTATACATAATCCTATGGATATTTTTTCAAACATTATGCCACTTTAAATTTATCATTTGTGTGTATGACTTGTGCTCATATAGTCAACTCATGTATAGGGTACATGCATAGAATTAGAGTTTATCTATTCATGCTTTTGTTAATGGTAATGGGGGGTTTAATAGAGTTATATGGTTGTTTATGAGCCTATACCATGTCTTTCCTTTGTTATTAACACCTCTATCATGAGGTCTAATATTATGAATGCTCACTTACAGGTCTACAGACCTAAAAGTGATTAAAACATGTTTCAAGCTTGTTTTTGAGTATATTTTGATCTCAATTATGAATAAATTGAACTCATGACTTTATAAATAGTAACTTCTCATGTTAAATTTGAATTATCATTACCATTCATGCCTAAATTTGGTGCTTCAAACCTGGATAAGGTTGTTCATAGACTATACATGTTTTCCAACGAGCAAGACACTTGGAAAATGCATATAAGGATTATATTCTAATGGAAATCACATGAATCCTATGAAATTGATGGATCCTCAATGAAATATGAGGCACTTGAAACCCCTAAATGTGAAAAAAATCTCAAACAAACCAAAATAGACATGTAGTAGAATGATATGCTCACACACTTGAGACATATTTATCCTTTGAAGAAAACACCTCATGAAGTTCAATTGCCTAACGAAACTACCATGAAATGGGTCACTTTATCCTCTGAAATAGCTTTGAAAATCCATTCTTATCCATCAAATTTTGACATGAAGAAACATGAGAAAAACCAAACCTTGCTTAAATGGACAAGGATTACTGACCTGCTCACAATCTAAGTGATTGTTCATAAAGGAGGGGCCATAAATCTACAAACCAATGACATTAAATTGAATCTCATTAGTATCCCTAACAATGGATAAATTTTTATCCCAAATTTATCTCTCTTGGCCATACCATGCATTTGATTTTTGCCTTTTTAATCTTGTGAAGGCAACAATGGAGGAGAGAGAGTGTCTGATGCACTTGTAAGACTTGAAACTTGATCCAAATCTTTAAATTGGCCTATGGAAATACAATAGACCTTATGAAAATATTTTTTCCCTGTAAGTAGATCTTCTAAGGTCGTACAAGTGCCCAAAAGTGATTGTAAAGGAGTATTTTGCTCATTTTAGGCATTAAACCTAAAATTTTGTTTTTTTGTGACCATCTCTAAACCTTCTCTGACATCAGGGACATTTTGAAACTTATTGAAACATTTATCTTTGAATGTGGTACACACAACTCCTCACAAATAGGCCAAAAGGTGACCAAAATGACATTTTAACACATAAGAACATGATAAAAATTTATTACATGATATCATGACCTTAAATACACATTAATAACCTTTTATAATGACTCTAAATTATGTCATGACCTTGACCACACTTTACAATGCCAAGACCTTATAAATGACCCCTAAGACTAGACAAGTACACATGAGGCCTAAACCTAGAACAAGATAGAGAATGACAAATATCACCACATGGAGACCATTTTGAATACATCAAAAGACCATAAACAAGTTTTAATAGCCCTATGAAAAGTTTCAACCTATAGAGGTTGACCATTTTTGACTTGGGTTCAAAAATTGGTCAACAAAACTCAAAATGAATATCTTCCCATCTTTCATATGAGTGTATATGTTTTACATTACATAATGTATTTCTCTCGTATCAAAGTGCTAGTGCTTACCCAATGGTATGTGACACACATCCATGGGAATCACATCACATATAACTTAATCTCTATAGATTTCAATCTGAAATTTTACTGCACAATGTTTATTGACCAACACTTGGTGTACCTTAAGAAACCAAGAAACCTTATAGGGAGTTGGGTGCATTGAAAATTTTAGTCCTAACATCTCTACCATTTATTTAGATGCTAGGTTATCTATGCTACCACCATAAATAATTAACTTACAACATTTAGCTCTATATTTTTAGCTTGTCCCAAAGAGGTTCTTCCTTTACTCATTTCAAGAGTACTCTTCTCATCAAAAGGGCTTCTCTTTACTTTAGTTATTCTGTGTGTGTTGGATATAAAATACTTTCTTCATCCCCATGGGCTATATGTGTTGTGATTTTAATCCTTTTGTTGCTATTTTGGGTTTCTTTTAAGCACTCAAATGACCTATTACCAACATCCCTATTGTATTTAAAACATATCTTCATGAATCCTCCTCCTTTTCCATAGAATCCTCTTCTTCAAAGTGCATATCCTCTTCCTCTTATATTAAAATTTTGGTTATGTGAACTACTAGATCCTTCATCATGTGTTTGTTGTCCACTTCCACCAAAATTTTGCCTCCTTCCTCTTTAAAACCTTCCTCTACCTCTAGATTTGATTTGTTGTCTTCATGAAAACTAATTTTTTGCCTTCGATGCACATTGATAGTCTTCTTCTACACTTTTAAAGTTTAACAAACTAATCTCATCTTGAATACTAAAATGCATCCATTCATATACCTTTCTACCCTTTTTTGGGTCATCCTCCACAAGTCCAATCCTTATAGTGAGTTTGTACAACTCTTAAGCATACTTCACACCTACTTCTTTTTGTCTTAAATTTTGTATCTTTTTGAATAAGCTCATTTGATAGTTTGAAGTAAGAATTTCACTTTTAGTTTAGACACCATTTTATCCAAAGTTTTAATTTTCTCTTTCCCTCTTATTTGTCTCTTAGTTTACACATAGTCGCACCATAAAGATGCATGAAATTTTAATGTTGTGTAAGTAAAATTTACTTTATTAGGTTCCTCTATTGATTCATAGTCAAAGTATTTTTCCATCTCTGTGATCTAGTCTATGAGTTCTTCATCATTCAAGCCTTTGCTATAATAAGGTGTGTTTAGTTTGGGTTTGCTTCTAATATTTACCATGGATCTAAGAAATATAGTTTCAGTTACATCCTCTAATTCTTCTTCAAGTTCTTGAACTCCTTGGGATCTCTCTCCTTCATAATTACGTACATCCTCAATATGAAATCCCCTTATTTGGGTTGTTTTCATTGTAACTAGTCTTGCATATATATCTCTCATCATTTGTGTCAAGTTAACAACTCTGGGTGCTCATGCTCTTCCACCCCTTCTAACAACACCCCATTTGAAGTCCATTTACACCCAATGCCTTTCTTAACACTTGCAAAACTTCTTTTTCATAGTTTACAACTATCAACCACACTTCTTCCTTCTTCACACTTATCTAACAAGGAAAAACCAGGCTTTTATACTAGAAATGGTGCAACCCAAGACCCTATAAAACTAATCAATGTACACCTTATCTTTAACTTGAAGACCAAAATACCATGAACTATTTTGAATTGATGAGAAGCTTTTCAAAAATAATGAAAACCCTTTAAGGATGATAATGTAAAGAGAAAGTATCACAAATACAAAAATAGAGTAGCTATTAGGCAATATCCTTTTTTTATTTATTCTTTTCTCATTATCTATTAATACATGCCTACTTCTTAGTAATCATTAAGTCCCCCCTCTATGGTAGTCATTTGACTCCCCAAATAAGCATTCCATTTTTATAAAATGAACTATAAAACATGGTAGTTACAACAATTTACTAATTTAAGGAGGGTAAATCCCTAAATCCCCTTAACTTGATAGTTTTACATCAAAATGAAACAAACTAATTATAAATACCTGAAACTGCTCATTGTGATAGTTATATATTAGAACAAATAAACTAACTACAAATACCTAAAACCACTTAATTTGATAACTAATTAAATAATTGATTTCTTTTGAGTGCTATAGGATACATAATCCCATGGATGGTCCTACATCAAGTGCAAAACAACAATAATAAGGGCTAGCTTATAAGAAAATTGATGAGGGCTCTAGGCCCTTAATACTTTAGAGCAACGAGATCATAAGCTCTCACTGCAACTTCCTCTTCATCATAAGCTCCTATAAAACAAAATCCAATCACTAGTACATTTGTATAAGTCTAAACCTAGGTATAATTTTGACAAGAAAATTATGGAACCAAATTCAAAACATGTTGGATCACAGATGGAAGAGCCTTGGATGGCACTTACCTAAATAAACTAAGTAATATGCAATTTTGATAATGGCTAGCATCACAATTCATATCCATTTGTAATGAATTTTAGATCTCCATCTTTTTTTTAACTTGTGTGAAGGAATTGTAAAGGCCTTGAATCTAAGAAGCTCAACAATATCTAGTGAAACATTAGCACAAAGTATATATTGCACTACAACTAGCATGAAAAGGAATGGCTAGATTGAAGGATTTTTCAATCCGTCTTGAGCCTGCATCATGTCCTTACTCTTCTCAATCCTCCATGAATAAGGAATTAAAAATTCCTCCTTCAACCAATTCAACACTTGTTCAGGCAATATCCTGATCCACATCCCTACAAGCTGGTCACTAGGTTCAAAAACAATTCCAAATTATGTTAGTAGCTTGCATCACCCAAAATTTACTATGTTTATGTTTTATGAATGCTATGCTGGGTGAAATAGAGGCAGTCTCTGCATCCACGTCACATTCTGCATTCTCATCATAAGAAATGAGAGAAGAAATGGTAGCTCAGAGGTGATACAAACAAGGGTTGCATAGCGGCTAGTCCCTGCCTTTATATTATAACACATTTAAAATTGAATTTGTATATAAATTTGCAATGTAAAATCAATGGAATAGTAAATAATATGCAAATAATAATAATAATAATAATAATAATAATAATTAGAGAAAAGTATTAATGGCAAGATTTAGGGATATATTGTTTCTATAATTTATGCCATAGAAGTAATGACTAATACATATAACATATAGATATGTAGATGTTAAAGAAGTGACATAAGACATTTAAAATGCAATGTACTATTATCATTTGACATGTTCTATGGGAATTGATGCGTTATTTGTAAAATTATGCATGATAAAAATGGTCATTGTTGTTGGCCTCCTCCAAATTTCAATGTATGTTACTTACCTTCGACACGCGGCATGCAAACAATTGTTTTCAATGTTGTATTAGATTTGTATTTATAAATTACTAGAGTAGAGGCAACTTTTATGCATATGATCAATTAACTCCACTCCATTGTCATTTCGAAGCTAAAGGCATTATTTTTTTAATTGTTTATAAGAAAAACCAATAAGAAGAGAACCATTAACAATAGTGGTTATATTGTAGATAATAATTAATAATAATTAAGTACTGTTGTAATTATGAACAAACTAAGAGAGAAAATTACTATTAAAATAACTATCTCTATCATATTATTGAATCATTCAACTGTAAATAGAATTAGTTCTTTTTAAGATTTCATGTCTCACACCTAATTTTATAATACATATGGAGCCTCACATGTTCAAGCATTTATCAATGCACTTAAACAAGTTGAAATTGATAATTAATATGATGTGCATTTGCTTGGCATGGTAAATATTTGTTTAGTCTTTTATTTTGTTCCTTTAATATGAAAAGTGTGTGCCATGCTTAAAATATTCACCTTTCCTTGGTCATTTTCTGATTCATGACTTTATGATAGTGCGTAGCTATATTTTATTTAATGTATGAATTTGTGTATATTTAATCGTATTTGTTTGTGATAATTTATGAATATGTACATATTCTATGATATGGAGCATATTGTGTTATTGGGAAATCATCATATAACTCCTTTTCTCATGTGATCTTCCGTGATTCTAAGTAAATTTTAGGGAATATTCTCTATGCTAATGTCAATATTTTATCTAGCAGATTCGAAACTAAGTCCCAAAATTACAATCTGGAGTCTTAATTACTTCTTGTGACATAATTAAAAAGTGATCATAAGATGTTTATGTGCTTGCTTGGAAATTTTCAGCGTGATTGGATAGCATTGGTTTTGGCACAAATTCCAATGCATCTCAGAACTATTACATGCAAGTTGAACTAAGACTCCGTGCAGAAAATAATATTGTTCAAGATGATCTGATCTCTCTGCTCTAAATGTTTCAGCCATTTGAATAAAAATTTAAATATTTTTCAAAGGGCTTACAATTTCTTTTTGATGTTTGGCTTTTGATTAGCTGTCCGGCCGTGGGTTAAAAGCGATCAAGTTCATCGCCTTTCGGACTGGGCAAATGTTCTTTTAGTGGAGAGTCAGTTAATAAAATATCGTAAATGCGTTTGATTTCAATTCCCTATTTAATTCTATCAAATTATAATTATCACACGGGCTCTGGTTTTAACCATAGTAAGGCGAAGCAACGTTCATGATTTTAGCTCTGTATTCGTATTATAACATTGAATACTTTGTCGTATCTATTTCTTATAGACTACGGCAATTCACTGCACATTAATGTCAAATGAATAAATAAAAATAACATAGAATGAATAAATAAAAATAATCGTAGAGCAAATAAATAATATCATTATACGAATTTTTATGATAATATATTAATGTGTATGAGGATCTGAAGAATATTCTTCAATGAGATTCAAAGAATATTTTAAAATTTAAATAGTTAATTTTATGCAAAATTTTATAATAATTAAGATTATATTAATTTAAACTTTTTGATTAATTGAAACAAAAATAAATATTTGAAAAATGATTCTTATTAAGGCAAGTATAAGATTTATTAGTCTCAAATGAGACTTTTGGATATGCTTACCCTTTAACTTAGAATTAGTCTTGCAGTTGTTAGCCAATCAAATGTCATTGGCTAGCGTGCTAAGAATATATAACTCTTGTTACAAAGTAAAATAGTTAAGTTTTTAATAGATCATATAAAATAATATTTTTTAGTGCAAGTTGATTAGTTAAAAGAATTTATGTTATTATTTTGCTTGAGTGAGATTAATGCATATATTTGATTTGGTATTAAATGTTGTATTTATTAACGTGATGTAGATTCCTTTCTAATTGTTTTGCATTGAATGTCGAATTAATTCCTCCAAAACATGACAACGGGTTATAAAGAGCTACATGTTTGTAGAAGCTTGTTTTTGTAAATGCAGTGGTGAAAGGCGTGGCGTTTATTGCCCGTGACATGAGCTTTGAGAACACGGTCGGACCATACAAACACCAAGTTGTGACCTTTTGATGGATTCAGATCAATCAGTCTTCTACCGCTGTGGCATGAAAGGCTAGCAGGACACTCTCTACGCTCATTGTCTTCACCAGTTTTATAGAGAATTCAATATTTACGGCACAATAGAGATGAATACCATGACAACTTAGATCAAAAAGGACCCCGACCAGAACACCAGGTTTTCTATCCATGATTACAATCTTACCTCTGACCCCCTTCTGCACATATCTCCGTAGGGGATGGAAAGAGTACTCTCAGAGTGTGTTCATGCAGTCTTTTCTGGATGACACTGTTCACAGGGTTGGGTGTAATGGAATACATCAAACTTTGCTTTGGACACTCTCTATTATGGGGATTACATAAATTATGGAGCGGATGCAGGACTTGCAAGACGCGTGAAATGGCCCGACCATCATAATTTGAACAGTTTAGATGCCAACAAATTTATAGTTGGTCAATTCATTGACGGCAACAAATGGTTACCGTCATGAACCAGAATTGCATATTTGTCCAGATTAAAACTCTAAATCGTAGATGGTGAATAAAAATGCATTGTAACCTAAATTTGTATCTTCCTCCTCCATCACTACCTCTTCCTCTTCTTGGAGGTCAATGAAGTAGAGATCCAGAAGAGAAGTGTTGGATTCGTTGAGCTCCCTTTTGTCTAGGCAACACTCTTCTACTTCTTCAAGAGACCACAATACAAGTAGCCACCTTTTTCCTGCCATATTTCTGTTGTTTTTAACATTTATTTATATTTTGTGTTATATTTGTTTACAGGTATCTCATTTTCATTTCTTTGCATAATAATACTGTAATCACTGTGTCTGTGTAGAAATTTTTGAATGGCGTAATGAATGCTTTAAAAACTTATAAACTGCATTTTGTGTGTAGGTGTGAAGATTAAAAATCTTGTGGCTGTGCTCGCCTTTACTTTGTTTTGCATTTTGGATGGTTTTTATAGACACTTCAGAGAAATGATATTTTGCTTATTCACACGAAAAGTATGGATTTGTGAAGGTGACTAGATTGAAATTCCTATAATGAGATTTCCTGCCACTTTTTTTTATCTGTCTTCCTTTTTGGATCCTTATGTTTGGGTCTCTTTGTATCATTGTGGTTATCTAAGTCTCTCTAGAAAATATTTATAAACCACGGTGCTTGTAGGAAAAAATCCAAGAAAACTCACCACGTTGAAAAATATGAAACTTTCATGGAGGCCGTCGCAGCTTGAAATCTCCATAATGAGATTTTGTTCCTCTTTTTGCCCTGTTTTTGCTCACTAAATAACCCTATGTTTTAGTTTCTCTGTATCACAAACATTTTGGGATGCTATATTTTGTTTTGCAAAGGATCTAAAAATCCATGTGTTTATATAATAAAATCTGAAAAAGACTCTATGCTTTTATGAAGGTGGGCAGCAGATTGAAATCCCTAAGATACGTGTTTCCACTAGTCATTGATTTTCTCATTGGATAATTTGGATCCTTGTGTTTCTGTACTTTAAAATTTATGGAAGTCTTAGTATTATTTTGAGATGAAGATTTAGGCAACCCCCTCTTGGGCCTCTTTACCTATTATGGTCAGGTTCAACGAGTCATTGAATATCTAATTAGCTGCATAAAATCTTGCTCCACCCAAAAAGTCCTAAAGTCTTTTGGTTGAGTGTTTGTGTTCCCTCTCTCATGTTAGACTGCAAATGGCTATGAGCTTTCAATTGCCTAATTAATGCTTTGGTTGTGTATTGTTAAGCTTTGTTACTGATGAGTTCCTGCTCTTTCAATGGATTCCAGGTCCTCATAAGACATGGCTTTGTCTATGCTAAAGAGGATATTGTTTTAGAGCAAAATATAAAGAAGATTATATGGACCATTTTAATGTAAAACCCTGCCCTTCTCAAAAAAACTTATGGTCAGATCCGTGATCATCTCGTATGCCAAACCTCCAAGTGTGACCGTGTTTATTGAATATTGCTTTAATGTAATAAGATATCAGATTGAGTGTCCTTGTTTTGAGGGAAAAAAAAGATAGTTTTTCAGCTCTTATGAACCCTTTTCAAGCTTTGAGTGGGTGAAAAACAAATATGCGGTTGCAGGTCCAAAGAATGGAGGTGGATACAATGAACTCATGGAATTTATTTCTTGAAAGAATTTAAGTTTGTGTCACCTTCATGGCTTTCAAACATATTGTGATGAAATGAGATGGTGGATCTGAGATTTTTACAACAAACAGACAATTTTGAGGTGCTGCAGATGGTTTTATTTTTAATTTTAAAGTTTACACGCTTAATGTTTTTGATAGTTTTTTAAGGGTATTGTTCGCTTGGAAGAAATTTTACTATTTATGAGTCTTACGTATATATCTTCTATGTTTAGAGGAAGGCTAGATCTTTATGTTGTGTAATCAGTTTTCGTGTCGTGTCTATGTGATATTTATGACATGATGACCCCGACTGTAAGAGACGTGGATTGACATACTTTTATAAGAATCAGCTTTGTCGCAATCAAGGGTGTATATTCAAAGTGTATAAATATTGAAAGTAATTGATTAGGTTTTTCACAATTAAAAGGAGTTTACTCAACGTGTATAGATATTTAAAATTCTATATTATTATAGGTTAGGAGTACATTATATTGAGAAGGAAGATTGTTGGGTTTATAGATATGTATTAATAGATATTGATTTAATTATAATTAAATTTTATTTTATTTAGTATGGTTTTTATTTAAAATTAATAATTGAGGGCAAGGATTAAATTGATGGTCGTATGATTATATTTATATTTTTTCAGTTGATAATCAATTTTTTTGATAGATTGTATTAAATGTAAGGTGAATTTTTTTAAGTTGCAAAATACAATTAATTTTTTGATAGATTGTATTAGATGTAAAATGAAATTTTATACAAACCATCAAAAAATCTGAGAATTTATAATAAGTATATGAATTTTTATTTTATTTTTTAATATAAATTATATTAAAATAATGTTCAATAATCTTTTAAAAAAATCACATAGAGGGTTGACATTAAATTTAGTCTTGATTAAAGGTGTACCCATTAAGAATAACACTTTAAATAATCAATTGTAAGATATTACCTTAAAAATATGTAGATGGCCTAACTTGAATGCATAATTAATTTTGATTTAATTTCATATTTTAATTATGCATACCTTCACTTTTAATCATGTGGATCTCTTATCATTAGTTCCACCCATTTATTCATGTGGTCAAAACACTAAAATCAAAGTTTCAATCCTCTCAAAATCTAGTTATTCATGTTCTCAGTGGGTACAAAAGTTGCATCACGACACTTATTATATTATTTCATATACAAGGAAGTGATATTTTATTTCATATAAAGGGATGTATTTTTTATTTTGGTAAAATAGAGTTTTATAAAGTATAAGAGTGTAAATCGATAGTTGTACCTCATGGCCATTAAAATAGCCATAAAAAATTAAAATTTTTATTTGTTGACAAGCGAAATCTAATATTAACTACTCTATTTCAACAATATTAATATACCACTATAATATATAATATAACTATAATATAAATATGTATATTTTTATATAATATATACTATTATTACACACACACACACACACACACACAAACTAATAGTTGTTCTAAAGGTACAAGATATGTGAGAAGGGATATGATTTTATGTTTTAGTCAAGTAGAGTTTTGTAAAGCGAAAGCATAAATTAGTAGTTGTATTGCACTTGAAACGCATGATCGATGGTCTTGTCTCATATTTTGTGCACAAATCATTGAGAAATAATAATATAATATTTATAATGGAGGTGACATTAAAAATAAGGATGTGTGTTCATTCATACGGTGTGGCAATGAGTAGTGTGAAAAGGAGATGTTTTCTTTCACTGAAAGGGATGTGTTTTTTTGTTTTGACAAAGTGGAGTTTTGTAAAGTAGAAGAGTGTAAATTGGCAATTGTACTTCATGGCCATTGATAGGTATTACCTTTTATGCATGAAGAAAGAAATAATAAGCTAGAATTTCTGGTAGAGGTAAGGGTAGAAAATGAGTTTGTGTATTATTTCATAAGTAGAGCAAATATAATGACCCTTATATTGTGAAGTTTCGATGTAAATATTGCTTCCTTTATTATTCGTATAAATGTTTAAGTCAAACCTTTTGTAGTAAGTTGTTGAGGTTTGAGGTGCAACTATTATCCTATAAATTTTTAAGGAGATCTTTTGGGTAAGTTATCAAGGTTTGTTACCAAGTATTTAATTTTTTTTTTGGTTGCATAAGTTGTTAAGTTAGGGGGTCCACATCTGATTAAGCTTGCTTATATCTTTTATTAAGCTATTAAAATTTGAGGCATAGTTTTTCTCCTCCCAAGCAAAAACTTATATATGGTTGCCTCTTTTTTTATTAAAAAAACACGGAATATTGCTTCTACCTTTCACTAAGCTATTAGAATTTGAGGCATAATTTTTATCCTCCTAGGCAAAAACTTATATAGAGTTTCTTCTTTTTCAATATGAAAATACATGGAATAAATATGTAATTTTGGTGACCTTTCAAACATCAAACATCTTTACCACATAGTTCCATAACCACTTTGACAAAATCTATCTTTTAAGTAAAGTTGTCCCACATGCTAGAAGTTACCATATAGTTTGTGGGGTGCCTTACATTTGTAAGTTACCCTATAAATTAAAGTATAGCCAACATAACATAAATGTAGACATGTAGAACACTAGGGATCATGGATCTTAAAATACCTTTCCTTTTCTTTGAAGAAACTAAAATTTATTTATAGTGTGAATATATTCTTGAATTTTATGCCACTCTAGTGGAAATGCACTAAGAATTCCATTATATAAACTTTGATGTATAAGTATATGATTGCCTAAGTGGACTTACATTAGATTTAAATCAATGTTAATTTAAGCAACGTGTTAATCATAAGATTACAACCTGCACTCATATGATAATACACTCAATCAAATTTATCAACATAATAAATCATTATCAAAAAGTATAAAATAACATAATTCAATCAAGGACACACATGTTAATGTATAGGTAAAAATTGTACAAACACCAATATTCTAGTAAAAAATGTTATTATCATTAAATGATATACTCTCAATTTTTAATGACACTCAAAACCTTTGGCCTTAGGTTAGGAACCTAATTGTTCTCATTTAAATGCTTATCATTTTAACTTTAGATCCCATTCCAAATGATTCAGTGTGCACAATCAATTGTAAACTGACAGTGACTGCATGAAAAGGATAGAAGGGTCAAAAACTACAATCATTATAATTGATTATTCAAGAATTGACAAGCAGTCAACATCATATCATGAGGGAGGCACTACACAAAAGATATGGGGAAAAATGACACCCAATGGATATTATCTCCTATCGTAGAAGAAGACTAATCCTAACCACTAGCTAATCATAAATTTTTGGTGAATGTGATGGTATAGAATGAGATTATGTATTCCTTCATATGACATTGCAATGAGTTGTGTAGGGAGGAGACATTTTGTTTCATGAAGAGCTTGAGCAATGGCAAAGTGGTGGGGAAGGGTTGGGCTATATAAAACATGCAAGTGGTGAAGTATTTCAAGGTGGGATGGGTGGTGATGATGAGGGGAAATGAAAGGGTATTTGATGTGATATCATGAACCATAAAGCCCATTTAATACACCAGACTTGGATTCATGGAAACTATTAAATTTACATGAATTGTACACATTGCAACTTGGGGTATGTAATTTTCAAGGTGGAAACATTTTTAGTTGGATATTTTATATTGTTAAGGGATAAGATGTCATGAGTGCTGATTTTATTGTGATAGAGATCCATGTTTAATGAGTGGCTCAAATATGCATTACAATGTTGCTTATGTGAGGATAAGACATTGAGGCACCAAATTTTATCTTGTAGCTTATGTTCATCCATGTTATGAATATATTAACATCTAGGGCAATTAAATCAGGCTTAACAACATAAAAAACCACCAAATTTGGATCCCTAAAAGAAAGGGAAAGGCAATAAAGAACATGCTAGTGTTGAAAGATTTCAACATGGATTGGGTGATGATAGTGATTAGTAATGAAATATTTCAAGTGTTTTTCTAAAATATGAATGAAAATACCACCAAATTATTGGTTCATTAGTGACTTGGTTACGAGGTTATGTTATATCTCTTGCAAATTTATTTTTCGAATGTATATTGAACTTAATAAATTTAATAATATTATAATATAATATTATACATTAATATTATATTATAGTATTAATATAATATATAACATAAATATGCAATTTTATATTTTGGAAAAGTGTGGTTTTTAAAGTGTTAGAGTGTAAATCGGTAGTCATACCTCGATTAAAACCCATAACCACTGCCCCCATCTCACCTTTTGTGCAGATAATGGTAAGCAATAATAATCATATATTTCTCATGCAAGTGATAGTACAAAATGAGATTGTGTTTTCCTTCATACAATGTGGCAATGCATTATGCACGAAAGATATGTTTTGATTGCCAAAGATCTTGAGCAATGTTGAAGTGGTGAGGAGGGGATAAGCAATACAAAACATGCAAGTGATGAAATATTTCAAAGTGACCTGGGTGGTGATGGTAAGGGGAAATGACATTGTATTTCATGTTATAGCAGACAATATAGAACCCATATCATACATCAGATCCAAATTTAGGTCCACTATTGGATTTATATGAGTTGCACATATTGTAAAGGGGTATGTAACTTGTAAGGTGGAAACATATTTGATAGGTCATTTTCAATTGTTAAGGGTGGATGAGGATGCCATGAGCACTGATTTGATTGAAAAATATCCATGTTCAATGAGTGTCTTGAACTCACATTATAATATTATTTATGTGCAAATAAGACATTGAGGTACTAGAGTCTATCTTGTAGCTTATGTTCATTGTAAATATATTAAAATCTAGAGAAATCAAAACAGCCTTAACAACATACATAAACATGAAACTTGGACCCATAGAAGAAAGGGCAAGGTGATAAAGACTATGCAAGTGGTGAAATATTTCAATGTGCATTGAGCGATGATAGCGAGCGATAATGATAGTGTATTTCAGATGATACCTTATGCTAGGGGGCCCACACTATACACTAAACATGGATTTAGTGTAGTGGTTAGATTTACATTACTTGTATCACCCATTGTAAAGGGGTCCATAGCTTGCGGTATGGTGACATCTTTGATTTATAGTTCTCTATTATTGAAGATGGACAAAGATGTCATAAGAACTGATTTGATTGTAACAAGATTCCATATCTGATGTGTTGTTCGAATTAATGATGTAATTTCACTAATGCGGGGAGAAGATATTGAGGTCCCAGAGTCATCTTGTTGCTTCTGTTCATCCATGTTACCAATATATTGACACCTAAAAACAAAAAATTACATGCCTTCCGATGTTATTGTCAATGTAACTTTTCTCAATAAACACACAAACATGCATGTCACAAAATTTGTTTCTCTTTTCTACTCCTCACTTACTTCACACTCATAAGCACTTAATAAAAAAATTAAAAGATAAAGACAAATCCCTCCCGACATTCCTTGCACCATTGGGGCAACTGCTAGTTAATTCTCTAAATGGAAAGCTTATTTGGTCAAGGTTAAGTCATAGTTGGAGTTGCTATCAATAAGTTTGCAAAAGGAACCACATCTGTATGATAGTCATGATGATGTATCATTGTCACATTAAATTAGAATTTAACCAAGTAAATGAATTCCTTTATTACATTTAATAATGAATCTCTTATTATCCTCGAGAAGATAGTACATAAAGCTTTCATTTTTGGTTAATGGCGGCAATAAATCATCAACAAAATCTATAATTATATGTGAATATTTATTTAATGTTCATGAGTGTGATGTGATTTATTTAGATTTTTTTTTCATTTTTTAATTGTCACATTAGAAAGATGATCTATGTAATAAACATGGAAAAATGACAATTGAAAAAACATTTAAATTATGTCATATTAGAAAGTTCATCAATAAAAATCGCTGACTTTAAATTTGATATCTATATAATTATTATATTTATCAATTTCAATTTTAAATTAGTTATTCATTTAATCGTCACATAGAAATTATTATTCTTGTTTAGAAAAGATGATTTAAATTTTTTGATATCTTAGATATACAATAGAGTTCGTAGTTACATTTTTCTCTTGGAAAATATTTTTCAACATTGACATTATGACATAATTAACTTGAAGCTCTTTATAACTAATCCACAAAAAATTGTGGAGAAAATAATAAAATCGTTAATTATTAATATGATATTGTGACAAATCTAAAATAAACACCCCACAACTAAAATTTTTTCTTAACATTTTTCAAAACAAAATATTTAAAATATATATTAACTATTATATTTAGTAATATAGAAATATCTTTATACCGAAACATTTCTATTACCCTGAAGGCACCTAAGATTTGTCCACGGATCTTAATATGCTGTTCACATAAAAAAGAAACCAAACCAAATTACCGTAATGAGTAACACAACTGGCGGTTAAGAACTCGGTGTCAGAGTCTAAGACAGTACTGACAGGGTCGTAAGGAGGACGACAGGGCTATCGATGCCAATCTATTCAGTCAATTCAATTCGGTATATACACTAAGTATACCCATGCTTAATCTCAATCACTGCAATATACCCATTGACATTACCATGGTTATGGTTATGGTCATGCTTATGCTTTCACCCTTGCCACTAACTTCTTCCATAAATTTTGATTTACAACATTATCCATTGTTCCTAATTAATATAATCTACATTTTTAAGCAGCCTGGAGCCTGGAGCCTGGAACATTGAAACATTGAACATTGAACACTTTCCTTTTCCTGCATGTTGCTAAGATATTTATAACACCCACAAATAGCAACTCAGACCAAGGGCTGACAAACTTCGGTATGGATTTTGAATATGGATTTCTACCATTAATCTTGATGAAAAATAATAATGATAATAATAGTAGCAGAGCTACATTGTTTTTAGCTATTTCTTTTTGTCCAAATTTTGTCTATTCCTAAAAGTATAGACGCCTGTCAATTATTGATATTGCAGGAGAAATAACGACAGGTTGCAGAACATCAAAGTACCTGGCACCCATCCTTTCTGAGTTTGAGGGCAGGCACTCTCTTTACCTCCTCTACATATTGCTCTTCCTTCATTCGCATTGTATATAAAACCCAATTTAGCTACGTTCTATCAGACATAAATTTGTATAGGCACAAGATACATCGGGCATCAAGTACCGACAATAGATAGCATGCGGCTGTCTACGTTGTGATGTTGTTAGTCAGTCTGCGGACTCGGCAGCTGTGTAGATTTTCCAGTCTAGGTGACAACGATGTTATTAATGTAGAAATGGATGGTCTTCCGATTGATTTTTAAGAGTAGATTAAATCGAACGAATTAATATATTACTAATATTTTATATAATAAAATGTTTATTTAAATTTAAATTTATGTACATAAGGTTTATCATAATAAAGTGTATATTTAAAAAATATTTTAATTATGTGGGAGGCATTTCATTCATGTGCTTATAGGGAATATTCGTCTTCGCATCTAAAGATTATAATGCACAGTTTCCAAAATAAATGGATAGCACATATTTTTCAAAACAAATGGACAGCACGGTCTGATTCGAAAGTGGCCTTGCAAGACGATGTGCTGCGAAGCGGGACGAGTGTTCCATGTTCTGCTTGGTACATTTATCTCATAATAAAACAAAGCATCAAAACCTAGTATGGAAGAGAATTCTTCTTCAAGTATTTGCAACACTTTCTCCATCTCATCTGCAACATATTCACCACCAAGATGTGGATCGACAACATCCATGAGGGTTCTGGTGGCTTACGGATCTCTCACCGAATCCATAGTAACTATTTGCACATGATCGCAAGAACAAAGTATAGGTATCCTTCCACATGTAACGTACAACATAAAAATAAATACTGACGCTGAATACATCTAAGGTGGGGATGGCCTTACTTTTGAGTATAAGCTCTAATGTGTTGTACCCAATTGTTTCCACCATGAAAAGATCAATGAGAAAGGGTGAAAACGGATCCGTAGTATGTGTGGCAAAGAATGCATTTAAATATCTAGAGTTTTAGGCTATGTCGCATATTTTCTTGGGAAAATAAATGGTGTTTACTCAAATGAAATGCATTGTTTCCAGCGGCATCAAAGCATTTACTCTAAAGATTGACCCCATTTTAAAACTGAAGTTCGTATCAACACTGACGCCAGGGATGGAGGGTGCCCTCGCCTTTGATGTTTGCAATCAATTGAACTGTGATCAAGGTAGGGATGATCAATAAATACCCACAAATATTTGGTAATGCCATCATTTGGCTGATTATTTAGCGGGGGTTTAATAATCTATTCAAGGGGTTTACGTAGTTTTGAGTCAATAAAATTGAAATTAATCGAATTGCAAATACACAAAATATTTTGTCAGTTCTTATAAAGTTTTTGCGATAGCCACTAATTGGTGATTTAATTTAAGTGGTTTTCATGATGTTGCATTATTTGTTGCTTTTTAGGGGAAGTGTATGAAACCAACCATGGTGAAGGCATATCCAAAATTAAGCGACGAGTATGTGAAGGCCATTAAAAAATGCATGAGGAAGCTTTGTGCTCTCATTGTTGAGAAAAAATTGTTCTTGTTATGGTTTGCCTTACATAATTAGCAGTAAAACAATATCACCACCATGTTTTTGAAGAATCCCTTTGACACATGCTCACATGGATAAGCATATTATATGACCTTGTGGGGTTTGGTTGTGAAGATGGAACATTTTTGGGACTTTTGATGTAAAGGCTAAAACTGGAGGGCCTTTTGGAACTATTCGGTATCTTATTGAGTTGGCTCATTGGGCTAATAGTTGACTAGATATTTCAATTAGGTTACTTGAGCCTGTTAAGTCACATTTCCCCATTGTGTATTATGTGGATTTGTATGAGTTTGTTAGAGTTTTTGTTGTTAAGGTTACCAGTGGACCTGATATTCCCTTCCACCCTGACAAAGCAGTAAGTGTATTATTTTTTGTTTAAAGTTGATGTGAAATGGGTTGTGATTAAAAGTGAAAGCTATTATGAAGTGGGTTTTGGAAAGTAGGCAATGATCTATTGAAGTGGGTTTTGATAAGTATATAATCGTCTATGGTCCAGTATATAAATGGGTTTGGGTTTGTGATCAAATGGTTTATTTGTAATCCAATTGTGAACTAATTTGCCCTGTGAGTTTCACATGTTTATAATGGTGTGATGGCTTGTAATAGCTTCTATCTAGATTAGTGTTGAGCAAGGCCTTAGGCAGGATCCATCTTTACATATAAACATGTCAATCATGTCAAGGCCATTGCTACGTAGGTAACCATTATCATGCTGAAAACCATTTGACTCATCATACATGATCCTTGAGTGGATTCAACCAACAACATAGTGAAAGGCAAGTGTAAACGTCCATTTCCAGTTATTAACCTAATCCACAAAATAAAAACCATTGTCATTTTTTTCTATCTCTATCATAGCAATCATTACCAATGACATCATCACAACCAAATCCACATCACCATCATGAGTAACCCATTGTCGAAGGATTGATCACCAATCATCATACATCCAACAACATTTACGGTAATGGTATCTTATTTATGTAACATCTACATTAGTCAATTACACATCTTACTAATAATTTAGAATAGAATAATGAATTATAATAATTCAAAGTGTACATGTTACATAATGTGTTGATTAGTTATTTTATTAATTTTGTATTAATCTTATAATATATTATAATATTATACATAGTAATAGATTATATTTAACAACATAAAATATTATTATATTATATATATAATAGAATATTATATTTAATATATTTTAATATTGTAATATACAATAAATTTTAAAATATTATATTAAATACTATATATTTTTATATAATATATAATATTTAATATAAAAACAATTTTTTAGTGTTAGTGTTTTATGAGACGTGTTATATTTAACAATCAGTTGCCCAAGAAGTGCATGTTACATCAAAGGAGATGTAATTTTTAATTTTGGTAAAGTGGAGTTTTATAAAGTGAAAGATTATAAGTCAACAATCATACCTCACTCTAAACCCATAACCACTAACCTCACTCACCTTCTACGCATGATGTGGTATGCAACGATAATCTAATATTTCTAGTGGAGGTGGTGCAAAATTCAATGACATGTCACATATGTCAATGCAATTTATAGCTTCCACAAAATTGTCTCAGTGACCCTATACATGATTGAAACATGTGTAATCAAATATTTCTCATGGAGGTGATGCTATAAAATGAAGTGTATTCCTTCATACGAAATAACAATGCATTATGTGAGGATGACATGCTCTATTTCATGGTAAACTTGAGTAATGGAAAAGTGGTGGGGAAGGGAAAGACTATACAAAATATAAAAGTGAAAATTATTTCTAGATGAGCTGCATGGTGATGGTACAAGGCAATGATAGGGTATTTTAGGAGATGGACTCGAAGAAGTTAGGTGAGATACACATGCAAAGTTTAGTGGCATGTCGCATCTATTTCCACTAAAGCTTCAAGTGTCAATTTAAATGAAAATAAAACTACATAATATAATCTACCCTCTATCATATTACATTTAGTATAATAAACTAAAGGGCCCATATTGTACACTGAAGTTACATTTAGCACATTTATTTGGATTTGCATTACCTACACCATACTTAGACCCATACAAGAAAGGGCAAGGCTATACAAAATATGAAAATAGTTAAATATTTCAAGGTGAGTTGTGTAGTGATGGTGAGGGTCATTGACAAAGTATTTAAATGATATCGTACAACAGGAGGCTTATATGGCAATATAACATTATATATACTATAATAATGCCATATAATATTAGCATTGATGGAAACATTACCATTTGTAAGAAAATAAAATTTATATATAGGGACAAATGGATAACACTTGTCCCATATAATTTACACCTACACATGCAACTACATTAAATTTTTAATTGGCACGCCAATGTAATAATAGTGCAGAATGATATATTTTAGTTATATCAAATCCAGATGATGACATATTTTATTGGCCACTTTCTATTGTCAAAGGTGGATGAGGACATCATGAGAAACTATTTTATTACAAAAAGGATCCACATCTCATGTAAAACTTGAATAAATGATACAATGTTGTTGATGTTGATACAAGACATTGAGGTCCCATATTTTGTCTTATAGCTTGCATTCATCCATGATGCCAATATATTGACACCTAGAGTAATTACATCATGCTTAAGAACATACAGAAAAACCATAGTCAAACCCCTAACTCGATAAACATTGGGAAGATACACATACAAAGTTCAATAACATGTCACATCTATCAATGCAATAGTTAGCTTCTACTGAAGTATTTCAATTACCTAATATAAGATTGAAACATTTTTCATTTTAATCAAAATAGGGGTCAAATATTTAATGGATCCTTTAGAAAAACATAGAATGCACCATGTGTCAATTTAGACAAGTATCAAAATAAATAGATAAAATCTCTAACGGTGTTAACTAAATAAAACCTAATCATGATCTAGACTCTAGCTTGGTAATGTGGATGAACTTGCCAAACTAAAAATTATCCGTGAATATGAGATTGTGGTTCTCCTCCACCACCAATACATAGTAGCCTTTGAGGACTTGGAGACCTTGAGTTAAAATCCATGATTCGGCCATAACTTCTTGGCTAACACCATAACAATGTTGATCACTTGTAACACCTCCCCACCCTCACTCCTTTTTAGATTTGGGGTTTCTAATCCATATGACCTCCGACTTTGGCCATGTGATTTTGTTTGCTATTATTAGAAGAGTCTATGAACAAACCAAATATATATAAGTATCATCCAAGTACCTACCATTTTTGTTTCAAGTTGTATACAACATGAGGAGGGAGGAAGGAGGCATATTGCTACTATCGGCCAAATAAAGGCTTCAGATGAGAAGTTAAAATGAATGCAAAAATTCCACCAGCCATCACCATTGATCCATAATACAATCTACCAAATATAATAACTATTTCAAATCTTTCATTGATCATAATATACCTTATTTGATATTTCAAAAGGTGGAGTAAGAGTTGTGCAACATAACACTTAGCTTCCATGTGTCTTATATTTTGACACATTTATGCCATATTTGAAACTAAGCATATCCACATTCAAATATAATTAGTTTCCATTTATAAATAGCTATATTAATGATATGATACAAATATTTTTATATATTTAATAGCATATATTAATAATAAACGTATGATAATTTTAATAATTATACTATAATAAGATTACATAAGTTAATACATATAATATTAATATGTAATAATATTTCAATATATTATAATATATAATTGATTAATTTAAAAAATATATTAATAATATAATATATTTTTATATATATTATAATATAGATTAATAATAAATATAATAGCTTTGGAAATTAATTAAGAATATAAGTTCTTAATTAAAACCCAATTACCATCTAATAACACCAAACTAAATGCCTTCTTGAGAAGTAGATGTTGTTTTATGATACTAAGCAATGGACACTTGGAAGAAAGGTAGACAAGCTAAAGGAGGTTAATGATAGGTGTGGACCGATTTGAGGAGGTTGATAACATGTACCACACGAGTTTTTATTTTGGATGGATTGTAAAAAAATGTCATAGATAAATGATTTCCATGTAGAGTGCACAAAATATGATCCCATGCATTTTGGTATGTTCCCTCACTTATCACTTCCAACTAATCTCCCATGTCTATGACTATTGAATGATGAGTGGGTTATACATCAATATAACGATCATTATTGATAACCTACAAACTAGGCACCTTATGTGTTCCTTCATACAATGTGGAAATGAGTTGTGCGAGGAAGAGATGTTTTGTTTCCTGAAGAGATTAAACAATGGCAGTGTGTTGATGAAGGGATAGGCAATACAAAACATGCAAGTGATGATGATAAGGGGAAATGATAGGGTATTTCCTTTGATATTGGACACCATAGAGCCCATATCATACACCAACCTGGATTTAGGCCACCTATTGGATTTATATGACTTGCACACATTATAAATGAGTATGTAGCTTGCAAGGTGGTAATATCTTTGTTTGGCTATTTTCTATGTTTAAGGGTGGACAAGGACATCATGAGCTCTGGTTTGATTGTGGTAGTGCTCCGCATCTAATGAATGGCTTGAATGCACATATAATATTGTTAATATGTAGACAATAAATTGATTTACCAGAGTCTTTCTTGTATCTTATGTTCATCTATGTTGTGAATATATTAACATTTGGACCAATTAAATCAAGTTTAACAACATGCATAAACACCAAAATTAGACCCGACTAAGAAAAGGCTAAGCGATAAAGAACATGCAAGTGGTGAAATATTTCAACGTGCATTGGCCAATAATGGTGAGTAGCAATGACAAAGTATTTTAGGTGATACCATATGTTAGGGGGAATATTATACACCAAACATAGATTCAGGGTAGTGGTTGGTTTTACTTGACCTACATCACCCATTGCAAAGGGTTTCATAGCTTGTAGGTTGGTGACATCTTTGATTTATTATTTTAATTTATTGAGGGTGGATGGGCATGTCATGAGAATTGATTTGATCTTAATATGGCTTCATGTCTGATGTTCAAATTGAATCAACGATGCAATGTCGTTAATGCAACAACAATACATTGAGGTCCTAGAGTCTATCTTGTTATTTCCATTCATCCATGTTGCCAATTTATTGACACCTAAAAATAAAAAATTACATCCCTTCCGATGTTCCTTATACCATTGAGGCAACTTCTAGTAAATATATTTATCAACAAAACATCGAAAGGTATCATTTTTGAGGTGCCTATATTGGATTTTCCACATACCACATTGATTGTTAGTGATTCTAAGTTTTGCTAAGTGGTGATAGATGACAACAAACTGGTTGTGCAACACTACATGGAACTGCAAATTTTTTTATCTCTTCTCTACGATTAAATGGACATAAAATTTAAGATTGAAATTTCCCAATAATAATTAAATGGATCTTAAATTTCAGTTTAATCATTTCTCTTGATATTTCATACTATTACACTTCACACCAACACACTACCATATGATAAATTATATCTATAAAAATAATATATATTTTTTCTATTTTTAATTATAATAACAAAACATAAAATTTCCAAAACACAGATTAATTAAACTAATTTTATTTTAAATACTTATAACAAAAAATCAAATAAAAAAAACTATTATATTTTTCATAAAATAATATACTAAAACAATTACAACACTACGTAATAATTAAACCTAAAGTAAAGGATTTAAATTTAAAGAAAGATCCCTTTAAAGTAAGGGATTTAAATCTAAAGTAAAATCCCTCAAATATTCATTATAAGGTCAAAATCAGTAAAAGAAAAAAAAAAATACAAACTATTTAATTATTCATAAATATTATTAACATTTTTCTTTTCTTCTATTGTGTTTTGAATCTACTTGAAAGTTATTGGGTGTGTTAAATAACATTTAAGTTGGGATTTGGTATGAAATAAAATTGTCCATTGAATGGCATTTTAGAAACAAACTGATTTTCTATCAATGGAAATGAGAACAGCCACTGTATTCTAACGGGAATGGTTACTGTAATGGATATTCTAATGGAAGCAGTACGGCAATATCTTCCAGCGCCAGCGGAGCTGTGACTCATTTGCCATTCTTCAACGGAAACGGCCACAACCTCAACAACCACCATAATCGAAAAAAACAAGGGTAAAATGAGCTTTGTGGAAAAGCTAGGCGCTGATATGGTGATTGATTATACCAAGGAAAGCTATGAGCAAATAGCCAAAAATGTTTGACTTCGTCTTTGACACTATTGGTAGGTGTAGGTAAGTTTCTTTGCCTTTCTATCTATCGATCAATCCATATATTTATAATTTTGTCTGTTATAAAAAAATGGTTATTGTTAAGAAGATATGCCCAATGTTGGTGTTAAGCCACACTCGGATCGAAGATGGACTGGTCCAAGAGGGGTCAGTAGCTCAGTGGTAGAGCACTCCAGCAGCTTATGGAAGGTCCTAGGTTCGAGTCCTAGCTGGTCCATGTCTCAACATGATATAAGAGCCAGGCCCAGGCTAGGAGCCCCAAGCACACGAGAGGTGTGGCTTAAGGGGGGGTGTTGGTGTTAAGCCACACTCAGACCGAAGATGGATTGGTCCAAGAGGGGCTAGTAGCTCAGTGGTAGAGCACTCCAGCAGCAATGGAAGGTCCTAGGTTCGAGTCCTAGCTGGTCCATGTCTCAACACCCAACTCTCGAGGCAACAATCGACTATTCCATCACAGATTTAGTGTAGTTAATAGCAATTGAAATTATGATTTTTTTGGTATTGAAATAAATGCATAATTAAAAAAAAAAAAAAGTCGAGTGTTCAAAGAATACTTGAAAGAAGGAATCAACGGGCAACATTAAAAGACACCAGAAACAATAACAATTTATAGAGTAGTGCTGGCAGCTATCATATGTCATCTATAATTGTCAAAAATATGAAATAAAATATACATTACAGTATAATAAGGTCTGTTGATCTAGGCATGAACAGTCATTACAAAGTCCTGTCAATTATCATGTAAAAGAGATTTTAAATTTTTGGCAATACAAATTTTCTTGTTGTTCAGTCGCTGGTTGACTTGGCATTTGATTTGTTGAATTTGGAGATCCACCACTATATTTTTATTTGATTCCGCTTGAAATTGAGAGAAGAGAGAAGCAAGACAAAAAAACACATCAAAGTAAAGCCTTAAAACTACAAAATTGTGGCGATCATTATGATAAAAAACTGCTTTGCATCTGTTCTTCCAGAGGTGCATCAAAATAACATGCCTAACACCATCAACTATAACATTATCACGTAATCCAACTCCTAGTAAGGTCTCTTTCTAGCTAAGCTTATGTCCAAAAATAGCAGGTAAGTCATAAAACACCGAATTCCATTGTTTTTTTCACGAACGGACATCCCTAGAAAATATGTCTCATACTTTTATGTCGATGACAAAAGGGACAGTTAACATGTTAGATCATAATACATTTTAACCTATCCCCAATGGGTAGTTTACAATGTAGTATTTTCCAAGCCATCAACTGAGCATCAGAATCAACTTTTGATTTCCAAATTTGAGCAGTGAGTTTTATCCAAAACCTTTCACTGAACCTAAAGTTTCATTCACTGTTCAAACTAGGCTTTAAAGGCAAATCAAGAAACAATTGGATGTATATCTTCTTTAAAGGAAAAAAGTATAAAAGGATAAGAAGCCAACCATAACTAGTCTTTGAAAAAATTACATTGGACAGGGGTACATAACTTCATAGATAATTTTGGAGGCACCAAGGACTGCAAAAAAACAAAAATTACTTATACTTATTGCTCAGGCCAAATTGAGTTTTAATAATCTGCCATGGTAACCAGCTCAATGTAGAAAAATCCCAAAGATCTCCAACACAACAAAATCCTTTGTTAAATAAAAAATAAGACTATTTATGATAACTTAAGGTAAGGGGCTGGCCCTGATAACGAATATGTTTGTTCCACCAAATAGAAGAGGAGGAAAAACTGAACCCAAGTTGTAAAGAGGCATCCCTCCATTTTAATAAGTGCGAAGTATATTGTCAAGCCTTCCAAATAGATTTTAAGGGTGGTGAAGCTTCCACAAAGAAGAATGAAGCATAAATAATTTTGTCCAGCCATCCCACTGACTGCCATTTGCCTTTCATTGCAGCTAGGCTAATTCTATATAAGATTTTTCCATGGTTCTTTAGTTCTGACAACTCTAACAATCTATTTGTCTGCAAAACAAACCCCTTATGTTTTAGGATCTATTAGCCCCAAACCACCTTTACATTTAGGCTGAAAATAGTGGGCCCATGATGTAGGTATAAAACCAACATTACCATCCCATTTAGCCTAAAGGAATCATCAGATAACTTTAATTAAGTCCTAATAACATTTTTTTGAAGGCATCCAACAAGATGAATAATAAACATATGTGGCAAGAAATTTTTTGTTAGCTACTTCGATCTTACCTCCCAAAGAGAGAAATTTGTTCCCTCAACTAAATTTTTTGTTCTTAACTCTATTGAGGTACCAAATTCCAAATATCAGAAAGATAAACTCCAAGACCAAAAGGGATCCCAAGGTACCTCATAATCTTGCCATGTTTAATTAGTTTCCATTCATGAGGTATCCATTGAGGAATAGGCCCTGTTTGGACCATCAAAAATTTTGTTTTATCATGAGCAAGCTTAGATCCTAAAACTACATAATACAATTCTAAAATAGCCATCGTATTGGAGATGCCTTTTTTAAAATTTTGTAGGAATAATAAGCTATCATCATCATAATGTGAATTTATTACAACTTTACAAGGAATAGAAATTCCTGAAATGAGCTTCATTTGATTGGCATATTGAAGCAGATAACCTGAGGCATCAACTGCAAGGACATAGAGGAATGGAGCTAAGGGGCATCCTTGTCTGATGGATCTCTATAAAGGAAATGGATCTATCATCATATTGTTAATAATAATTTGAGCATTAGCATCTTGAAATAACATTTGAACATGGGCTCAAATTTTTGGACTGAGACCCAACCATTGTAACATTTTGACGATGAACTCCAACGTATTTTGTCATATGCTTTATCAAAATCAAGTTTGATCAAAATAGCATTTTGTCTTATTTGTTGAGCCCATTCACATGTTTCCCATGCAAGAATAAGATTATTAAGGATATATCTTCTTGCAAGAAACCCTATTTGTTCAGCTCTTACAATTCTTTATACCATAGGGCTAATGTTCATAGCCAAAGGTTTTGAAATGTTTTTATAAGAAGTGTTGAGCAATGTGATAGGGCACCAACCAGATATAGTATCTTCTTTTTTTCCCTTTAGGAAGGAGTTTGATTATGCTGCCATTAATGTTCAGTCCTAATGATACTTTCTTAAAAGCCTGCAAATAAAGACAATAAAAATCTTCCTTAATAAGATGTCACATAGCCTAGTAAAATTACATTGGAAGCCGATCATTCCCTGGACTTTTATAAGGGGCCATAGAGAAAAGGGCTTTTTCCAATTCTTTTAATGAAATAATTCTATCTAAAAACTGACTATATTCAAAGTCTATTTTATTATGAATATGCGCCCTAACAACATCCTCAAG
The DNA here is from genome assembly GCA_037957365.1 of Torreya grandis. Taxonomy (NCBI): domain Eukaryota; kingdom Viridiplantae; phylum Streptophyta; class Pinopsida; order Cupressales; family Taxaceae; genus Torreya; species Torreya grandis. Next base: position 2,009,400 of record JARHVA010002697.1, on the reverse strand, counting down.
GGCTTATTGAATATCTTGCCAATGGTCATCTTTGAAAAGCTCATCATAATTTTTTTAAAATAGGTTACATATATCAGAAATATTAGATTAAAGCACATCAGATTCATCCCTTATAATGCCAATTCTTTCCTTTTTGTGTTTTTAATTAAGGTAGTTGAAAAAATACTTAGTATCCTTGTTACCTTCTTTAATCCAATATAATATGGATCTGATTTAGCCCCTTGACCTTTATAATTATCAATTTTACACAATTATGCTTCTGTTGTAGCAATGGAAGTTTTAAGTCTGGTATTGTTAGGATCAACATTAAGAAGTTTTCTACCATGAATGAGCTTTCCTTGGAGAGTTTTTTCCCTTCATTTTTGCTACCAAGCCATTCTTTTACAAAATGAATGAATAAAAGTGGTACATTGAGAAATGACTGCATACCACCAATTGATCCAAGAATCCACTTCCTCTAGTTTGGATATATATTTCTAGATTCCCTCAAGGGCAGTGAGACCAACATGATTGATCAAGTGGGAAATATTGAGTTTTAAGGGGAGGGAGTTGTCAATACTTAACTTTTGAGACATGGGAATGTTGCAAAAAATGGGGTGGTGATTTGAAAGGGTGGTAGAATAGTCCACCTGAACACAACAACCCATTGAGTCATGGACCAATGGTGAAATAGGAGATAAATAAAATATGTACAACCTGATCAATTTCCTATCATCTCCCATCCTAAAATTGGACCAAGTCAACCAATTTGTGGAGTGGCTGGTGAATTTATCACGAATGGGGTCAACAATACCCAAAGAATTCTGACATAATAACCAGTTATCAAATTCTTCTTTGTTGAGATTATATTGTTTAGGCTAGCTACGGTCTTGATGATGTTCCATCATGTTAAAATCACCACCCAAGATCCAATCTCCAGTAGGTAAATTATTGGATAGCCAATCCCAAAGCTCAATTTGTTCTTTAGTGAAATTGAGAAATAAATAAAGCAGAATCCAATGAGTTGTCCATTGATAATGGTAAAATCCCAAACACAACTATGTGAAGGGTCTTCTCCCATACTAATAACATGTTCATAGATCCATGGCAAAATCCCAATAATGGCTCTACCTCTACCATCTATATGAAATGTATGTAAAAAAAGAGCATCTTTCCAAACATTGTGTAAAGACACCTCAAGTCTAGTGTTACTAAGCTTGACTTCTTGGAAGAATAACACACAAGGACTCCATTTCATTACCACCTATTTTAATTTATAATTATGATGAGGGAGTGAAATCCCTCTTACATTCAAAGAGAGTAAGTTATAATTCATGATGGAGATTAGTAGAATCATCATCCTGAGTCAGCACGCTGAAGCTATTAGCAAGAGTAACATCATGATCCTTGGGTTATCGATCATTAGGGCTAGAAGAAGGTGATCTGGATCTATGGTAGGGGAAAAGGGGAGGGGAAGATTAATGATGAGAAAGAGGTTGAGGAGAGTAATGATGAAGAGTGGGGATGGATTCATGGACAGAGGGTTTGGGAGATGAAGGAGGGGGTGAGGGCAAATGATCCCGAGATGAAGACCGAGAGATGGGAAGAGAAGAAGAGCTAGATGGATCTTTCCTTTTCCAAACCATTATCCAACCATATGATGTTTTAAGTAACTACTAAGAGTAGGGGGGTGAATCTTTACATAACAATGCATATTTAATTCCATTCACCATTCATTGAAGCATTCATTCACATAAAGAGATCAATGCATAAGCAAACAACCACACAAGCATATCACAAGATAACACAAGAAATTATGTGGGAAACCCTCTTGGGAGATAAAACCCATTGATCCATGCACATGGACTACTATCCTATAATGTCAATATTAAAATTTTAGTGAAGCACCCACTTCACAAGGAACTCCAACCCCTACGTAGTTGAGCACCCACCCAACTAGTCTTTTTCAAGCTCCAACTTGCAAGGAGGATCCAAAACTCTATGAAACCAAGAACCAACTCAACTACCTTAAAATATGATCATATTATAATACCTATTTCTAATATTCAACTGATGATGTCCTCTTTTGTTTTCACTCTTTCTCCTTCATTCTCACTCAAACAACCTCTAGGGCTCACTCACTTGATATGTCTCTTAAGGATTATTAGGTCCATTGGCCTATGTATCCACCTCATACAATTAGTTATATATGAATGAATAATCCTATTCACCCTCTGATGGTCCTCAATTTCCTACCTCTATTCCTTTATTGAGCTCTTTTCTTTGCTTAAGTCCACATTCTCTAACTAGCTCAAATAGGCCAATATGGCCTTGCCTTTATACCACACACTTCATCTAACCCATCTTGGTCGGCCAAGATCCTTAACCCACTTTGATCACACTTAAAATGTGTTAATACATATGTTACATACCATAACCAAACACTCCATAGGTCGGTTATAACCCATAAAGACTAAACTCAAATAGGCCTAATAGGAACCTAATGAAATTAGCCCTTCACACCCACATGTTACACTTGTGACCTCATGGACCACCTTTTTCCTTCACCAACAGATGAAACACATCAAAAATTTCTCCAATAGACCTTTTATCACTCCCACATAGGTCTATATCACTTGGAACTCCAACTCACCACTTGAACCAAACCATTTTAGCCTACTCGCCATTAGGGCTTGTAATTGCCTAAAAGTCCATCATATAGAACTGAAGAATATGGTCATCTTTATCACATAATACACTTAGAAAAATTCATGAATAAATAATTAATTAATTCATCAACCTCTCCATGTCCATTTGACATCTTCACATAGGCTCTAAGCACCTAAAACCACCTCAGCAACAGGACCAGTTAGACTAGTCAAACATAGTCAATCAACTTTGACATTTTTCACTTGATCAAGAACAAGACAAGACTTTAAATACCTTATTATTAAAGTTTTACACTTATAGAAACTCCATGATCATTACATCATTTGACTCTTGATACAACACCCCAAACTCACTTCTGTAATATGGTCACTCATACTACTTGTAGCCTTCAAAAGTATAGTCATGTGGAAGTTCATGTTTATCACTTGAAATGACACTTTCAATACTCCTCATGCACATTAGTGGTTTATATTAAACCTATATATCACCCCAAAATATTTATATCTCTTGTTCTGGCATCTGTCATTGGCCTTATAGAGCAATCTCTCAAGTTTCTCTTACACTATGCATACACAGTCTGATAAGCCAACTTGGATTTCATGTTAAAACAACTTAAAAATGTCATTGTTCCTTATATCAAGAATAAATAATACATTTATATCTCAAAAAATATAATTTTTTTTATTAGATGCATCAATTATTTTCAAGGGACCTCAAACACTTCATCTCACTTGTCATCCCTGAAGCAGTCACTATGGCTCAAAACATAGTCATGGTGAACATGACTCCTAACATCTATAAGATCACTTCATTGAAATCCAAATGCATTCATGATATCCTTAGACACATTAATATCAACTCCAATCATAATGTTATGGGGGTCTAATAGCACATAATGAACACATAGATCATTATATGAGTCATACACCTTCAATGTTTTGACTTATATAGACAAGTCACTTTGGTAGCACCTTCTATCCTATGTATGAAACTAAAAACACTTAAAAACCAATGGAAAATGAGCCATATATCTTTAAAAAAACCCAAACCATTTGATACATCCCTAGTCACCTGCAACTCATACCTAAATGGATTCTCATTCTGCCTAGTTATTTTTCATTATTTTCACTATCTGGTATATTAGTGATAGGTCAAATTTATTGACCAAAAAGATTGACATAGATAAAATATCTTAAAAAAATAACTACATATGTCTCAATAAAAATTCTTGACCTCCAACCTCCAATGATTTGCATGCATTGATTCAATCAACCCTACCTGTAACATCAATTTCTTTAGAAACAAGCCTTTTTTGTACCTTCTGCTCACTGTCCTAACACACCACTTCACCTATAGGTTCTTGGAGGAGTACTATACAACATCCAATCATAAAAATTTATTTTTTAATCCATTCTGGGTCATTCTCAACATGTTTTCTCCAATCGGGTCACTATAAGGGTTTATAGAGGGTTTAAGACCAGTTTGCATTCTTAATGAATGTACATAAATCTCTGTACCTAAAACCACTAAAAAATGCTTGTAATACCTTCTTAGGACCATATGTCATATCTAAAAAAAGTCTCAAGTCACCATGCAAAGTCTACATGTGCCATTGAGCTCAAAACATTCTTCTCGAGCTCTCATCTCTTTATTCTAAGCACTCAAGAAACTTCAAAACCACTCTTAGGCATTTTGTTACAAAATTATGACTTAAAAATTTGTATACACATCCAAGACAACATATTATATCTCTTTCAATTCTCACTTTTTCCATGTTTTACTTAGAACTGATCAACCTATCTCATTTGGTCAGGACTCCTTAGGCTTACATACCCTTGAGATCACCAAGATACTGTTCACACACCTTTGTCTTCATTCCTTGACCTATAACTACATAGATAAACTAGATATAGATTTTTATATCATGAAAAAAACTCATATTAGTTCACAAGTCACTAATCCTACGCAAACTAATTCATTAGGCCACCTAGGGTCATAAGGCTAAGCCTAGATGCAAACCCTCAATCAATCCTTGCTATTTTATTTCACTTTTGAGAGTTATGAACTAAGTAAAAACTTCATACACATGATACAAATATACCATGCTCAATATCTAGTTCATAATGATCTATATTATCTCCATCTTGTCTCTACAAGCCATGACCATGCCTAAACAATAACCTCTCTTTAAGCTTCCTTGTCACCAAACCACCTTGAGCTTCTACAGACCACTCTTGTAGCTCAAAAATCATCTTACAACACCTATAGACATCTTAAAATCCTATCATAACATTCTCCATTGATCAAGACACCTTAAACCACATGAATCACTTTTCAATCACACAATACCTTCTTAATCACACAAGATAACACATAAACTTGAACTTCTAATGAAGACAAAGACAAGTTGTCTTCAAATTCTCTCTCTCTAAACTCATGACTCATGTGGATACTTCTATAAAATTCTCCTTTGACATCAATGACTCAAGTACTTAAGCATTATTACTTGACATCAATGATAATCCTTCAACAATCTCCCCCTTTGTCATTGATGGCAAACCTTCTAACACAACAGACCATTCTCTTCTCTCCTTAAGTTGGTTCTCCTTTTCAAATCTTTTTCCCCATTTGAAATTAATGACAAAGGTCACATATATTTCTCATAGGGTCATCTACACATAGTACTATGATCCTAGGACCTAAAAACTTACTAAACAATCAAGCCCCCTTTGTCCATGCATGAAGATTTAATGCATTTTCAAAGATGTGACCTGGTTTGATCAAGTCATCATATCAACTTTTTGTGACTTGTCTCTTGAGTTCATTTTTTTAGCAGATCTCTTTGAAATAGAATAGAACATGAAGATCTCCTAAGATCACACAAATCCCCCTTTGTTCTTGCATACTCCTCTTTAAGCTTCTCAAACCATTTGAGTTATCTCCCCCTAACTCCATGCTCCACCTGGAACAAGTCACCTCAACGAAGTAAGTCTACACACATATGATGCACTTGAACTCTTTGTAACCTTCTTGTAGACTCCATTAGTCCCTATACTTCCAATAGGTCTCATTGAGATAGTCAATAACTTGATACTCATCACAAGCATGATAACAACTAAAGGAAACATTGCATACCATCCACCTAAAAATCATAGATCTCCATATGTCATAACTAAGTCATTAGTATTATGAACATTCCTATTAGGGTTTGTAGACACCAAACCCTCATATTATTTTTCTTAATGATTTGAGTTTGATATTCATATGTAGGACCAATCTAATCTCACACAAAACATATATAGGAGTAAAAATACCTTAAGAACACTTCCAAACACTTAGGGCCATTGCCTTGAGTGCCCAAAGATACTAAACAACTCACCAAACACCTCTTGTCTGCCAACTTAAAAAAAAACTTAAGTATAGTCAACCTTCATGATATGTAAACATGGACCAATCAAAAAATGTCTAGATCAATTATGACCTAAAGGTCATCTACATGCATTTATAAATCAAGATCTAATATCACTAATTAGTCTTTTTAGGCCTACATTAAGAACATGTCACCTTCTTAGCCCCTTTTGACACATTTAGACTCCTCTTATGGATGAAAAACTTCAAAAAATGCTTGAATATCCCTATGATAATCTCAACCAAGCCTCATATCTCTTTGAGGGTCCACTCATCCCTTGAACACTCCATTAGGCTACTTATGCCTTATTAGATTGAATAAGCCAAAAAACATTGTCTTCAAATAACAAAGCTAAAGATACATTGATAAAATTAACCATGGTTAAATAATAACTCGGATGGATAATTTAAGACCAAAAAAACATCATCTCATGATTGAGATACTTTCACACAAGCCAAAAAGACTCAAACCCAACTCTTCAATATGCTTACACAAGACTGCTTATGCATTCAAAAACCAGTCTTCAAGACCTGCACTTCTAACACTTTCATGAGTACATAAAAACCTTATTAATTAATTTTAAAATGATAATTAAATACCTATATATCACACTCAAATTAATTATAATTCTTCTCACAGGCCAAATAGGCTTCAACTCAACATTTCACTGAGCTTACTCAGGACTGCCAGTACACTCAGAAACTCAGCCATGCAAATTGAATCCAAAAACACATTTTTGTCAAACAATCATGGAAACAAGATATATGCATGGATATTTCATAAACTTAGGGTCATAATAAATACAACTAGAGTCTTCAACTCAACATATGCTACCACTAAACCATCTTTGCAAGATGCTTACTCAGAGCTACCAAACTTTACCAATACCCAGTCAACAAACTTTGACTGTTCACATCAACATGAACACTTTCAAAAGTTCTAAAAGAATTCACATGAACCCTAGGAATATTAGGAACACTTACATTAATTATCATCCATAAATAATTAACTTTTACTTATAAATATTGATTAGCTCTCATACCCTCATTAGGTCTTATGGAAACCTAATACAAATAAGACTGTCTCTTTTTCGCTTAACAAAGTCTTATTTGAACATCTTGAATAGACATGATTACCTTTATAAAATGATAAATCAACTCACCTATGGTACTCATACCAACACACATCTTATTTTTATTGATGACCAATTCATCCTTCTCTTGCAGACCTTTGCCTACTTGCTTCAACAAGCAGACCACCTTCAATGAGCTTTATCTTTTAACATGTCTTCAAGGTCCTTTTATTTATCAACTTAGGTTTGGTATTGGACTTAGCTTAAACATAATCATTATTTTTAAACCTTGATAACAACATCATGTAGACCTATATGCATACCTCAACCATGATCTTCATAAATTTATCCATTATTGCAAACAAGATGAACATTGTCCTTATCACACTTTAAGCTACTTAGGATCAACTGTAGGCTATCAATCCTCCTTAAAAAGTATAGCTCTGATACCAATTGTTTGAAGTAGATACTAAGGGTGGGGGTGAATTATTTTAATAACAATGTATATTCAATTCCATTCACCATTCATTGAAGCATTCATTCACATAAAGAGATCAATGCATAAACAAACAAACACACAAGCATATCATAAGATAACACAAGAGATTATGTGGGAAAACCTATTGGAGAATAAAAACCATTAAACCATGCACATAGAATAATATCCTATAATGTCAATAGTCAAATTTTAGTGAAGCGCCCACTTCATAAGGAGCTCCAACCCGTACCTAGTTGAGCACCCACCCAACTAGTCTTCTGCAAGCTCCAACTTGTAAGTAGGCTCCAACCCCCTAGGAAACCAAGCACCAACTCAGATACCTTGAAATATGATCATATTATAAAACTTGTTTCTAATCTTCAACTGATGATGACCTCATTTTTTTTTACTCTTTCTCCTTCATTCTCATTCAAACAACCTCTAGGGCTCACTCGCTCAATATGCCTCTTATAGGATTATTAGGTCCATTGACCTATGTATCCACCTAAAAAATCTTGGTTAGATATGAATGAATAAACCTATTCACCCTGTGATGGTCATTAATGACCTACCTCTGCTCCTTGATTGATCTCTTTTCTTTGCTTAAGTCCACATTCTCTAACTAGCTCAAATAGGCCAATTAGGCCTTGCCTTTATACCACACACTTCATCTAACCCATCTTGGTCGGACAAGATACTTAAACCACATGGATAAAAATTAAAATAGGTTCATAAATATGTTACATATGAGAACCAAACACTCTATAGGTTGGTTATAATCCATAGAGACTAAAACTCAAATAGGCCTAATAGAGACCTAATGGAATTAGCCCTTCACATCCACGCGTTACATTTGTGATCTCTTAGACCACATTTTGCCTTAACCAATGGATGAAACACATAAAACATGTATATAATAGTCTATTTATCACTACCAAATATGTATATACCACTTTTAACTCTAACTCACCACTTGAACCAAGCCATTTTAGCCTACTCGCCATTAGGCCTTGTAATTGCCTGAAAGTCTGTCATATATAACTAAAGCATATGGTAATATTTATCACACAAAACACTTAAAAAAGCACATGAGTATATCATTAATGATTTTAAAAACCTCTCGATGAACATTGGACATATTCACATAGGATTTAAGCACCCAAAACCACCTTAGCAACAGGACCACTCAAACTAGTCAAACACAGTCAAAGTATAGTTAAATAACTTTGACATTTATCACTTGATCAAGAATAAACCAAGACTCAAAATAAATTATTATGAACCTTTGAGACTTATATATAAAAAAAATGTCATTATATCCTTTAAATATTGGTACAACACCACAAACTCACTTCTGTAATATGGTCACTCATATTGCTTGTATCCTTCAAAAGTACAATCATGTCAAAGTTCATGTTTATCACTTGAAATGGAAATTACACTAATCATAATACACATTAATGGTTTCTATTAAACCTACATATCACTCCAAAATAGTTATATGTCTTGTTATGTCATCCATCATTAGTCTTACAGACCAATCTTTCAAGTTTCTCTTACACTGTGCATACACAGTCTGATAAGCCAATTTGGCTTTCATGTTACAACACATTAAAGTTGTAAATATTAATTATATAAAGAATAAATAATAAATTTAGGTCTCAAAATATATCAAAATGTTCATTATATTCATCAATTATTGTCAAGGGACCTCAAACACTTCATCTCACTTGTCATACCCGAAGCAGTCAATTTGGCTCAAAACACAGTCATTGGGAACATGACTCATAACACCTGTAGGATCACTTAATTGAAATTAAAATGAATTAATTATATCATTAGACACCTTAAGATAAAATCCAATCACAAATTTATGGGGGTATAATATCACATAAGGAACATATAGATAATTCTATGAGTCATACACCTTCATTGTTTTGACTTATACAGACAAGTCACTTTGGTAGCAACTTCTAGCCTGTGTATGAGCACCAAAAAAAATTACCAACAAAGTTAAAATTATTAATAGGTATTAAAAAAATACTCCAAACCATTTGATCCATCCATAGTCACCTAAAACTCATCCCTAAATGGATTCTCATTCTGCCTAGTTAATTTTCATTATTTTCACTGTCTGGTATATTAGCGATAGGTCAACTTGATTGACCAAAATGATTGACATATAGAAAATATATTTCAAAAATAAATCCATAGGTCTCAATAACAAGTATTGAACTTAAACCTCCAATGATTTTCATGCGTTGAATTAGTCAACCCTACCTATAACATCAATTTCTTCAGAAACAAGCATTTTTTTGTACCTTCTACTCACTGCCCTGACACACCACCACCACCTACAGGTGTTTAGAGAAGTCCTATATAACATAAAATCATAAAAATTTCTTTGTCAATCCACTCTGGGTCATTCTCAACAATTTTTCTCCAATCGGGTCACTATAAGGGTTTAGAGAGAGTTGAAGATTAGTTTCAATTCTTAACGAATGTTCATAAAGCTCTGTACTTAAAACCACTAAAAAATACTTCAAAAACATTCTTAAGACCATATGTAATCTCTAAAAAAAGGCTCATGTCACCATGAAAAGTGTACACATGCCAATGAGAATCAAAACTTTGTTCTCAATCTCTCATCTCTTCATTCTAAGCACTCAATAAACTTCAAAACCACTCTTAGACATTTTGCTGCAATTTTATGACTTAAAAATTGGTATACACATACAAGACAACATATTAGATATCTGTCAACACTCACTTTTTCAATATTTTACTAAGAACTGATCAACCTATCTCATTTAGTCATGCCTACCTAGGCTTGCATACCCTTGATATCACCAAGATACTGTTCTTGCACCTTTGTCTTCATTTCTTGACCTTTAAATGCATAGATACACTAGATATAACTTGTTATATCATGAACAAAACTGATATTAGCTCACAAGTCACCAACCCTGCTCAAACTACTTCATTAGGCCACCTAGGGTCATAAGGCTAAGCCTAGATGCAAACCCTCAATCAATCCTTGCTATTGTAGCTCACTCTTGAGAGTCATGAACTAAGTCAAAAATTCATACACATGCTCTAAAATTACCATGCTTGATATCCAACTCATATTGATCTATCTTATCTCCATCTTGTCTCTACAAGCCATGACCATGCCTAAGAAATGACCTCTCTTCAAGCTTCCTTGTCACCAAACCACCTTGAGCTTCTACCAAACCACCCCTATAGCTCACAAAGAATTTTGTAACACCTAAGAACATCTCAAAACCCTGTTACAACATTCTCCATTGATCAAGACACCTCAAACCACATGGATCACTTATCAAACACACAAGACCTTCTTGATCACACAAGATAACACAAACTTGAACTTCTAATGAAGACAAAGACAAATTATCTTCAAATTATCTCTCTAAACTCATGACTCCTGTGGATACTTATATGAAATTCTCCTTTGACATCAATGACTCAAACACTTAAGCATTCCTACTTGACATCAATGACAATCTCTCAACATCTGACATAACCACATCTTTAAAGGAAGGAGTGGACTTGGCAGGGGCAACGAAAGGAATACAAGGGTTGAGAGCAGGAGAAGGCGATAAGTGAGGAGTAGGCTGAGAGATGGAAGGAGAAGCTACTAAGTTGGGGGAGATAACATGGCCACTAGACGGAGAGGAATTCAGGGGTGGATGAGATAATTTATTCTTCTTGATAGGACACTCACGAATCAGATTGCCTTCTTTTCGGTAGTAAAGGCATGTATTTAGCTTATTCAAATAGACTAACGACTGATCCAATTCAAAACATGGGCCAATAAGTTTAATGTTCTCATGAAATGGTCTATTCAAGTCTATTTCCACATAGACCCTTGGATGAACCCTTAAACTTGAAAACTTATCAGAGTTATGTTTACACTAGATTGCTCTACCGAACTGGGCCGCAATGTCCTTTAAAAAGGGTCTAAAAGCTAGATTAAGGTAAGGTAGCTCGATCCACATGGGATAATGTGAGAGAGATAGACCTTCGGGATGGAAATTGAAACTCCAAGCTTGAAGATAACATATTTTCCTGCACATAACCCAGGGGCTATATTACAACACAACTTGAGCATGATCTTCTGATTTGAACATACAAGAGACATACCTTTTTCCTAGGCCTCTTAATGCTTCAATTTCCCATCCACGATTTTCCCAATTTAAATGGACCCATTTATAAAAATCTTCTTCAATAGGAATACCTCTTAGAAAAAATAGAATAACAATTTTATTTTGACATTCAAAAATAGTATCAAATGAGGGAGTTGTATTTCTCGGGTTTTACCCAAATCAGAGTGCAGGACCTCGTTTGGCATCGATTCATCTGATCGTATCTTCTCCATAGCTGTAGCTTCAGGGTTTCCTTTTTCAGTTGTACCATTTTTCTCAATCGCTGTGGGAGCCACTACCTCCAAGTAAAACGTGTTTCCAGCCTGCCTAGCTGCCGTTTTGAGATGCATTGAAGTGATCTTCTTGGTGAAATCTGTTAGCAACAGTGTTAGGTTTTTGCTGTTATTAGAAGCTTCGTTCGCTCAGTCTCCACTCGTGTCGAGTATTGAGGTTATGATTCTTTTCTAGTTGACATCCACTCCCCCAACAAATACTATGGCAAAATGAAATTGTCACGCATTCTGTGTTTTTATTTACCATAGCCAATCTATTGCAAGCCCGTAGGTGCATGTGCAAGTAAAAATCTAGGAAAGTGGGTGCCTTGCTGAAGCCCAAATTTTGTCTTTTGGTTAATGACCCATATCTACAAGTACTAAGTTTTGAGTTACATTATATTGTTTTAGGGCAAATTATCTCAAATTTAATAGGAAATTATCAGTGACTCTGAATTGCAGTTCAGCTGTTCAACTTTATCTATAAACTAGTCTTGAGAATTGAAATGTCAATTTCAAGAATTTAAATCAACTATATCTTTAGAACATCACTAATTTATAGGTAATGGGTAACAATCACAGTACCTCGTCAATGGGGTCTTGGCTGATTGGTAAAGTTCAAGTATTTATCAAGATGAGGTCTAAGGTTCAAACCCCATTGTGATGTCTTTGTAAAGGGAGTAATTTGACCAGAGTTTATGTGTGCTGTCAGAGTAGCCGCACTCACATCAGTCCGTGGTTTAACGAGGCTACCCCTTTGTTTACCCACATTTTTTTTTTAAAATCCCCCCCGAAAAAATTGCAAATGTTTTTTATTATGATGTGATTCCTTTAATACTTGAGGGAAGCAGTGGACATTTTTCATAGAGATTAAGTTTACTTCAAAAAAATCAGAGAATAATTTTTATTTTTAATTTATATATATATATATATAGAGAGAGAGAGAGAGAGAGAGAGAAAATACTGACTATACAATGTAGTGCTAAGAACTAAGGGGTATTTATTTTACCAATTTTTTTTGAAAAATTGTAATTTTTATTAATTTTTTGGGCAGAGAAAATCCGCTGTGTTAATGTTATTTTAAATTAGTGTCATAACTTCCACTTAATTTTATCTGTTATGTCAACATTTAGATATTATATTTAGACGAGATCTAACAAATTTCAGGGCTCGAATTAATAAATTAGAATGAACAAAGGAAAGGGAGGAAAATAATGCAGGATCATATTATTATCTGGACAATTAAAGATACTTTCCAGGGATTTGATAATTGTCTCCATTGCAAGTCATCAATATCAACACCAAAACTTTACAACTCACAATTGTATGCATTTCATTCTTGTACTTCTAAAAAAAGGGTTTCCAAAATTTATGTAATTGTAATTTTTGTAAATTGGTATTTCTATTTAATACAATTTAGAAAAAAAAATTAAAATTAATTATAAAAAAAGAGTGGTTTCTATTGCCCCTGTTTCTGTCGGCTTAACTGAAAAAATGAAAAGTACACTTTTAAAAGTGTTGTACTGAATTGGCAGCATCAGGCTGGCTATTAAATTTTTATTTCCTGCTTTAATTGTAATCTCAATTTTCTCTATTCCATTGAGACGAAACTTTTTTTTTTTTAAGGTAAACAAGTGAATCACTTTACCCTGGTGATAATAGATGTATCTTGACTTTGGAAAGGTGGTTGAATTTTATGATTTGAAAAAATTGGATACATATCCTTTTTGCATTCGGTCATTTGTGAATTTGGATGCAATCTGGATTTTGTAACGAAACAGTTGGAAGACCGGTTATAGGATGTACTCTAGTTTTTTTTTTTTGGAAATTTCAATTGAATTTTTATAAAATATTTATAAAAAAATATAATATAAAAATTTAATTTATTTATAATTAAAAGCTTAACAATTATTTTATTAAATTTAATAGTATTTTTTCTGCTAGAACATTATTGCTACTCATTTTTGTATATTTAAAATTATCATTTTAGGTCGTCTTTAATTTTTATGATTGGAATTGATTATGAGCCTCTTGATATTGGGTATGACTTCACTATGTGTAAAATTCAAATTTAATATTGATTCACAAAAAAATATTTTATAATAAATAAATTTATTATTATATTTGATTTATGAAAAGAATTAATTTTCAAGATTTCATGTTTCCATATTTTATATTAACTTTTGGAATACTATAAAACATTTCTTTCTTTCTTAAGAGTATTTTACATAGAATATCTGTTTAATTTAAAAAATACATTTATTATTTACATAGAACATCTATTTAATTTAAAAAATACATTTATTATTTATAAATCATGTTTAAAAAAAAAAAAAAAATTAATGAAGAGAAAAACTATTTAACATATTTAAATTAATTAATTTAGTTTTTTCTCCTTTTAAATACATAATTTTTTTTAAATATGATATGTTAACCCAAAAAAGTGACAAGTTATATTAGCATAGTTTAATAGTTTTTTGGGATTAATCATTATACTCATATCTTCAAGTTCTTTATCTTCACTTATTGCTAAATACTTATACTAATTTATGTAGGATGGATTTGCAAGAGATTCATGGACTAAATTTGATGGTTGAATGATTGTATTTTATTCCTAGACTCATTAAAAATTCAGTCTCGTGTTGCACTAACACTATGAAGCTATTTGAAATACATTTCTATATAAATTGTCAAATAATACTCTATTTTTAATTTGTTTAAATAGTTCATACAATAAAAATTTACAAAACTCAAAAAAAAAAAACATTAAATATTTTGACCTTTAAACAATATATCACTCAAATAAATATTGACCAACTTATTTAACATTTATTTTTTAGATTCTTTACATACAAAACTGAGATTATGCATCCATAATTAAATACTCATTAAATTAATTTTGCATCTATCTATACATCTACTTATACTAAAACTCCTCCCACAAAAACTTGGTGTTATGTATTCTTATTATTAACTACTCATAAAAACCTTTAATAATTTTTATAATAAATATTTATAAGCTCTATTACTAAGAAAATAGGTTTCCCATATTTGCACCTGGCTGCCAACAGCTTTGATAATTTCTAACACTTCTTGTTAGAATTTCCATTACAAAAATCCTTCAATTCTTGTAAGGTATTGTTTATTAACAAAATAATAAGAAATAAGTCAAAGATAGAAAAACATGGGAAATGGAATGAGTCATACAGGCTTCTATCTAGTCGGGTGGAGCTAAAACAAATTCAAAGAATCTCATTGATTCCTTGAGGTAGGGTGGGTTATTTTCTATCGTTACTTGTTCACATTATTAGAAAGCTTTTTCTGATTCCATTAGATACGGATTGTCACTTGTCAATTTAAAGATCATGCCACCACCCCCAAAAAAAAACAAAAAAGAAAAGAAAAGAAAAGAAAAGAAAGAGTTGCAAGCAAATAAATAATAATATTATACATATTTTAATGACATTTATTAATGTTGATGAGGATTAGAGAAATATTCTTAAATAATATTTAAAGGAATATGTTCAAAATTTAAAGTTAATTATATGTAAAATTTTGGAATAATTAAAATCATATTAAATTAAGTTTTTTGATCCGCTGAGAGAAAAATAAATATTTGAAAAGTGAATTCTGTACTTCGATGTCTTGGCAAGGATTAACAACAAAAGAAAGTATTAAGCCATCAAATAGTTTTTTAAATAATGATTTTATTTTTAACATTTAGTTTATTTATTTTCTTGGATTACATTAATAATGAAAAAATATGACATTATGAAGATGGCTAGTAACAATTTGCCTCTTTCCACCTTATTGATTTGTGGTGACTTTAATATGATTGATAGTCCCAAGGTCAAAGCTAGTGCACTTCTAATGAGATGGTGTGTGAGAGAATGTGAAGTGTGGTATTATTTTAAATACGGATGGGGCTTAATGGACCCACTCTTTCGACAAAGGAGATGAACTAATATGCCATGGTTCACTTGGTTTAATTGCCATATCGACACTGATAGGGTCCTCAAATGGTTGGACTATGTCATACTTTCTGAGCAACACATGTTATCCTTATCAAATTTCGACAAGAAAGCTATCACAGTTCATCCAAAAATTGTCCTTTATGATCATAGTCCCATCACTTGTAGAGTGGAGTGGGGCAATAGCCATTTTAAAGTTCCATGCAATCATTTTTTTTATTACTTCTTTTCTCAACCCTGAGCACACTATCTGACTCGTCTTCAGAGTGTTGAATTTGACTCCATGTTTGCCATATGATGTCAACTAGATTGAGTGATGGAATGAGGTGATCAATCGTACTACCACCTTAAGTGTTATTAGAACAAGTACATTGCATGAGTTCTAAAGTGGGATGATGGTGCTGCCATCAAGGAATGCCAAAGGAATTTCTTCATCCTTGAACAAAACCATATACTCACACATGCAAGCCATCACTATTTATCTCATGCACAAGATTAAAATTATTGATAGCCATGTGGCCAAAGGGGCACAAATTAAGGCATGTTTGCATTAGCATAGATTGGGGATCATGCCTCAAAGGGCCAAACAAATGATGAAGAAAATCAAAGCCATCAAGATTTCCCATAAGGGCATCACCAATCTACCAGAAATCTCCTTTACTTCCTAGACAATTATAAATTGGTGTTCCAAGCCTAGGACGATTCAGTGGAAAGAGGAAATGTTTTATAAGAATTTTTGGATGTGGTGCCTCGTAAATTAAGCCTTTTGAACAAAAAAATTATGATGAACTCTCTCAATGATCTGTTTCATGTAGTGCAATGCGTGGCCAATGATAAAAAATGAAGGATTGATGGATTTCCTTATGATTTCTTTAAAGCTGCTTGACAATTTGTAAGATTTGACTTGTTGCAAGTTTACAAAGAAGTCTGTAAAATAAGTCATTAGGAGCTATCATCAACAAAGGAAATATTATATTCATCCCTAAGTTTGGAGACCCAGATCTTATTACTAGTTGGCACCCAATCCTCCATTGAAATGTTTCTTATAAAATCATTGTCAAGGCCCTCGTAAATTGTCTCTACCATATTATACATGTAATTATTAGACTTAAGCAAATAAACTTCATAAAAAATAGACATATACTGGATAATTTAATTTCAACTTGGGAAGGAATGGAATGGGTTTTAGCCTCTCATCAAAGGACCATCTTTCTCAAACTTTATTTTGAAATAGATTATGACTAGATAGAATGGCCCTTTATTCTTACCATGCTTAAAACTTTGAGTTTTGACAAGTTCTTTCTTTCAGTAGTGCACTTTGTTTTTTGATGAAACGGCTTGCCTCACCATCAATGGGCTTAATTTTGATAAATTTAGATTTTTTCACTCCATTATATAGGTTTCCATATATCTCATAATTTATATGTTTTAGCTTTTAAGGGGTTTAATTATCTTCTTGCATATAGAGCGAATCGGGACATATTAGGGGTATTTTTCTTCTTGATCGCTCCTCTTATCTCATTAATGGACATTTTTTTGATGATACCTTCTTCAATCTTAATGAGCAAGAAGTTTCCTTCAAATAGTCACTTTAATGTAATGACATTTTCATAAAGCTTAAGAATGTAGTTTGTAATGGGCCAAAACCTAGTGTTACAGACAATACATGATGCCTTTACCTGTATGTCTCCATCATTAATAGTGGGAATGATCTTACAAAAAGAAGATAGATTTAAATTATTTGGTATTCCTTTTGATTTTGATATCACTCCACATATATGGAAATATGTCTTTGATAAAGTGGAAAATAAGGTTTCATATTAGATTTCCAAACCTCTCTCTTTAGTTGATAAATTTTAGGTTTGTACTAAAATTCTTGTAGCCACTCATGTTTATTACTCCTTGTTGGGCCCCTTCTAGAGCCTTATATGATAAATTAGAAAATTTTCTTAAATAATTTATTTGGGCCAATGCTAATCAAATTAGAGGCTATCACAAGGTTGCTTGGGACATTTGCTACCTTCCTCATGACAAAGGAGGAATGGACATCATTGATGTCTACAAACAAGGTATTGCCCTTTGTGCTATGTGGGTGGCTAGATAAATTGAGGGTAATGAGGATTTAAAAATCCTTCTAAGGCAATACATCTCTACAATTACCCCCTATGGTAAAAATAAATAGAAAACTATTAGTTTACACACTGTTGATTACCATGGCCCTTGTTAGGACATAAGGCTCTTTTGTAGCCAAGAGCATTTGGATTTTTTTTGAAACTATCAACCATTTTCTAAAATGGGTTGGAGATGAAGGTTTTAGTGGTATTTACTTTAACAACCACAATATCCGGTGGTCCCTTACAATGACCAATACTAGTTTTCCTTTAGCAGAAATTCTAAGTATAAAATTTCTTCATCTATTTAAAAAAAGAATTCACACTATTAAGTACTTGACTTATTTTCAATATTGGAATCAATGACATTTGCTAAAAGACAAATATAAGTTTCTTAATATAGACTTACCTTCCATTTTTCATATATAAGAATTGATACTTGATGTCATGCTACATAAGATGCATTTACAACCTTCATGTGCATGGTGGAAGGACTAGAGATGGAACTATGACACTCAGTTCATAAATTACTCTTTTTGTTGTATTTATCAAATCACGAGCCTATTCTCTTCTACTTTAAACAAGTTAAAGAGGTGTTAAAATTTAAATTCTTCACCTATGAATTTTTTAGGAACCTGTTCTATCCCTTCTCTTTACTTTGTTAGTATATTAGTTGCTATGGATGCATACGATTTGTAAGTCATCCCTGAGTATTTTATTTTATCCCACATTCATGGGAAGTAGTAGTTGCTTAGATTAGACTTAGTATATAAGTAAGTGTTGAAGCCAATGCAGGCATCCAAAAATTTATTATATTGAGCTTGCTCAAAGGAGGTTGATCCCTTGAAGTGGCATGTGATCAATAGAATTCTTTTGGTGCTTTTGCTAATTATTTAAACCTATCATTTTGTGCATTTTCATTAATTTGTTATAGGAGGATCCTCTCATTTGGTATTAGAGTGCTTTATAGGGCCAATTTTTTTTAAAAGTCTAAACTTTGTTCTATTGCATAATTTATTTAAGTATTTTTCTCAAAAAGTCTTAACTTTGTTCTATTGCATAATTAATTTAAGTATTTTTCTATA
Source organism: Torreya grandis (assembly GCA_037957365.1). Lineage (NCBI taxonomy): Eukaryota > Viridiplantae > Streptophyta > Pinopsida > Cupressales > Taxaceae > Torreya > Torreya grandis. The sequence continues at coordinate 1,990,187 of JARHVA010002697.1, read as the reverse complement.
TTACAATAATCTATTTTGGATCAGGGTGAAAACCTATCTGCATAACTATGGTAAGTGCTTGGGTGAAATCCCTAAAACTCATTGTGAGAAGTACCATAAGAACCCCAAAGTATCTATCCCATTGAGATTACATACTTGTGAAACGAGTAATGACCCCTTCCCGATTGAGTAGTTCCCACTCGTGAGGAAAACCAAGAGATATCTCTTAGGGGTAAATCCATGGCCAATTTTTTTTGGAGAGTGGTACTCGCTTAAATAACATTGGTGGCCAGAGAGATATCTTTAAAACCTTAGGCAATAGTTGAAACTTGGGGTCCATTTCTATCAGTTTCAGAATATTTCTAGCAAGAGTAATTTTTTTTTCCATTTTTTCCCCATATCTCTTCATTTGTAGCCCCATTGATCCTCAAAATTTATATGAACACCTAAAATTCCATTCTCGACATTTTCTTCTTTGAGGTCCCATATCCCGATTCCACTCCTATTTTTTACAAATCTCAATTTTCCCTTTTTTGGGGTTTTGTATAACTTCTATTTTTATCCATTTGCCTCAAAAAATTTCCATAGTGTTCATATCGCTTTTCTACTTCTTTGTCTCTATTTGATAATTTGTCTAGTTTTTCTATTTTTACTCCTGAAATTGCCATCGCCTTTGTCAATCATACTCCCACTTTACAAAAAAATTATTAAAATTACATTTACCCCTTTTGATTTCGCCCAAATTCAAAAATTTCTTTACTAAACATGTCTTAACTCTAGTTTTCCTACCCATTTCAAAAAAAAATCTCTTATTCTGGTCATGGTAGTAACCCAAATAGGAGCAAAAAACATGGAGAATGAAATTACCACTCGCAAGACCCAGATCAAAGATCTCGATGAAAAAAATATCAGCCTCAATATTCAACATACCACTTTAAACAATAGAAAACATCTTGAGTCTTCTTCAGACAATGGGTTTTCTTTTTCCAATAATTTTTGTGGGTTGAAGCTTGATTTTCCTCGATTCAATGGTATAGATCCAATTGAATAGATCTATTGGGCAAAACAATATTTTAGTCTGCATAATACTTTTGATGCCAATATGGTCCCACTTTCATCCTTTCACTTGGAACATGAATCCCTTCAATGATATCATTGGTATACCAAGGCTCATGACAAGCCCATATAGACTAATTTTTTCACTCTCATTTTACAACAGTTTGGCCTGAGTGATTTTGATGACTTCACTAGAGCACTCATTAAACTTCACCAAATAGAAACCATGAGAGAATATCAAATAAAATTTGAAAAACTGGCCAATCACATAGTGGGATTATTTGATGAATTCTTTAGGAGTTATTTTGTTAGTGGACTGAAGGATGCAATTCAATTTGAGGTCAAAATATTCAGCTCAACATGATGATGGAATCCCTAAGGTTGGCTATGTTGGCAAAGATCAAAACTCAACAATGATTCAAATCCAATTTTGCTCCATTCAAAAATACAAATCCACAATGATCTCAAATAATGTTAGCCCCCAAAACCATTCCTATCAAGCATTTGACTGAAGTAGAGATGTGAGCACATAGAGAAAAAGGACTACGTTATAATTATGATGACAAATTCACTCGAGAAAATTGATGTGTCGAGTAAAAGATCTACCTACTGGATGTGGAATCTCCACTCAAAAATAAATTTTTGAAAGTTGTTCAGGATACAGTAGATGATCTAGAAGAATCTCCACCGATTATGGAACCTACTTCTCAGGAAGGTCAATCTCTCTCTCCATGCCTTAGTAGGATTCACCACCCCAAAAACCATGCAGGTTAGGGGTTACTTCAAGAAGATCCCTCTCACAATACTCATTGATTTAGGTAGTACTCATAACTTCATTGACCCTCAGATCACCAAACAGGCTAATTATTTTGTCCATCCTTGTTCCAATTTTGAAGTCATGATTGGTAATGGGGGCACATTAACTTGCAAAGGGAAGTGTCACAATGTGCATATCTCTATTGGATATTATATATTTCACTCTAACATGTTTGTCTTGCTCTTAGGTAGATGTGATGCTATTTTGGGAGCTCAATGGTTACACACAAGTAGACCCATCTTATGGGATTTTGCTGAACTTTGGATGCAGTTTTTAGATAATGGATAAAAACACACATTGAAAGGCTTACACCCAGGGTCTCTTAGCATCATAAGTTCACATTGCATGGAAAATATTCTTAAAAATAATTCCCGTAGTGTCATTACCTAGTTACACTCCATTCAAATGCAACCATCAATAGTCTCCACTACTCCTTTTGATCAACAAACCATTTTGTATAGGTATGCAAGTGCTTTTGTTGAACCGATGGGTTTGCCATCTTCATGAATGGATGACCATCGTATTTAGCTCCTTCTTAGAATTATTCCTCCCAACATCAGGCCCTACTGCTACCCATTTTAGTAAAAAACTAAGATCAAGATGCTCATTTGAGACTTACTGAAGTAAGGCATTAATCACCCTAGTACTAGCCCATATTCTTCCCCAGTTCACCTTGTCAAGAAAAAAATGGGTCATGGTGAATCTGAATTGAATTTCACTCACTTAATCACATCAAAATCAAGGATAAGTTTTTGATCCTTGTTATTAATGAGCTTCTTGATGAGCTTCATGGCACTATTTTTATCCATGTTGGATCTGCACTCTGGATATCACCAGATCTGGCTTCATGAAGATGATATCCCTAAGATAGATTTTCACACACATGATGGCCATTATGAGTTTTTGGTGATTCCCTTTGGACTCATTAATGATCCTTCAACATTTCAGTGATTTATGAATAAAATATTCTAGCCTTACCTATAAAAATTCATTTTAGTCTTCTTCGATGATATCGTCATCTATAGTAAAACATGGTTTGAGTATATCCAACATCTGGATATCATATTGCAACTTCTCTCTGATCATCATCTCTATGCAAAATAGTCCAATTGTGATTTTGTCCAAGACAAAGTGGAGTATCTCAAGAATATTTTTTCAACCCGAAGGGTCTGAGTGGATTCCAAAAAAATAGTTACCATGATAAATTGGCCTCATCCTCAAACAATTAAGAACCTTCATGGTTTTTTGGGGTTGAATGGATACTATCGCATGTTTGTCAAGGATTATGTGAAAATTTCAACTCTACTAAAAACTATGTTGAAAAAAGATGATTTTACATATACACAAGTTGTTGAGTGTACATTTGAAGATTTGAAACAATCTATGTGTACTACACCTATTCTAGTTATGCTAGATTTTACCAAGACCTTCACGATCAAAAATGATGCTTAAGGCAATGGGCTTGGTGATGTTATCCTCCAAGACTGATGATCTATTTCATTCACCTATAAATCCCTTTCTATCAAAAATTTATTACTATCTACTTATGAGAAGGAAATGATGGCCATTTTGCACGCAATACAAAAATGGAAGCCATACCTACTAGGGAATCATTTTTTCATTAAAATTGATCACCAAAGTCTAAAATATTTATTAGAATAATGGGTCTCCACCCCATCTCAATAAACATGGGTTGGCAAGCTCATGGGTTATGACTATGAGATCACTTACAATAAGGGTAAGGAAAATATTGTGGCTGATGCTCTATCTTGCACATTTATGGACCAAGCTTCCCTTTCATCTATCTCCATGCCTATTTTGAATTGGTTAGACACTGTACAATAGGGGTATGCTAATTATTCCTCATTATATCAAATCATTCAATTGTTGGCCACTAACCCCTCTAATGTACCACATTTTTCTTGGGATGGTGCTTCATTAAAATTTAAGGGCCATCTAGTGCTTCCTCATAGTATAGATCTTCAATAGGCTATATTATATGAACTTCATGATTCTCTATATGTAGGTCACTTAGGGTTTCTCAAAACTTATGAACGAGCATGATGTAACTTATTTTATAAGGGAATAGAAAAGGCAATTCAATAGATGGTGGCTGAATGTGATACCTACCAATGCAACAAGGGTAAAATAACACTCATTCTTAGGTTACTTGAACCCTTGCCAGTATTTGGATAGATATTTATATGGATTTTATTGAGAGGCTCCCCAAATCTAGAGGGAAAATAGTGATTTTGGTTGTGGTTGATCACCCTTCTAAATATAGTAATTTTTGTGCCCTCATCTATCCCTATATCACCTCCACAATCGCATAAATTTTCTTGGACCTGATTTTCTATCTTTATGGCATTCCTTCTTCCATTGTTTCAAATCATGATGTAACCTTCACCAACCATATTTGGATAGAACTATTTCAATGCACTGACACCCAACTAAAGATGAGTTGTGGGTATCATCCATAGACCGTTGGCCAGACTAAAATTGTCAATAAATGCTTGGAAACTTTCCTTCATTACTTCACCTTTAAACAACAACATCAATGGACAAAGTGGCTCCCTCTTGCCAAATGGTGGTAAAATAACTCCTACCACACTTCAACTAAAATGACTCCATATGAAGCATTCTATGGTCAAGAACCATAAGTGCTCCTTCCATACAGCCCTAGTAATTCACCAGTTCAAGTGGTCGACATAGTTTTTTGAACTCAAGATCAGATCCTCAGCATCTTACGAGATAATCTTTATATGGCATAAAATATAATGAAATAATAGGCTGATCAACACCATTCTAAGGGTAATTTCCAAGTAGGTGATACAATTTTTCTTCACCTACAACCATACAAGAAATCTTCTTTAAAAATCAAAAGCAGTCATAAGCTAGCTCCCAAGTTATATGGGCCATATAAGGTTCTCTAGAATATTGGGTTAGTTTATTATAAGTTGGAGCTCCCACCTTCTTCTTGAGTTCAACTAGTATTTATTGTCTTTTGTTTGAAGAAAGCCCTTGGCACAAACATCAAAGTGTAAACTATTTTACCAAAACTTGATAATGAAGGATCCATCCTTTTTGAGCCAGAGGCAATCCTGGACAAGCACTCATGCCAAATTCACTCACACTCCATCCTAGAGGTATTAATTTGGTAGGACAGAATGCAACTAGAGGATGCAACATGGGAACTACTATTTCAGATACAACACCAATTCTTACATCTGAAGCTTTGAGAACAAAGATTTTTCTAAGAGGGAGGGGATGTTAGGAACCTATGCTACCCCTTCTCTTTAATTTTTTAGTATATTAGTTTCTATGGATGCATATGCTTCATGAGTCATGTTGTGAGTATTTTGTTTTATCCCACATTCATGGGAAGTAGTATTTTCTTAGATTAGACTAAGTATATAAGTAAGTATTGAGGCTAATGAAGGCATCCACAAATTTATTATATTGAACTTTCTCAAAGGAGGTTGCCCCCTTGAAGTGGCCTGTGATCAATATAAACCTGTTAGGGCTTCTAATAATTATTTAAATCTATCATTTCATTTATTTTCATTAATTTGTTGTAGGAGGATCCTCTTAACCTTGGCTTACCAGACTTAATAGAATATGGAATGCTGAGATTGAGCCCAAGTTCACACATTTTATTCAGTGTCTAGTATATCAAGGCCTTCCTCTTGGGGAGTGCCTCTTACACATTGGAATTACTTAACCAAAATGTCGATCCTATTCTAGACTTGAGTCATTTTAACATCTCTTTTAGACATGCCCAAAATCTCAATTTCCATGGTAATAAATCCATAATTTTTTTTAACCATTTCATCTAGAGGCCTTGTTTTGGTGCATGTTTTTTTGGGATAAAACATAGTGTCTGATGTATTTTGATTTTGTATGAAAGTTATTCAAAGATATCATTTTTTTAAACTATGGAATCTAGGATATTAGATATTTTTAAAAATGACAAACCATATTTATAGTTCTTTGTTAATGACAATGTGATTGCTATCTCTTTGGCTATTCTTTAGTTCTAGGCTCAAGATAATAAGGTGGTGCTCAAGTTTCAACACTTATACATTTATTCAACCACTAAGGAAGTGTTTCTTATATTATGAGCCATGTTACCCCAAATCAACCACCTCATAGATCCCCTTCTCCAACAACTAAGCATAAATGAATATGATCTCATAGTTACAACCATTTCTCCACTTCTCCTCCTCAATGAAGGGGTGGGGGGAAGTTGGATTCCACTATCATGTGGGAAGTTTATTATTGGCCCATCATAATGGAGCTTGACTGTATAGTGAGGTAGTCCAGTGGTAGATTTATCCAATGTCCTTATGGTTGGGGCCTCACTATCCTCCCACTACCCCACCACCCTCACCCAATGCTATTGAAGATGGTTGGATGGCACTCAATTATTTTTCCACTTAGATTTTCACTTGGAGCGAAAAAACTCCTAAGGAAGATGTCTCCACCTCCTAGAGATATAATGCTTGTAGATTTGCATTTTTTTTGATGTGATCTTGTAAAATATGTGTTTTCATGTGTAGCTAGAGGTTTTTTGTTTTTAGCTGTGTTCTCTCACCGAAGTGAGTTTGGGACCTATATGCTAACTAAATGCTTTATTGTTGTAACCATATTTGTACTATTATTGTTTTTAATTAATAGTAGATATACTGATGCATTCCTATATTAAAATAAGGGCACTATGAACCAAGTCCATATAGGTATTAAAATAAAATAAAATATGTTCTAAGCATTTTGTAGAAATTGGATTTGTTGAAAAATACATTGAAACTTTTATGTAGAAGCAGTTGGTGTCAAGCTATAATTACTTTCATGAACATTAGTGAAAATGGGAATTCACCAAGAATTGATTATATGTTCAGATTCAAATAAAGGAACTCAATTATTAATAGTCTAAAAATCCAAAAAAATAATTAAGGCATATTTATCTTAAAGTATGCACTTATATAGCCATGTAGTATGGAACATCAATCTAGTTTATAGTATAGAGCATCAATCTCATAAACCACAATAAAGGAAAATTATGAAAGAAATAAATTTGTAAGCACTTGTACTCCAAACATTGTATATGACAAGAAGAAATTCCTTTCTTAGAATAATATCCATCTATTGATTTAAAAATCTGTATTTTTTTAATTTCGGAACTTGGATGTGGACATGAATGTTGTGAACATAATCTTCCCATCCTTCAGATATAAGTTTTGTACAACCAAGGAAATAAACTATGTAATCCATCATGTTACACTAATCAAAATTTTGGATATTTGATGCAAACAAATAGTTTCTTCCCTTCAGTCTAATTGTTCGATAGGGAGAGAAAAAAAGCTACACCTTTGACCTTAGAACATTGTGCCAAATATCCAAAGTTCCATTGGCTATAAAATTATTTTTGTAAAAAAATGAAACTTGACATTAGATAGGGAAGATGAAGTTGTACCAGATGAAGGCGTATTCATGACATATCTTATATGTATGCTAGTTCCTACCATCTCCAAATTTTTCCAACAATCAAATTTGTTGACGTTGATGGAAAACAATCCAAGTTACGAGATAAAGACTTTAAGACACTCTATCAGTTCATGATATTGAAAAAATAATTTTAAGAAGGAAAGCCTTACAATGCTATGGATTGATTCAAATATATAAGCATACCCATTAAATCCTACCTTGGTGGAATTACTTCTACTATTAGCATGTTTTAGTTAGAAAATTTTCCTAGAGCCTTCCTTTTATTAGTTTGTGATGCATTTTGGTTAGGAACCATTCCTTCATGAAAACATGATTTTTGTTAGAACTTAAAAAATTCAATAAGAAAAGAAGTTAAAGTCTTAGTAATGATTTTTAACAAAAGGGTTTATAAAGGAATTGAAAGATGCAAGTCCCTTTTCCTTCTACTATTCTGGATGTCATATTGTTATTCTTATTAAGGTATTTGGTTTACTATAAAATATAAAAAAACATTAATGTTGTTAGGAAAAACAACAATTTGTCATTTGTTGAAATAAATTGTTATATAGAATATCAGGATTGTCTAAAGAAAAACAAATGAGACTATTAGTGGAAATAAAAAAAAATTTATATGCAAAATTCTTAGTATTTGAGAAAAGTAAGGAAGTTTCTTAACCTAAAATATAAGATTGGTCACAAAGCATAACAAACCTTTTGCATTCCTCTATCTTAGGTGTCACTCTATTGTAAATTTTAGTAGGCCAAATGTTACGGACTGCTAGTTTCAATTTATCAAAATGTTATCATTTGATTCTGTATAATGGATATTTTACAGGCTTGAATTATGGGTCAGTTGGTTGAAAACTTAAAATTTAATCTTGAATAAATATTTTTTAATATGAAAATTATTGTTGACATACTAATAATATATATGTAAATTAATTTTTTTTAATTGAAACATCTTAGTAATTTGTTTACATTCACATATGTAAGTGAAGTTTTTTTTAATACAAAGAAATAAAAAAGCTCTAGTATTGTGACTAGAATACTTGAATGGTAAAAAAATCATTTTCAATACTCAACAACATCTATGCGGGAAAGAAAAGACATAGCAATTAGAAATAAAAAAATAGTTCTCTTAATTGCTCCTTCATTTTCATTTTATTGAACCAAGAATGATCCATAGTGCACCATAACCTTGGGGCATCATAATGAAGCATAGATCCCAATAGATCATATAGTATAGATTTGATATTTCTATCATGGGTTATAGAGAACATGAATTGTAAGCAAAAAAAATATTACTATCAATCTACGTTTCATGTATTTTTATTGTGGCGAGGATAAATTGAATAGACATGTATTTTAGTGATTAAATGGAAGTTTTTCCTAAAAATTTCCATTTAAGGCATATTCAACCACTAATACTCTAGCTTCTACAAAAACACATTTTAATATTAAAAAAATATCTCAATACATCATATATAATTAATTATGTTCTTTTTTTAAAAAACTATTTTTTAAGAATATATATGTACCATTGTCCTCATAGTATTTAAGCATGTTTACCAAATTAACATGACATGCTCATAACTATCATGTAATTCTTGGGTTTAAAATTGGCATAAATGATTAGTTTTTCTTGTCTAAACTTTTGCTACATAAATACTTTGATAGACTAAAAATTATATATAAAATTATGTTAAACCCACCCTTGCCTATCACTGTACTAAAACTCTATGTAGCCTTGTCTATTTCTTCCCATGAAAGTTTGTAAATGATTCAATAGTCATTGTATCTAGTTGCAATACATTTTCCATTCTACTGCACTTCCTTTCCAATAACCAACACACATACAAAACAAATGCAATGGCTTGGCCCTTTCCTTTAAAATTTTGATAGGAATGCATTCTTCTATTCAGATGCTTTGTTATTCACATGATCTAATCAATGACTTGGATTTTTCATCATAATTGATGAGTGAAATCATGGAGCCAATTCTATGTTTGAAGGATCAATGTGATTATCATTTTTAATTAAGTTGGTAAAAAGAACACATTTGATTATAACCATTGTAATGGGAGAGTTTCACCTAAGTAACTAGCTCACAACATTTCCAAAAATTCAAATATTCTTTTATCATTATAATTATTGGTGGCCAAGAACTATAGATGGTTTAGAAAACAAGGTGGAAGATATTGAATGGGTGGTTAGTTTTATATAAATTTGGTGCCAAGTAGTCTCTAGAGAGAATATTTTACAGTGTACTTTCTCCAACTTGTCTAGTTTATTTACTATAGTTATTGTTCATGATGTTATTTATTTAACATGGCTAATAACAACCCCAAACTTTCCATGAATCAAAACATAGATAAATTATTTTTTAAATAAATATGCAAGCTAATTATTGAAAAACTTAAAATATTTCAATGCACTAAAAATAATGTGTTTTAATTTTTAGATAACACATGATTTAATAAAAAATTAAGTCATTTTAAGTCAATTAAAGCCTATAGTAATCCCTGCTAGAATAATAATGGAAAAAATAGATAGTTTATATAATTATGTTAAATCAAAAACTCACAATGGAATTGTAATCACCTAAAAGTGTTAATTGGATGCTGAGAGTGTCACTTGAGTTAACCTATCCTTAGGCTAGCCATAGACCTATCTTTGAGCATTAGATTTACAATTTTAATCATTCAACAGACTAGAGTTACCTACATCTAGTAAAGACACAATCCCATAACTGTCATCTCTGATCCCAATCCAAATTTCTTAGCAGTGTGCCAAAAAGACATTAGCACCACATTTGGGACAATACAATCACATGGCACTAGTGTCCCCAATTGGGTGCTACTATCTTTAGCCCCAATTCTTCCCAATAGATACTTTTAAAAATGTGTGCCCCTCCTAAGGTTTGACTAAGGTCATTTTATTATCCACATAAGCAACAAACCCCTATAAATATAAGTTTAATCCACCTTTATTCACTAGATGTAACATAGATGCAAAAAGATATTCAAATCAAAGACAAATTTGTTCAAAATCATGGTAATTTATCTCTATTATACCCTAATTTTTACATACTACCTTTTACAATAAGCTTAAGTCCAATTTTCAAACATTTCAAAGCTCAAGCACAGTCAAGTCATCCAAGGCTAATCTAATTCTAGCATTTACTTGTACATACATAAAGCACTAGGTGGGAAAACTACATCAGATTTGATCCCTCTTCAGAGTATTGGTATGTAGGAAACTCTCTACACAATGGGGTGTTGAGGATGTTTAGTCCATCCTAATAACACAAACTCAATTCTCTCTCATATCATACTTGTAAATAAAACTATGGTTTGCAGATCAAATCAAAATTTCTAGGTACAATACATAGCTATAGGTTTTAGTCACACATGAATAAAACATACAAACATAGGCTTAGGTGCTCCCCAAAAATAGGAAAAGTCTCACATAGGGGACATTTACACCACATTTAGGAAACTAAACATAGATGACACTACTATCCAAACTGGACACTACTATTTATTGATTAAATGAATATCATAGTCCTATTGATGACATAGATTACTGCTCATATCTCAAATTGTAAAACCCATATCATTTGTGATAGTCATTTTTTAGCTACGTCTCTATTTATCCTTATTTCTTACTATTATTAGAAAGTCAAACAAGGTCAAATTCATAACAAATCAATATCTTAATTATTTCAAATTATCTAACTAATTTAGACATCTCAACCCTTTAAACAAACATATGAATTACTTGTGTAAAACTCTAAAAGGTTAAATCATTTCGTGAACTTGTCTTACTTCAAAAATTTCATCAAACCCTAGCTTTTAATTAATTCCTATTTTTGTGAAATATATTTAGGGCTAAATATTTTTTTCTAATTTTATTTAGACAACCTAGCTAATTAAAATCAATTTTATATTAGGGTTTAATTTTATTTTTCATCTAATTTAAATTATTTTAAAAGAAACCTTAACTTTCAAAAAACCTAACCCTAGACACACTTAGGGTTTGTATCCTTTTTATTTATACTCATATTTAAATTCCAAAAATATCATAATTTGTTGTAATATTTAAAATTTTCAAACTTTCATAAGATTACTATTCTTAAAAGGTTCAAAATATACAACACTTATTTTCCTACCTTTCAACCTACAATGGCAGAATCTAACAACAAATTTGATAAACTGATAAGTATCAATTACAAGACTTTGTGTCCAAAAATAAGGATATACAAGATGATTCCATAAACATTCTTCAAGAGGAAATCCAAAATGAAAACAATATTTAATCTTCAACCCCTCCAGTTAATGATGTTGTTATCTCTTTAGTGGGGCCCATTCAACCAACTCAGATAGCATAACCCAAGATTATTATTCAACCATCAGTGAATACTAATCCAATTGTGTCCATTTCTTGTCCTCCCAATGTATAATCTCTTATGAATCAGGTTATTTATCTACAATCTAAGGTGTTACATCTTTAGTAGGGAGCAACTAAGCCATCACATGCTTTGGATTTCAACATTCTCTTGCATACACCTTTGGCACATTATATTGTGATAACTCTTTTGCCATATAATTTTGTATCACCTTAGCTCACATTATATGATGGCAAGGGTGACCGAAAACATTACCTTAGAGCCTTTCATGTAACCTGCTTTGATATGTGTCCAATGATTGGCTTCTTATGAAGTTATTTCCATGCTATATCAAGGATTATGTCCTACAATGGTTCTATGATTTTTGTAACTAATATATCACAACATTTAATCCTTTAGTAGATATGTTCTTATCACAATTATCTATGAACATAAGTGATAAGATATCATATGCACAAGTTGCATAGCTAAAGCAAAATTTAAATGATCCCATAACTAAATATGTCTTATGATGCAAAATAATCTTATCAAAATTAACTAGCCCCATGGAAGACAAAGAGCTTCAAGATATATTCAAATAGAGTCTATTACCAGCACTTCATGAAGCAATATTATTCAATAATTTTTCCACATTTACAAATATGTGCCATAAAGTTAAGGAAAGAGAGGTTAAGTTCTTAGCAATGGGCAAACTCAAATACAAAAATGGATCAAATTATTTCAAGTGTACAAACAAACCTACATATAAGGTTAGGGCCATAGAAAACAAAAGTAATAAAAAGGCCATAGTCAACATAACCTCAGAGATTTCTCCAAGATTGGTTTTATTAGCTTCTTAGTGTAGAGTCTTCACTAATCTCCTAGATTCACCATCACGAGTTTTATAAAAACTATTGGAATGCAATGCCATATCTCTCCCTCCCATTAAAAAGGTTGATACAACACAACCTATTGCAAAGAGTTAAGATTCAAATACATTAAATGAGTATCATAGGGTACTAGGCCACATGACAAATAGATGCATTAGCCTGAAGCACATGATACATGATCTCATTGAGGTCAACATTATTGATGTGGGCACACCCACAATAGTACCAAAATAATAAATAGATGCAAATACACTTAAGACATTTTTAGATCCTTTCCTAAAGATTACATCTAATGAGATAGGGGCACACTAGGTGTTCATTATACATACCAGGCTCATCCACCACTAGCTTCCTATCACATAGTTACAGAGGAGACACATCCCTTGGATAACATTATAGTTATAGAGGAGACACATCCCTTAGATAACATTATTAGCATGTATCACACTATAGTTCCACATAAACCACTTATCACATTTTCATAGTAGGATATTGTGGATGATGACAAATTTACGTGCACTCTTCATACAAACATATATATACCACCATCTTATTCACAATATTATGGTTAACAATGAGTCAAGCATAAGCATGTACACCATGACACTCTTACAACACTTAGGATACATAGAGTGGGATATATTCCTTATAAATATAGTCATTAGTGGTTTTAGTGGCCACATTTAGATCTCCATTAGGGATATAATGCTTCCATTACATGTTAGACTAGCACACATAGCCACTCCATTTATAGTAGTACCTAGTACATGTGTATTCAACATATTATTGGGTAGGCCATGGTTATAGTAGTTCTAAGTTGTTGTATCTATAATACATTGATGTCTAAAGTATATACATGTTAACTAGGTGGTTAAGATTGAGGGTGTCCCATATGAGTATCCTCTTTCCATCCCATAGGCAGTTCTAGCATAGATTCTAGTCACACTTCCAACACTAACATTAGTTACAGTTAAAATTATATTTCAAGATATTAAATAATTATCAGTTATAGTAGAGAGTAAAAATCCTATGCATACATTATAGTGTTTAATAGATCACTTAGAGTAGTTCGGGTGTACTTATATAATATTTACATGCACCAATAATCTCCCTTGAAAACTATTACTAGAGAGACTGTTGCATCAAAGATATGTGATAGATTGTAGAGGACCTTACTCTACATAATTTACACCAAGATATATTATATTGGGGTCTAAGGGTTCTCAACATAGGGAACCTACATCACCTATAAATTATACATCTACCAGATGGGTCTTTAATATCCCTATAGTTCATAGGGCATCATAGTCAATGCCATCACATTATAATATCACTACTCAAGCAATTTCAAGTTCAGATTATACAACACACTAGAATATGGGCTCACAATTACCCTTTCACACTACACACAAAATCACAGTCTAAATATTTGACATAGGTCATGGTGATGATGAGTCTCCTATGAGAATCATAGATTAGTATGGTTCCTACCCTTGTAAATACTTCCTTCTCTCTCTCATTCCTTGTACATATTTTATTTTCACATGTTTGTATATAGATTATACTAATAAAACAAAAAAATAATATAATATGTCAAAATACAAAAACATTCAAATATTTCAAAAATATAAAATTTTATAGATTGTATGCATTATTAGGTTTACATTTTTACTACTTACTGGATATTGCATATTGCTAGATATCCTAGTATAGTAATTTTTATCATACACATATGCTTTAACTATTTTTGTTGAGTGCCTATAGAATCTAGATATCACTCTGATTTACTACACTAATCTAGAGCAATTGTCATCTACCCATTAGGGGTATTTACACTGATCTAGTTTTATACATTTCTACATCTACCCACTTGGGGGCATCTCCTACACAATTTTTATAACCAAGTTTTATCTTTACCTACTATACATTCCATTTATGCATTGATTTATCTTGATATTGATCATTTCTATTCATTTATTAGATTTTTTGATGACTATCACTAGTTAACTTTAGTATATATGCACCCTACCATCTACATATATTTATATTAGATAATTATACATGCTTTCATTTATAGTTCCTAAATTAGACTTGATTGTGTTTCCTATGCTTATTCCATATTTGAGGGAATTTGAATATGCCATTATTACTTGGATTATATGCCACTTCTCATTTTTATGCCTTGGATATGTTCCCATGTCCCTTATGTGTTCTATTTCATGATTCCATATGAAGACATTTGAACATGTATTTCTTTGTGGCTCTATGCCAAATTACTTATTATTTACATATGCTGACATTGAACATGTTCTTATATGTATTCATTCTCAGATTTAGTGACATGTGCCCATGTCTTTTGTATTGTGGACCCTTGGACTACTTTTTGTGTGCCTCATGTGTTTATATGTTTGATTCATTATATGATTATACAACATGTCACTTGTATTTTCTTCTCTCTCTCTCTCTCTCACACACACACACACACACACACACACACACACACACACACACACACACACACACACACACACACACACACACACACACACACACACACACACAAAATGTTTGATGTTACGAGATGTCTCATACATTTATCCTTCCTACTTGGGAGCCTTGATGGACATCATGCCCCATTACCCTAGGTAGTTACTCAGATTTTACTATTGTTAAACATTGATTACATCTATCTTGACACCCTTATGCAATGTTATATTACAACATACATATTACATTTCATACTTATGCTCATATACATTTACATTTTGATGTTATGTTTTACATTATATTGGAATATCATGCTTATGCTCCAGCTAACACATTTTTGTAGTGCTACTTATTTAGAGGGTAGTTCTTCCATAGATTTCACAACTACCCTCAAAATAGGGGGAATTTACATGGGTTTTCATAGAGATTAGGTTCCTATATTAGTTTTCATAGATACATTTCAGCACATAGGATCAGTTACAAAAATTAGACTCAGGGTACACACATAATAGAACATAGACTTAGCAGTCATTTCAGATGACATAAAGATTATACCAGGTAGTAATTAACACCAAGATTGGGACACTAGTGACATAGTGCACTACCATCCACTATAAGGTGTTACTATCTAGTAGCCCTAGCTTTAGGATACTCTATATTGTATACAAATGGAAATGTAACTGATCTATAAATTAATCCTATCTTGGAGAAGATAAATTCTTCTTACAATTTCTATTATTGATACATTTCATATTCAGGTTCATGACCAAGATGGATCCACTAGACCTATCCAAGAGATCTCTTACCATAATAATATCAATAAGGAGGGTTCTAAAGCCTTCAATCACGTGAAACTATGCAATAACTCTAACTAGGTCCTATGTTTTCATGTTCACAAATGTAAAATAAGAAAATCAAAGTAAAATTCTAATCTATTTCTCACCAAATCTTGTAACACAAATGGGGGTTAGAAAACATAAAATTAAACATGCATAAGAGAATCCTATTTAAGATAAGTATAGATAAGACCCTAATGCATGGAGAGAGAAATATATTCAAAAACCATTACTTATGCTACTTATATCTACTAAAAAATAGGAGTAAAGTTATATATACTTACTTTGAAGATGAACTCATCAAGACTCAATCTCTCCCTTGGCTAAATGTGCTTCACAAAGATTGTTCTAGTTTGTAAGGATCACTCAGAAAGGCCAAAACATCCAAGACTTTTCCACAAGAAAATATTATTCTCCAAGTATAAAACCTAAGCTAAGTTTCCTCAAGTAGAATGGAAGAAGAGAAGATTGTAAATAAGTGCAAATGAATAATTAACTCTTGTTGTCTTTCTAAGAATGGCAAAATGAATGTGTTTATATAGTTGAATCTAACCTTAGTCCTTTCTAAACTTTTAGTTGATAAGGTCACATCAATTGAATATATATCTTTATTGACAAAAACATGTTAGGTTTTGGTCTAGGTGGGCCAAGGTCTGACCTAGACTCTAAATAAGTTTTATCAATTAGAGTACAGGGTCAATGGGGATGATAGTGTATCATAAACTATCAAAAATGAATTTATACTAGGGAAGGGACAATGAAGGTGGAAAATGACCAAAGGAGGGAGAAAACAAGGAGGCAAAGCTTAGGGGAATGTTTTAAGGATATGTTTGGATTGATAATAAGTGGTATTAAAGAGACAAAAATCCTATGAAGCACCAATGGTCTACCCACCCATTTCCTATTGCACCCCTTAAGGCATGCACACAAATAAATTAAGCTCGATGAGTTCTTACAAGAGATAAAGAATTAATAATTGATAAAGTTTAAATTTTTTATGTGTATACATATGCCCCACTCAAAGCTAATCACGTGTCACTTAGGTGCAATAAGGGATGGTGCTTCAAGAAATAACATGGCAACACATAATGTTGAAGCTAAAAAAATGTAGCATTTTTAAAGTAAAAATAGATAAAATAAAATGATTAAAAGAGAAATAGCTAAAAATAAAAGTAATGTATGCGTACCTTGAATTACCTTTATCATTGGATGGTTGTCTATTGTGTTTGTAGTTTTGATAATAGACAGCACAGAGACTACTTTAGAAAAACCTAAGGACACAAAACTAAAGAGAAAAAATAAATAAATACATGAAATCCAAGATAACTGATGCTATGTGGATGGGACATACTTAGAAATTTGGATAGTTGGGGTGATAAATGCTAAGTTAGATGAAATGACCAAGTTAAAATTGGAGTAAATTAGGTAACTAAAAATCCAAGGCTACTAAAGACCAAAAAATTCAAGCTAGGAAACCTTAAGTAAGAAAGAAAAACTTACCAAATAAAATGAAATGTACATGTAAAAAAATATGGTAATAAAAAATCAATGTGAAAGTAGTGAAAATCCTTAATTAAACAAAGGTGGGCAAACAAAATTGGTAAAATAACATTGCTAAGCGAGTATTAATAATCCGTACTCAATCATCAATGGAAAAAGTGCATAAAGGGGAAAACAACATTGGTGAGTTAGAAGTAACAAACCAACCTCACTCAATAATGGAAAAAGATCATGGAAGCAAAAATGGACTCAGGTGTTTGAAAAAAGAGGTAGTAAAAAAATGGAAAATGGTAAAAGAAAGCAAAACACATATAGAAATGTAGAGTCATGGTATAAATAAAATAATCCATAATCAATAAAGCACATGGTTTTGTTCTAAGGATAAATAAAATTGGAATAAATTAGTGTTATCATTTTTTTAAGAAATGAAGAAGAGGGAATATAGAAAAAATGGAAAACTAGATTTAGAATCACATGTTCTTGTTAAGGGGAGAAATGAAATGGGTGGAAAGGGAAATGAAGGAAAAACAAAGGTAGAGAAACTCTTTATCGAATTCAAGACATTCAAATTATGTTTATCAACATAAGAGGACTTTTGACATTAAGGAATCTGAAGAACTTTTCCTAGCTACACAAATCTTGGGTCAACAAATAAAGTTTTTAGATCATCCTATGAAGACTATATGCATGAAAATTAAAGTTGATACACTTTCCCATAATGTGTTTCCTACTCTTTAGGACCCCTTATAGAGCTATTAGTCTACTATGAATATTGGGTACTTGCATGGGAAAGTAGGTATCACCATAAAGTTTGTTGAATTCTCTTATTCCAATGTATTGGCCTACCACAACCAATGGACCTCAGATCTATCATGAGGCCAAATGTGGAGTTTGAGCTTTGATTGGAGATAGGATATGTTCTTGTAATTACATATTTTGGTCTGATTTTGTCTTGTGATTTTGTGTGTTGCCTTTTGTTTTAAATGATTTGGATTTAAACCTTTTTAATGCCTTTTTCTATTTCTCCTCTATACAAATTTGAAAAACCAAACATAGGTGCTAAAGATGACTATAATTTGAAGACTTTGGACTTGGTTGCTAAGATAAATAACTTAGAGAGCATGTTGTCTAAGAGTCTCATTAATTTAGGTGAAATAAGAGTGCTATATTGACTTTGACTATGGTTTATCCAATGTAGAAAGAAAGGAAAGGAAATCAAGAGGAATGATAACATGAAATAATTTTAATTAATTCAAATCTATTTTTTTTTTACAAAGGGTAAAAAAGTGATAAAATTAAAATGAAGTGTGATAAATTATAATAATAATGAGGGAAGTGTAGGAAAACATGCTAAGACCTTATCATTGTGAAAATTGTATCTACAAAAGAAACAAAATATAAAGCTGAGAACAAGGGATCAAAAAATTGTAACCATTGCTAACACATTATAGAAAAGTAACACTAAATTTAAAGATGGTGATTTGATGAGGGAATTTAGGTCCTATCCATGGTCTTACACTATAACTCATAAAACACAAATCCATGAGGGTGCATAAAGCATGTGAAAAGTAAATGAGACAAAGATGGTATTTTTGAGGAAGGCTAGGTCCTATCCATGATCTTACACTATAATTCACAAAATGGAAAACCCAAGGGGTTGCTAAAATCATTGGAGAGATAATGAAACAATGAGAATAGAAGGAAAATCATGAGGAAGTTCGGGTCTTATCCATGGTTTTATAATTCAACTCATGAAAAAAGAGAAATCAGAGAACCAAAATGAGGGCCTATTGTTTGTAAAAAGAGAGGCTACTATAGAGGGTGAGATCTGTGTGAGTATCCTAAAAAAAGTGTTAGAAATATATAATATAGAAGGCATGAAAATAATGGAAGGATCTATACAAAATACTTTTTTAGGAGTGCATTGGTGGGTTCTTTGAAAACATGGCCTTCATTGGTTTGAAGGTGAATGGTACTAGGACCAAGGATGTATTTAAGGGCCCCACCATTTTTAGGTAAATTTATCTTCTTTGACATGAGTTTGTTCTAACTTAAGGATAAGATCACCAAAATTAAAATTAAGGACTTTAACCCTTTTGTTATGTTATTTGGCAATGCGGGCCTTGTATTGTTGATTGTGTTGTAGGGTATAAAGATGGTGTTTGTCAAGAAGATCAAGAGAATAAATGTGAGATTCAGGTAATTATTCATTATGTATGATACCATGAATAAAAATATGGAGAGAAATAAGTTTTAATTCTAATGGAGGAATGGATTTAGAACTATAGATGAGTGAAAATAGGAATGCCCCAGTGGTAGTGAGCATGCTAGTGCAATAGGCCTAAAGAGTGGGATATAGATGAATATGCCAATCCATGTAAGTTTCATGGATTATCTTTTGGATAATTTTATCAAGATTTTTTTGGTGGCCTCAGCTTATCCATTACATTGGGGATGGTAGGGCATGGAAAATTTGTGATTAATTTTAAATTTAGCACAAAGCTATTTGACATCTTTATTTTTAAAAGTACCACCATTATCTGGAATGATAGTATGATAAATTCCAAAGCATCAAATGATTTGGTTGAGGATAGATTTCAAGATGGTGGTGTCGGTGACATTGAAAAGGGGCATATCCTCAACTCATTTGGTAAAATACTTAGTATCCATGATAATAAAGACATGCCTATCTCAAGATCTAGGTAGCTTGCCTATGAAATCTAATCCCCACATAGAGAATGTCTAGGGAGACTAAATAGTTTGAATCTTAGTTGGGGATGAATGGATTATATCATTATGAAGTTGGAAAGGATTACACTTTTTATTAAATTCAATGGCATCCTTTTCAATACTAGGCTAAAAATATCCCATATGTAAGTATTTGCAAGCTGTAACATGCCCACTGTAGTGGCCACCACGAAACCGCCCTTGTGCTTGATAAAGAAGAGGAAGAACTTCTTCTTTAATAAAAAACCAAATCATGGTACCTTTAACATTTTGATAATAAATGATGTTTTATCAAAATACATATTTGAAAGCTTTTTTGGGAATGTGAGTCTTTTCATGGGAATTGATGTTTGGAGGATAGGTTTGGTGCTCAAGGAATTGAATGATGTATTTATACCATGTGCTCTATTGAATGGTAGTAGCTTCAATATGGTAGATAAGGGAATATTATGGTTTAATGGAAGATGGGGAATTATTATTTGTATAAAAAAGGTAGAATTAGTAAGAACTTGGTGCAGATGAAAAAGAGATGCTGAAGAAGCAAGGGAATCAATGATATAATTTTAATCTCAAAGAATAGGCTCAATGGTAAAAGAAGTAAATTATTTGGAAAAGGTAGTGGCTATTTGATGATAAGCAATAAGATTTTATATTTTACATTGATAATCACCATTTACCTAGTGGTATATGAGTTGGGAATCACCCAAAGTGTGCATATATGTAATGTTTAAATCAAGGGCCACTCTCATGTCTAGGATTAATGATTTATATTCTGCCATGTTATTAGTGACATCAAATGTAAGGAAAAATTATAAAATGATGATTTTACCAATAGGAAAAGTGAGGATACAACCTACTTCAACTCGTTAAAGGCATTTGGTGGCATCAAAATCAAGGGTCTAAGTATCTTCATGTAAATCAACATGAATTTTAGGAAGTTATCTAATGACTACTTTTGGTTTAGTAATATGAAGGAGGATAGAGGAATTTTCAAGATTAATTGCTTCTAGATCAATAGTGATATTATGGAAGTAATATTTAAGAGATATGGATTGATTAAAACCTTCAATATAGAGAATATTGTATTCAGGAAGACTATCTTGAAAGTGGCTAGTATCTGGTATGGGAGTGGCTGCAAGTTGATCAACAATAAATTTTCCTTTGACATAATTTTATGTAATAATTATAATATCAAATTCCATGAGGAGGGCCATCAAATTTCCAATCCTATCTCCCAAAATAAAGTATTTGGAGAAGAAATGATGGAGTGAATTAAAAAAAATAATAACGTAAGTTGTTTGATAAAGCATATAATGTCAAAGTTTTTAAATGGTAGAGTAAATGGTGAGGCAATCACACTCTAATTTTGTATAACATTTATCATAGTTTATGAGGCCTCAAATGATATAATATATGGCATATTCCATTCTAATATCATCTTGTATGGAAAATATTACCCCAATTGATACGAGTTTGGAAGAAGTATATGATATTAAAGGAAGATTGTTAGAAGGTAGATGAAGAGTGAGTGGGTGAATCAAAGATTATTGCATATTGTTAAATGATTTTTGACAAGTATCTATCTATTTGAGATAATTACCTTTATTTAGAATATAATTAATAGAATAGATATGATAATCCATTTTGGGGACAAATTGTCTTATTGTTCTAGGCTTATCAAGGTAAGTACAAATATATGAAATGGAATGAGGGATGGGATGCATAATTAAATGTGTGTGAGAAGATGGGGGATTTTCAGATTTAGAAAATCCTAGCTTGGTTTGAGGAGTATTACTAGTGATTGAATTAGTGGAATGTTGAAAAGACCCTTTGTGTAATTTGGTATTAGGTTCAAATTGTTTCATTAAGAAGTCTTGACACTTGGATTGATCAAGAGCTTCATTGAGCATTTGAGGGGAAAAAGATTGAACCTTATAATAAAGGTAAGGATTTAAGGAAATGATAAAGAGTTTAAATATATTGTCATTAGTCATCTTATGGTTGGAATTTTGGGCCAAATATTTACATCACTTGATCAAATCATGAGCTGATTTAGTGAGAGATTACTTAGCTTTGATGAAATTGCTATGACAATTTTTGAGAAGATCATTGTGTTGAAACTCTTTATTTATAGGATTGACTAAATCCTATAGTTTCCATATGAAATGTTGGGGAAGTTGGTTGTACCGTTATAATACATCACTAGTGAAGGTTTTAACCAAGAGTTTAGTTATGGTGAACGTATTGATTTGGATCCACTCGTAAATATTTCCAAAAGTCTTGAGAAAAGAGGTAGGGTATTTAGTCCCATCATTCTTAATAGTTAGAGATATGTTACCAATATCAATGAAAATAATGAAATGGGCTAAAGGATCATTTTGAATGTTTTTAAGCATCTTATTATTCATGATAGGTTGGGGGATCGTATTCCCTACATACAACATCTCTAAGAGAAGGAATCAAATTTTGATTATTCCAAGGGAAGAGAACGAGAGGTTGATTATCCATGTTGATAAAATGTTGTTATTTCATAATTTGGGAAGTGTTATATGTTTGCATTATGTTCAATTTTTGCACTACTTGTGCAAGAATTTAGGATGTATCAATTGGTAGGTTGGTGTTTGTAGGAAGAATCCCCAAATTGGTATTAGGGGAGGGTTGTTAAGTGGTGGATTACTTGTGGGGTTATTGGATAGACTTATTTCAATTTATCCCACATTATGATGAGATGTTTCAAGAAGGGAATTGTGTTGATATGTATGAAAAGGATCAGATTCACTGATGTCATCTTATGGCATGATTTAAACCATGTTATAATCTAAAGATGAGGGAGAGGAAGAAGTAATCTAAGAGTGAGGATTCTCTTGGGAGGTACAGAAAGGAAAAAAAGAGCACCCCATATAGTTTCTAAATGGATTTAGGTTGTCTAAGAAGATTTTGATAGGGAATCTTATGATGCTTGATGAAAGAAACAAGATTTTAGGAAAGAAAAAGGAGAATCAGGGATAGAGTCAACCAAACAAAGAATAGGGTTGGCCAACAAAGAATAGGGTCAACTAATAGGTACATAATCAACTATGTAGATAGGTTACTATTAAGATATAAGATAAAAATGATACATAGTCGTATGGGTTGACTATGTACTACTAAATAGGGGACATAACATAGAGGTAGAAATACATGTCATTCAGGTCGAATGTGTATTGTATACTAGAAGTGAAAATAAGTTTGTAAGAGACTATATAAAAAAAAAAGATAGTTTTTCTAATTTTTTTTTCAAGATAATATGACATAATAATTAAAGTAAACACACAAATAATTAAATCAATGTGATTGATCTAATTAGGACACATAACACACACCTTTTACCAACACTGGCCAATGCAAGTTTTGCAATACACAACACAATGATCAAAGAGAAAGCAATCAATTGAAAAGTAAATGATAACTAATTGATCACCCTAAGTGTTATTACATTATCAAAAAGTCTGATTTTAATGTGATAGAAAAGTTAGCTAAAATAGGGAACTAGAAAGCAATCTAAAATTAGTTTCAAGACATTACCCCTCACTTCTAAAGTGATATGTATTGGTAATGGTAATGGCTTGGTGTTGGGGCCTTACCCCTCACTTCATGATATCTTAGTGATAAGGTTGTTGGGTGATTTAATAATACATACCATTAACCATGTGTTTATACTTGGCCATAAAACCAAGTCAGCTTCCTCCTTGGTGATGAAATCTAAGTAGGTAGGCCTTGGGAAGATAAATGTTTAATACTTTTTAAATTTTAGGTGGTTTAGTAGTATGTGAAAAAAGAGTAAAATAGTTTAACTAAAATGGTAATTTTAAAAACCACCTATTTATACTATATGAGTTAATCTAAGCATGAAAACAAATAAAAAGGAAATATGAATTAATTGTTAGGTTGTGGAGCTAAAAGGTTCACTGATGCAGACATGGAGGAGGTTACTGAGAGAATGCTGAGTTGCAGAGCAACTGACATTAGTCTGATCAGCTGACATCGGTCATATACAGTGGGAAGTGAAACTGATGTCGGCCATTGATTGGCCAGCGTCGGTCACCTCCAGGTAGACAGGGACCAACGTCGATCGCCTGTGCAATTTTAGAACTGTTAGTTGCACGAATAGTTAGTTAATGAACTGAGTGTTTGCATGTTAAAAGCCAATTTTAGACTTGAAGTTACAGATCTAATTATTGTAATTAGGTGTCTAATTATTGTTTGCATGAGATATATATAATAGACTCATGGGCTGTATTGTAATTTGTGCTAGAGAGTAAGAGAGCAAATATTAGCTCCTTCTGTGTGTGAAGAGAGCATGGTGTGTTCCTCCTAGTGCCATAGTGCCAAGTATGGGTGCTGGTTTGGAGAATCAGAAGGATTCTTCATGTATGTAGGATCTTGGTTAGCAGGTGTGCAAGGCCACATTTGGAGATCTACATGGTAAGTAAGATCATTAATCTGTAGTTGTATGTGTGTGCATGGTCTAGGTTTGCAGGTGTTCAAAACCAAGTTGATTTACAGGTGGCAACATAATCAAGGTGATAGCAACACAATAGGGAGCAAGATCAGGCATGATCTACTTGGAGTACGGTGTGTACTCAATTGGAGAGCAAAGAGGAAGGCAAGGTAGTTCCTTCCATAAGTAAGATCATTTGAGTTACAGGTTGTTGCAAGTTCAGGGGAGATCTACTTGGAGTACATTGAGTACTTGGAGTGCGTGGAGCACTTGTGGAGTGTGTGGAGCACTTGTGTACTTGTAGTAGTGGATACTGACTGGTTGGAGGTGAACACCAACTCTGTGTTTGAGTTGTGTGTTGGGACCATAAGAGAGAGAGCTTTGAGGAAATAATTACTGTACACTTGAGGTGTGGGAAGCCTCTGAGAGGTGTGAAGAAGAAGTGGCATCTTCTTTATTATATTCTTTTCTGGATGAGTATTAATATAATTGGGTATTATCTCTCATATTCTTTGTTGTTTTTGGTTTCTAATTACTTGTTACTTTTGGTTTAATTTTGCATCTTAAGTTGCTTGTATAATGGTAATCAATTGTGCTTCCATGGGTTCCTAACAGTTGGTATCAGAGCTAAGGTTGTAGGGAGCAGGTTTTGTGTTTGATTATAGGTCACTCTCAGGGGTTTTTGATTGAGTGGGAGTATAGCAACAACAGAAGAAAGTAAGCTAAGAATGGAGGAACTGAATAGCACGAATGGTCAATTACGGTGTTATGGAAAGAAAGAGCAGGTAAAGAAATATTATTGGTTGGCAGAAGATCAACATGAAGAAACTGAAGAAGCAGATGTTGCAGGTGTTATTGCATAGGATGCTCTGGGATGTTTCTTGGATAAAGTTGAATCTTGGTTAATAGATTCTGTTGCCTCTTTCCATGCAGCCCCAAGTAGAGGGGTTGGTGAGCCTTGTCAAAGTATTGGCAAATGGGAAGTGCGGCTGAAATTGCAGGCAGCCAACACATGGGTGTTGAAGGAGGTCATGCAGGTCCCAGTCTTGGAGATGCAGCTAATTGCTTTAGGAAAGTTGGGTGATGAGAGATGCATAGGAACTCTCACAATAGATTCTTGGAATGTTACCAAGGATGCACTTGAATTATCATGTGGTAAGAAAGCAGGTACTCTTTATCTACTTGCTTGTATTACTGATTCCACTTCTGTTGCACAGGTGTGGCTTTGTAGGCTTGGTCACATAAGTGAGAAGAGAATGGATGTTCTTAAGTCAGATGGTAAGAGATCAGCTTTGGAGAGCATAGACTGAGATTTCTGTGAGCAGTGGGATGCTACAAGAAAGGATTATGTTTATTGCAAGAAAAGGAAGACTGATGTAATTGATAAACTTAAGAACTGGAAAGCCTTGGTGTTCTTGGAGGAGATGACGGATAAAGACCAATGGATGGGGCTGGATACCTCTGAGCAGGGCAATTTGGATAGGGTTTTGATTCAAAGTAAGCTCATGGGTAAAAAGTCATCACTCACAAGCATACACAGGTATCGGCGTCGGTCAAGGGTAACCGATGTTGAACAGACAGGTGCCGATGTTGGTCATGTGTAGACCATAAAAGTCAATGGTGTTAGGCAGGTGGAGACTGACGTCGGTAGGATAACCAGCATCGGTGACCTAGACAGTCGCATGGAACCAATGTCAGTTAGATGCAGATTGTGTAGTGATCGAGGTCGATCACTGAGATAGATTTTGGGTGGATAACAAGCTATCAAGGAGTCTCAAATGCCCATGGGGAGGACTAAAAGTACAAGTAAGCCTCAAATTCATTATTCCTCTTCTTTATACTAGTTGCTGACTACAGAGCAGGAAGGATCCAAGAAATAGTGGGAGCATGGCATGAATAGGATGCAGGACCAAACGAGAGATTTGGTAGGGTTGTCTGTTGGGATGAAAGCACTGAGATGAATGGATACCTTGGTTAAAAAATAGAGAGAATGGACACGTGAGATGGAAGGCCAAGTCATATGGTCTTGAGGAAGCTACAAGATAGTGGTACAGGTTTTGACAAGTGGATGACAAAGTAGGGCTTTAGTCAATGTCAGTGTAACCATTGTGTTTGTCTTACCAGGTGGATGATGGTCATAATATTATCTTGTTATTGTATGTGGATGGTTTGCTAGCAATTTTGTACATACAGGGTTTTGCTGAGCTAAGGGTAAGGTTAGTTCAGTGGCATGTCATGAGGAATTTGAAGCAGCAAAATTCTTTAGCATGAGAGACATGGAAGATCACAGGTTGATTTTGTCTCCAGTGGGAGTTGATGTGAATCAGGTGTTAGCAAGGTTTAATATGTAGGATGTAGAATTGGAGCACACCAAGGGCTGGATAGTTCAGTGTCTAAAATCACATGAGGTCTGGTATAGACCTGAGTTTGCCCAAGCAGTGGGTGCTATCAGAAAGTTTGTAGCTGATCTGGGAAAGAAGCACTGGAGGGCAGTTCAGTGGATTCTCAGGTATCTGAGAGGGACCAGTAGCAGGTTAACATACTATATAGGGTCAAATTCTTTTCTACATGGGTTTGTAGATGTGGATGCGGCAGGTTACTTGGATGACAGGAGGTGCACCATAGGTTGTGTGGTGGGTGGTCTTCAGGATTGATCTTGAAGAGGGATACGAGCTAGGAAATAGATTAGATGGGGTATAGGTATAGGTACAATGCAACTATTTATCTCCAATTGGGAGATTGTTAGGTTGTGGAGCTAAAAGCTTCACTGATGTAGACATGGAGGAGGTTGCTGAGTTGCAGAGCAATTGACGTCGATTTGATTAGCCAACGTCGATCATATACAGTGGGAAGAGAAACTGACATCGATCATTGATCAGTCAGCGTCGATCACCTCTAGGTAGATAGGGACTGACGTCGATCACCTATGCAGTTCTAGAACTATTGGTTGTATGAATAGTTAGTTAACAAACTAAGTGTTTGCATGTTAAGAGCCAATTTTAGACTTGAAGCTGTGGATCTAATTATTGTAATTAGGTGTCTAATTATTGTTTGCATGATATATATATATATATATATATATATATATATATATATATATATATATATATATAATAGACTCATGGGCTGTATTGTAATTTGTTCTAGAGAGTAAGAGAGCAAATATTAGCTCCTTCTGTGTGTGAAGAGAGCATGGTGTGTTCCTCCTAGTGCCACAGTGCCAAGTATGGGTGCTGGTTTGGAGAATCAGAAGGATTCTTCATGTATGTAGTATCTTGGTCAGCAGGTGTGCAAGGCCACGTTTGGAGATCTACATGGTAAGTAAGATCATTGATCTACAGGTGTATGTGTGTGCATGGTCTAGGTTTGCAAGTGTGCAGAGCCAAGTTGATTTGCAGGTGGCAGCAGAATCAAGGTGACAGCAACACAATAGGGAGCAAGATCAGGCAGGATCTACTTGGAGTACGATGTGTACTTAGTTAGAGAGCAAAGAGGAAGGCAAGGCAGTTCCTTCCATAAGTAAGATCATTTGAGTTACAGGTTGTTGCAAGTTTAGGGGAGATCTACTTGGAGTACATTGAGTACTTGGAGTGTGTGGAGCACTTATGTACTGGCAGTAGTGGATACTGACTGGTTGGAGGTGAACACCAACTTTGTGTTTGAGTTGTGTGTTGGGACCATAAGAGAGAGAGCTTTGAGGAAAGAATTAATGTACACTTGAGGTGTGGGAAGCCTTTGAGGGGTGTGAAGAAGAAGTGGCATCTTCTTTATTATATTCTTTTTTGGATGAATATTAATACAATTGGGTATTGTCTCTCATATTCTGTGTTGTTTCTGGTTTCTAGTTACTTGTTACTTCTTGTTTAATTCCGCATCTTAAGTTGCTTGTATAATGGTAATCAATTGTGCTTCCATGGGTTCCTAACATTAATTATTAGAAAATAGATGTTAATTCCTTGATTGATAATAGTACAAAGTCAGTTCAAGTGACACTATATGCAAACACTACATAAAACATTTAATTGGGTTGTTATTATACAAAAGTAAAGTATTTAAGAATAGATTTGAACATGTCAACTATGTCCCTCAAATAGAAGGCAAACTACAGAACTAAGTTTATTGGGTTGACCTAGTTAGATGTAGGGTTGAATTTTCAAAGACTACTAAATTGTGAAAAATAGAACTAAAGGAAGAGATGAAATGATAGAGAGAGATAAGAAAGGAACCTTTCTAAGATTGAAGATGATTTATATTATATATTTTTATGCTATGGTGCTTAATTGATGCTTTCAAATTTTTCAAATTGGGTTGACTGGTTTGACCAAGTTCTAAAAAACCTTGTGTGATAAAGAAGAATAATGATTAGATTCGACCTATTTGACAATGTTTGTTAACCTGTATGTTGGTAGAATAAAATAGTAGGTAGAGTCAACCTATTTGAAAATGTATTCTAATCTATAACTAAAGAAGAATATTGTATCAAACTATTCGATCTAGTAACATGTAATTAATGAAGACCCACAAAAATAGAATAAAGTCATTTTGAATTGACTTTGTGTTAAACCTACACATAAAAAGTTAGAACTGACTGATTGGTTTGATATAGTATTATAAAAATAAAAAAATATAAATGAAGACAAAAATAATGGCATGAAATAAAACCTACAAGGGTTAGATTCACATTGGAATCACTAGAATGTATGCAAAGGAATGTATATCTGATCTATTAAATCAATCATAACTCAGAGAAGATAAATACCACTTACACTTTTGACTGTTGATACATTAGATATTCATGGTCATGACCAAGATGGATCTACTAGACCTATCCAAGGGATCTCTTACCAAAATAATATCACTATGGAAGGTTCCAAATCCTCTAATCAAGCAAAACTATGAAATAACCCTAACTAGGTCCTATGTTTTCATATTCACAAAAGTATAAATGACAAAATAAGAAAAATTCTAATCTAGTGCTCATCAAATCTTATGGCACCAAGTGTGGGGTAATAAACATTAACAATAAACATGTATAGAGGACATATACTAATGTCAATGTATACAAAATTTTAATGTATGAGAGAGAAGTACAAATGCATATCTATCTACTCTTACAAAGGAAGAGCAAAGTTAGGAATACTTATGTTTGAAGACACACCCACCAAGCCTCAATCTCTCTCTTATCTAAGGTGCTTCATAAGAGATTATTTTAGTATGTAATTATGATAAGGACAAATAATCTTTAGGATACACAATCTATAAATGCATCTAAAAGACTTATCCATAAGACAAGATCCGTATCTCTAAATAAAATATGAAACCCTAAGATATGCACAATATATTGATATAGTACTGTAAATATAGAAAAATATAAATGAAGAAAAAAATGATGGCATGAAATAAAACCTGTAATGTTTAGATTTACACCATCTTCACCATAATGTATGCAAAGGGAAATCCAACTAATCTATTAAATCAATCTTAAATCAGAGAAGATAAATCCTACTTATACTTCCGATTGTTGGTACATTAGATATTTGGGGTCATGAGCAAGGTAGATTTGCTAGACCTAAATAATGGATATCTTAACATAATATATCACTAGGGAGGGTTCCAAATCCTATAGCCAAATAAAACTATGTAATAACCTTAATTAGGTCCTATGTTTTCATATTCACAAATGTACAAATAACAAAAGAAAATTAAAAATATAATCTAGTACTCACCAAAACTTATGGCACAAATGGGGGTTAGTAAACATAAAAGTAAACATGCATTAGAGAATCCTATTTAAGATAAGTATAGGTAAGACCCTAATGTATGGAGAGAACAATATATTCAAAAGCCATTACTTATATTACTTCTATCTACTAAAAGAGAGGAGCAAAGTTAGAGATACTTACCTGGAAGACAAACTCATCGAGACTCAATATTTTCCTTGGCCAAAGGTGCTTTGCAAGAGGTTGATGTGGTTTGTAAGGATCACTAAAAAATTCCCATGCATTCAAGATTTTTACACAAGACAATATTCTTCTCAAAGTATAAACCCTAAGCTAAGATTCCTCAAGCAAAATAGAGGAAGAACATATTGTAAAGAAACACACATGAATAATTAACTCTTGTTGTCTCTAAGAATGGAAAAAAGAATGTGTTTATATATCTAAATCTAACCTTATTCAATTATAAAATTTTAGCTGATGGGGTCAACCCAATTGACTCTATATCATTATTGACAAAAAATAAATTAGGTCTTGGTCTAGGTCGGCCAAGGGCCTACCTAGACCTTAAATTAATTTTATCAATTAGAGTATAGTGTCAATGGGGTCACAAGTGTATTGTAAACTATTGAAAATGGTTCTAGGCTAGGGAAAGGTGAGTTAAGCCATAAAATGACTAGAAGAGAGTGAAAAATAAGAGGTAAATCTTAGGGGAATGTTTTTAGGAGATGGTTTGATTGACAGTAAGTGGTAGTATGGGATAACAATCTTGCGAAGAATTAGTGGCTTGCCCACCCCTTTCCTATTACACCTTTAAGGAATTAACATAGAGATATTGAGACTCAATGAGTTTTTACAAGATATAAAGCATTAGTAATGGATAAAGTTTAAAACTATTATGTGTTAACACATATCATTTAGACTAGTACACTAGTACAATACATATTTGCATAGATACAGTCACAGGTTTAGAAATTATGTTTAGATACATTCATTTTAGTTTAAATTCATACTATTTACTTAGATTTGGGGGAATCATATACAACATAATAGCTCATATATTTAGATTAGTTACATATATTTATCTATTATATACTTGATTCATATTTAGTATACTTAGATACTAGGCTGGGGGTATGTACACGATATATAGTTTTGATATACTCAACTTTAGACAAGTTGATCAGATGGAATGGTAAATTACATGTCATTTTATATATTATATACACTTTCTATCACATTTTAGGTTGTTAATAGATTCATGCATTGCTCCATTTGTAATGGTTGACATTCTTGAGTGGCCTAGAGCTACATAAAATACTTGAGTGGTTATAGATCTGAATACGTAGTTAGATTACTCAGTTAAATAATTTCAACACTTTATATAGTATAGTTATAGATGCATCTAATTAACATAGGGGAAATGATGGAGTCATGGCCTAATTGAGTTCTTAAACTACCTACATGAGAGGGTTTGACACACTTATAGTCTTATCCAAGTTATTCACAGAGATCAAGACCCATAAAGCAGGGGTGGGTAATGATGGAGTCAAAACCAGATTGAGTTTTTTAGTCACCAATATGAGGATCAAGTAAGTCATCAACTTAGTTCAATTTATTCATTGATATGATCACTATGAACATTCACACACATAGGTTGTCACCAAGTTCATGCATTGGTTAGCATACCCAATGAGGTGTATTAGTTAATTTCCTCTCTCTTTACTTAGTTATTTCATTTCAACATAGTCTTTTGATTTTGATCATCTCTTAAGTAAGGATTGATTTTTGCATGTTTCATTACAGAACATTTATTTGGATCATGTTCCACATATGTAGACCCAAATTTGCATATTTAAACTCAGCTATCTAGGATTCACTTCTAAGGTAAGTCTAGGTATGTTTATTTTTCCTTTATACTAGTCATTTCACTTTGTTGCATTACTAGCATAAAGCAGGGGAATTTAATCACCTACAAGTGGTAATTAGATGTTAAGAGTGTCACTTGAGTTAATATATCCGTAGACTAGCCATAGACATATCCTTGAGCATTAGACTTATATTTCTAGTCATTCAACATACCATATTTACCTATAGGTAGTCAAAACACAATCCTAAAACTATCATCTCTGACCCCAATCTAACTTGCTTAATAGTCTATGAAGAAGACATTAGCACCATATTTAGGACACTATAACCACATAACACTAGTGTCCTCAACTAGGTGCTATTGTCTTTATCCCCATCTCTTTCCAATGGATATTTTTTCAAATGTGTGCCCCTTATAAGGTTGGCCTAAGCTTATTTTATTATCTTTACAAATAATAGAACCCTATAAATGTTACATCCTAATATTCTTATAGATATAAAGTTAGTGGATTATATCGATAGATAATTTGTTGATTTGACTATTGATTATGATGGACTAGTATCTATGGATTTTATTTGAATATGAGCTAGTTATTTATGACATGATTATGCTTTTGATTATAGTTAATGGTTGTTTGATTATCGATGTTAGCTTAATTCAATAGTTTATTATGACTTATGTTGGTTATGGATTACTATCATTTCTCTTATTGAGGTGGATGCAGGATTAGTTCTCCCTCAAAAATCTATGTGAGGGAGGGTAACATTAGAGAGGGAGGTGTAGATGGTTATAATAGGGGTAATTTTTTTTTGTTTAGCTGATATATATCTCTACTTTATGTTGATTTATAACTTATTCTCATTCACATTTAATGATCATCATAGTCTATATGGTCTTAAATGCATCTTTCATCATATTTTTGATCAACATTAAAAATGAACCATGTGTGTGTTGATTATGTATTGAAAGATATATTTAGTCACTTTTTAATTACATGGATATGTTACTTTCCTTCTCTTTTGTTTTGATTGATTTAGTAAGTATCATTGCTTAGTCTGTAGGAATGGAGACTTGTCTTGGAAAAATATTGTACTTTTGACCCTTTAGTCTAATTTGTCCTTGGTGTTGATTAATATTTTATTATGATGGCATATATATATATATATATATATATATATATATATATATATATATTGAGGAATTAAAAAATGGAATTCCATTTGAAAATAAATAAAATATAAAAAGAAATGAGTAAAGGCTTTAAAATAAAAGTTAAGCATTAAAAGTGTCGTGGAAGAAAATTAGAAATATATATATATATATATATATATATGTATGTATGTATGTATATGTATATGTATGTATGTATGTATGTATGCATGTATATATGTATATATGTATATATAAACTAAGCATGGATAAAATTAGAATCCCTTACAAAATAATTTGAATAAGGGAACAAAAACAAGCTTATTTTTGAAAGTGCACGCGCCGTAGAAAGGGCAGAAAGAAAATATTAAATAAAGTCCAAAATTATAAAAGTGAGTATGAATAAAGATAATTAAATAATTTAAAAAAAAATATGCTAAAAAAATGAAAGTGACACTTGAAAATAAATATAAAAAAGCAAAACTTAAAGGGAGAGGGCTTATTCAAGTAAAAGAAAAAGAAAAAAAAAGGGAGGAAAAAAAATTGTGTAGGGCATGAATAAGAGAAAAGTGGCATTGGAAAAGGAAGGGGAAAGCAAAATAAATAAAGACAAGAGTTGGAGAGAGTGAGTCACTAGGGGAAATATTTGGAGCATATCACGACATTTGTTTATATAGGGATTATCCTTATCCTGGTAAGTATCTAGGTCCCTTAAATAAATTGGGAAACAAGAACTAGTTTAATGAGTGAATTGAATTGTGATTTAATTTATATCTCACTTTTACCCAAATCAAAGGATTATGAACCTGCTAGGAAAAGGCCAAAATCTAACAGATTTCATAAATGTTGAGGTCCTCAACTTAAAAAAATAAAAAATAAAAAAACTATATATATATATATGTGTGTGTGTGTGTGTGTGTGTACACACACACACACACACACACACACACACACACACACACACACACACACACACACACACACACACACAATTTTTTTATTTATATTTAGAGCATATCATGACATTTGTTTATATAGGGATTATCCTTATCCAGGTAAGTATCTAGGTCCCTTGAATAAATTGGGAAACAAGAACTAGTTTAATGAGTGCATTGAATTGTGATTTAATTTATATCTCACTTTTCCCAAAATTAAAATATTATGAACCTGCTAGGAAAAGGCCAAAATCTAACAAATTTCATAAATGTTGAGGTCCTCGACATAAAAAAATAAAAAATTATATATATATATATATATATATATATATATATATATATATATATATATATATATATATATATATATATATATATATATATATATATATATATATATAAAAGTGTGTGTGTGTGTACACACACACACACACAAATATGCCTTCAAAACCTAAATACTAGCTGACTGATTATGATTTAATAGACTTAGTTGATCTATGACCATTCAAAGGTAGAATTATTAGGGTTTTATAACATGAGAGTTCAATACTTGAGATGTTGGAAAATTTATGATATAATAAATCACATGAAAACTGATATACAAAAAATTGGTTTAGTAAATAGAATAAATATTGGAAAATTATTTAGTCATAAATAATTAACTATATGGAGTTTTTGAAATGATAATTATTAGACTACAAATCTTTGGTATATCCGGTGTCAAAAGAGTATAAATTCTCTTACTGCAGAAGTCTCCTTCAAACCAAAAACTTAGTTATAATTGAGGATTAGTATTAGTCTTTGTATGCTTATGTAAATAAAAAAGATTATGGGATCTTGTATGATGATGGAATGTTATAATGTTTGGTAAATAAATGAGTGAAATTACATTGTATGTTCCCTAATATTGATATTGGTTGATCTCTCTTAAGAAATTTTATTTATGAGAAAATTTGAGTATTTGTCATGTTTGGAAAATAACATAAAAAGGTCAAGATGGACATAGAGGTTATGGATATGAAAAACCAATTGTATGAATGTTTTTAAAGTGAATCGTATTGCATGAATAAAATAGAAACACCATCATTAGTGGAAACTTACATTCAATGGTTATATATGCTAAACCATATGCTTGCTAATATGATTAGTGTTAATGTTTTTTTATTTATATATGTTGTAGTGTGTATGCATGGATGTTAGAACACAATTAAATAAGGATATTAGGTATAACTCATATACTTGTGCATTGACATCATTACTCTAAATGAGTTATAGTTGAGAGTTTAGTGTGGGTGAATGACACATATTTATTTATTGAAAAGTTTGGCCAAATTAATGTTTAGTTGAGGCATTTGTCATTTCATTGTGATTTCTTGTATGAATTATATGTCTATGTCATTAGATAGATTGATGTATTTCCATGTTTATTGTGACAACTTTATTTACATTTATGATTGTTACACATGGGTTCCAGTTGTTTTTTTATCTGCCCTTCTGTGAAGGGTAGGGCTATTCCCATTTTGGGAAGTGTGCAAGGGACCATGGTCTATGGTTTGAGGTAAAGAAATTAGATGATGTCCTCCCTCCTTTAGCTTTGTTGAGGTCAACATACCCCCCCATTTTTTGAAAATTAGGACCCTTAAGACACTTTTAAACCTAACACTAAAACATGGCATGTTTTGAACATTATTAGAATTTGAAGATCACCCACTTTTATAAAATTGGCCTATTGATTTATGGTTTTGCTTTAAGGTTACCTAATGTTTCTAAAAATTTTCATTCATGTGATAAGTTTTAGCTTTCATGGAGCTCTTGCTAATGGATCATGCTTAGAATTTACAGATTGACTCTATTCAAGCTTTTACTAGCCTTTGGTTTGTGAAACCCTGAACCTACATTCATATTCTAAAAACCCTCCATAAAACCCTAGCTTGAATCCCTAGTTCAAATTAAAATATTGGTGAGAACATTTGTGGTAGAAATATCTCAAATTTATTTTAGACTTAAACCCAAATTTCATGTTAAGGCTTGGTCATGTTTATTAACACTACCAAACCTTAACTTGAAAATCCTACTTAGTCCCCTTTATTTTTCCCTTTCCTATTCCTTGTGTTTTTGATGTGGTTTAAATTTTATGTTAGCAGAGTCCTTTATTTTAGCATGGTACCCTTTGTTATAAGCTTATCCTAAAGACTTAACCCTAAGGCCTTATTTGTATTTATAAACACAAGAGATACCTTAGTATTAAAGTTTTAGCCTATGTTTCTATCTACAAGAGCCCTAACTTAAATACCTTGCTTCTTTATAAATCTGATGGTTTGCACTTTATTACAAGAGGATGATATGATGTATTGAATAAATCATAATGAATCTAAGCATTTTGTCTTCCAAACCAATCTCATGAGATCACTAAGATCATGATCGATGGTTTGTGCTTTAGCAGGACCAATGATCAAACAAAACAAACATAGTGATGTAAAGTCAAAAGCTCAAGAAGCCTCATAGAGATACCAAGTCACACTCCCACATTAAAATCTTTATAATAAAGGGCCCCACACATATAATTGAACCAATGGCATGTAATTACTTGAATCATGATCAACGGTCCATGCTTTATCATGGAGATTGATTTGATAGATCATGTCAAATCCAAGCTCTATGGACCAGAAAGGTTTCATGAGCTTAAAATTGATGTTTTGACATCTACAAGGCCATATTGATGTTTGTGGGACCATAAAATTTAAGACCATAAAAACTAATTATTTACTACCTTAAATTTGACATTCACGCAACCATTATTTGACGTTTGTGAGACCATCAAGTTTAATCTAATGGATTATTTTACTTAAGACTAGGAGATACTTCAAAAATGTTGTCAAAAGCTCATGGATTGCATTGTAGACCAATGGGACCCCTCAAAGGATGTTAAAACACTTGAGATATTTAAACTACAAATAATGAAATGATCTCATAGTCTAAATATGTATATAGATGAATTATAGTCTAAGTCTATATTCTAAGGTCCCCATTGCATTTGTTTGAATGTCATAAACATTAGGCTAGATAATTATACTAAGTATTATTTAAAAAGGGTCCTTGTGACATAAAACTTATCCCAAATGCTTTTAACCAAAGGTTTTATTTTTGTTTATTAATACAATAGAGCCTTAGGTCAAAACCTAGCATTTGGTCCTTATATTACTTTGACCCCTTTGGGTATGTTCTAAGAGTTTAACATAAATATTTTAGCCCAAAGTATGTGTTGTGTTTATTAAATACAATGTAAACCTTATCTTAAAATATTTAACCATGGTCCCCTTTTATATAAACCCCAAAAATCCTAGGCATAAACACTTTAGCCTAAAGTTTATCTCATGTTTAATAAACATAAAATAAACCTTAGCCTAAGGTATTTAAACCTAAGTCCCTACCTAAAAAATGATGCTATTAGAGTTCTCACTCCTTTTCAGGATCAACAACCCATACCTCACTATGGGGATTAATTGAATGGAGTGAAGGACTCAACAAGTATAATGCTATCAATCTATTAGACCAATGGTGTACATCCACTCAAATCATGATTAACAATCCACACTTGCTCACAAGAAGATTATTTGACAGAGTGAAACTACTAGAGACTTTTTAATAATCCCTCAAAGGCCCATAATAATGACACATGGAAAGCATGCATTCACTACATAGAATGTAGGGCCTAGGAGGCTCATAAGGATGCCAAGTGTCACAACTATAGAGCCTAAAATAAAGTAACCAATAATTCTTGATCCCTAAGATCACGATCAATGGGATGCATTGATTCATAAAGTTAAATCCAATGACATGAAAGAAAAGGTGGGTTTTTCAAAATAAAATGGATAGTAACTCAAGGCAATTATGAAAACTATTATGAATTTTTTTAAATGGACACCAAATGGGTGCCATGAAAGCACAAAATGATAAAATTGGAGATCTTCTATGCTCAAAAAGGCAAAGGTATAAAATCTTGGGTATTAATCAAATTCAAGACATAAATGAGCTTAAGTATGGATTTCCATCACCATTAAAACCTTATAAAACCCCTATAATATATAAAATTCCCAATTTAAACTTGATTGATCATATTAAAACTAAGAAGAGATCAATTATGATCTAAGCAAGAAAAGTTGACTCAAAGATTACTTGCAATCCATTTGATAAGTTATTACAACTGCCATAGTCATGACAACTCATAGAAAACAAAAAAGGGATGAGACCAAACTATAATTGACCTTATAAAATGAGGGGAGGCTTTTCAAATACCTATACTTAGACACTACAACCTTAAACAATGGAAATAAGAATTGGTCTAAACTCTTTTAGACCATCGAAGAGATGCAGGCCTTGATCAGGGATGAATAGAGGAATGCAACCACCTTAAGGAGATACAATAACCTAGTTTTCATTTAGATGGTTGGTCTTTACCACATTGATGCCAAGCCTAAGGTACTTCACTACATTGATGTCCTTTCTCCTCTTTTTTAAGATTGTAAAGTTGAGAATGATTGAATTGTGCATGAGCATACATTTAAGAAAATAGCTTACATCTCTCCCCTAGATTTTTAGAGTTATTATAAACTATGTAAGCCATAAATAGACCTAACCAACATTAAAAAGTGGACTTGAGAACACAATTTAAACACAATCCTTTCCCCATGGCTGCTCATTGGAAACTAGGTAGTCTAGGACCTCAAAATAAGAATACCAATTGTCCAATTCAGGAAGGGAATTAGGATAATAATGACCTTAATGAATAGGTTGTGTGGAGTCCCCTCTACCACTCACATTGAAAAAATATGGGTATCATATTTATAATTCATGGTTGAGAAAGGAATCACTCCCACATTAGGTGAGATGATCAACATTTGCTTGAAATTCTAATTTATAACAATCAATAAGAAAACAAGCAAGCAATTTTACATGATGTCCTATTTGTTAGATGCCCCTTTAGCCTCCACCTAGATCTATAATATCAAGAATTGATCCCATAATGGATGACCCACCATCTCTCATCATTATTCAAAGATACACATATTCAAGTATAGGCACACCATGTAATTCATTGATGATTGTGTCTACCCATCCCTAGTGGGAGCCATCAGAAGAATCCCCATGAGCAAGGTCAGCCCATTAATAAAAAAGTATGTGGAGTTGATCATAGATATTTGGTTATACCTTGATTGTACCATCATAAAAATTAAAGGTACTCTGACATAGCCCTTTAGGCTACCCATCTATGTGCTAACCAAACTTGCAAAGCAAGAAGTGGCCTACCAACTTCTTCACAGTAATGACGGATTTTGTAAGGAAAAGAGGAAAGGTCTTCCCCATCCCTTTTCATTGATAATAAACAAGATTGTTTGGAAAAATTGGGATCATTTGAGTATAATTTATAGACATAGAGACTCCTTTACCCTATAAAAGGATGATTTGAGGCAATGGGACCTTAATGGGGTGATCACCCACCACCTCAAATCCAAGAATATAAACAAGGTATATGAGTATCAACCTAGGGTGAATGACCCATTCTATATCAGAGCTTCTAGTTTCCTAGAAGTATTAGCTAAGTTTAAGAGTTATAACATCAAGTTGGATCCTAGGTTAGCTAGGGGAGATGACAAGCCACCTAATGAGATTTAGCAAATGGGACCCATGTAGTATCATTTTTTACCTAGACCTTCTTCAAGGCCTTAGCCATAGGTCAACATGCAATAGCCCTATGCACAAATAAAATAAGTACTTGGTAAGGAGAAGTTGGAAGAGAGACCTAGGGAGGGATCATCTTCTGCCCCTCTTGATAGACCAGAGTCCTCCATAGATTTCTTAGATATGATTATCTTGGAGCCCAATGAAATAGTAGAGGATGCACTTAGAGTTATAGCTAAATCTTATGGGTCAATAGAAGAATAAGAACAAAAGGAAGAACCAAAAACCTAGGTAGAGGAGGTCAAACAAGACAAAGGGAAAGAGGTTGCTTTGGACTTAGTTCCATTAATATCCCCATAGAAAATAAAGGTAGATTTAGCCTTGGTCCCAATTAAAAGGAAGAAGCCCAAGTTTACCTTCACACAACCCATGAGTGAGGTCAAATTATTCAGTGAGGAATGTACCATTCATAGACCTATTAGCCATGAATGGTTTGTATATGGAAAATTTAAAAGATTCCCACTTTGTCTCACTCTTGGGCCTTGACCCAAACTTTTAACATTGATGTTCATGAGTAAATCAAGTCATCGATATTGAATTTGATAAAAGGAGGAAGAAGAAAGAAGGATAGTTACCACAAGAGCATCAGGTGGCACACAAATAGAAACTCTAGGTGCCTCAAACATCACAAGGATGGAGGTCCCAACACCTCCTAAGGTTACAGAGTCATCCACCATAGTGCATTTCAACCTTGAGACAACATTGTTGGAAAGGAAAAGAACCAAGAAAACCATAATTAGAGGTGATAAATTCACCTTTTAAAAGGTTGATCCCTTCATAGGGTTAACTCTAGTTAGAAGACAACAACTTGGTGAACTTACCATCCATGAGGAAGACATAGAATGCCTAGCCGAGGCCCATTCAGCTCAAATTAGAGTAGGGATCAAAGGGATGAAGTAAAATATACATAAATTAGAGAGGGAAAAGGACAATTTAGAGATATAGATTATCTTATTAGTTTTTGAGGCCATACTAAAGATGTTTGAAGAATCCTTTTTTAACATGTTTGACTCCTTAAAATCAATGAAACTTAGATAGGATGCATTGAGCTAGTAGAATGAGATGGCCAAAAGATTGATGACAGAGTTGCAGTATGTAGAGGATAAAATAAGAGATCTCATCAATATAATAATTAGGAATATAATTCCTAAATTCAAAACCATTAGCCTGGCCCAATTAAATGTTATATTAGGGATAATGGTGGATAAGATCTAGAGTTTAAGTGTTTGGTCAAAATAATTGGATAGACTCTTGAAGGATGATGAAGAGATGATTACTAGGATTAATCAAATCTTTGGAACCATGTTAGCTAATCCTATGAAGTCTATATACCTGGGCATTATTAATGATGAAGAATATAAGCATAGAGTCATGTTGGTGATGTAAGAAGTGAGAAGCAAAATACAGGGCCAATCTAGTAGTGACAACAATATAATTATGTGCATGATCTTCATTACTAAGGAAAAGATTGCAAAATCTAGGAGCATCAAAAAATCTATGACAAGAGATGATAGAGACTTTGATGATTGAGTTGATCAAGAAGATGTCTATCTCCTAAAACTAGCTGTAGATTTGGAGCTTGTCAAATAACATCAAAGAGCTATAGATCTTCTACAAGAGCAACATGGAATCCCTTTAATAATGGGCCCATAAACTAATTAATAATATTTTTTGTAAAAACATTGTAATATTTGAATGAGGAATATTCTTTTTTAAAGGCATATGCTAGGTTGTTAACATATTTACCTCTAAGTCAGTCTATTTTGGAAAAACAAGTGTATTCTAAAACTTTATAGAAAAAGGACAACTATCCTTACTTGTACATTTGTATCTTGTAACTAATTGATGTACTACCCAGTCCTTATATAAAAGGTAGTATTACCATCTTGTAAAAAAAGGGAATTTTGAGAAAAAATTGTAAACTTTGAGTAGTTAATACAATCAAGGAATTCTACAAATATTGTCCAAGTTTGTTTGTGTTAATTGTTATATGGCTTTTTCTCTCAATTTCTATTTTGAAGTCTTAAATTTGAATGGCTTCTATGAATTCTAAGTTGCATATTTGATTACAGGGTTGCTAATTTGTGCTTATGCTAGATTAGTTGAATGATCTTGGATTTTATTCATTTTATTTGCTCCACATTAGAATATGCACATGTTATTTGAAGTATGATAATAATTATTTAAAGTAAATTTAGTTCTTACTTGTACTTATTTATATCATCCTTAGAGGTTTGCCTAGTGTGTAGTGAGATATAAGATTATGCTATTTTGCACTATATACTGGTTTAATGCATACTCAATTGTAATTTAAACTTTGTCATTATGTTTGAGGCTATAATAAATAATCACTTATTCTCTTTCTGCCTTACCCTTCTCTTTTGCTTATTTTTTAACTAGATCACTTTAGTTTAGATGTCATTATAAATGTCCATTTAGAATAATTTTTTAGTTTAAAATTTGATCATAATTCACTAGTATTAGCATAGATACTTACACTTTGTAAATATTTGGACCATGGTGGTTCCCAACCATCAATTAATATAAAATTTGTGGAACAGTTAAACATTGCTCTGCCACTATTTCACCATAGGTAACATAAATTGCCAAAACCTACTACTCATGCTCTAAATTCCCAAAATTCTAAAATGAGAAGTGTTCTTTGAACATTGGGAGCACCTGTGATATATTTAGAGGCATCAACAAGATAAAATAAGTTGATTGGAATCTTCTCTAACTATGAGTATGGCTTGATTTGTGTGCAACTTCATGGTGTCATGGTATCTAAATCCTTATATCAGTGAATGTTCACTACATTTATACTATTTTATTTGTTATAGAGATTCTCTTATGAATTAATGGCTATGAAAAAATGTAAATTTTACTTCATAAGATATTTGATAGTAATGATTGTTCTTTTTTATGAAGAATCACATCCATGGATATAGCATTGATGTTTTGAAATATATTTCTAGAAATATTTTGTATAAAATAAAAAAAAATTATTTATGATTTTAGTATCAATCCTATTTATGTTATATGTGGATAGATATTGTTTAAAAAAAATGTTGCTTATTTTGGGTAACAACGATTGGGTTGTTACATGTGGTATCCGAGCTTAAAATTAAATTCTTGGACTTAATGAGTCCATTGATGCATTTATATCCTTTTTGTATAGAAGAGATAATGGCACATGGTAGATCAACTAGTAAGGGTACTTCAAATGCTCATAATGATAACCCTTATTTGATCCCAAT
Source organism: Torreya grandis (assembly GCA_037957365.1). Taxonomy (NCBI): domain Eukaryota; kingdom Viridiplantae; phylum Streptophyta; class Pinopsida; order Cupressales; family Taxaceae; genus Torreya; species Torreya grandis. The sequence goes on along the minus strand of JARHVA010002697.1, from coordinate 1,946,877 downwards.
CAATTTTACATAGAGCAAGTTATGAAATTAGATCAATTCCTCACATCCATGAATGAAACTAGGGATCGACTTACATCCCTAGAGTAGGAAGTTCATGGCTATGTGGAAGAAGCTAATCAAGAAGAACATGAGGATAACTCTATTGAGCTGAAAATTACTCATGTATAGGAAGGAGGAAACACCTCAAAATGTTAGGGGTTGTGTAGCTATAGTGTTGGAATCAACCATGAATAAAGTGAATTTACCTAAGTTTGATGGAACTATGTTAGGGTATAGATCTAACGCATGGCTAATTAAGATGGAAAAATATTTTCAAATTCAAGTTTACTAAGAGGTTATGAAGGGAATCTGGAGATCTTATCAGTTGGTATGTGAAGCGATAACTTGGTGGGAAAATAAGAAACTCAAGGTGAATCTCAACTCTTCTACCACCACTTGGGGGTAGTTCATGATAATGTTCAGATCACGGTGGCTACCTCAAATATATTTTGATCAAAAGATGATAGATTTTTAGAATCTAAGGCAAGGAGACCTTTTAATGAATGAGTACTAAGAGCAGTTCACTAAACTCTTGAAGTATGTTCCTTAATATCAGGTAGATGAGGGGTTCCACATTAGGAAGTTTATCATGGGGTTATAAAATTAGATTGAATATGAGGTATATGTGCATGGGCCATCTACTATGGATTACATCTTCAAGAAGGAAATTAAATACAAGCAAAAGCTAAAATCTCTTACTTAGGTTAGAGAGAAGTTTAAGAAAAAGTTTTGAGGTTCTAAACTAATCTTCAAAAAGAATAAATAGAAAAAAAATGGAAATGTAAAGAATCAATTTAAGAATCAAAATGATAAGTTTAGCAATGATTTTGGAAATAGGAATCCAATTAGTAATTTTAGAGGGGATTAACATTCAGATAGAGGAGGATTTAGGGGGAATCAATAGATAGATAGGGAAGGACCACCAAGTGGGTGTTTAATCTATGGAAGTGACCATTATGCTAGGAAATTTACCCAATGAAAGTACAATAGTAGGAAAAAGAGTTTGGATTCTCACTAGGGAACCTTTCAGTAGATAATTCATGAAGCTGTTGATAATCATCAGGCTATGTCTTAGTCTTCTCGCATTGAGTTGGCAAGTATATTGTTTGGTCATATGATTTTTGTTTTGATTGACACTAGAGATAATTAATGTTTTATTTCACCTAGAATGCTTAATAAGTTATATAGGAAAGCTAGAATTATGGAAAATTCATGGTCAGTTCAATATGGAAATGAGTCTAAGGTGAAAGTCAATAATTATCTAGTCAAATTTGAGATCAGGCTTCTTGAGTTCACTATAATAGTGGATATGTATGTTATACCATTGGAGTCATATGATGTGATCATAAGGATTAATTGGTTAGTGTAGCATAAGTCCAAGGTGGATTATCTCCATAAGAAGGTAGAATGCTTGGATGATTTGGGTAATCAAACCCAAATTTAGGGAGTAAAAAGAGAGCTAAAACTCAGGCAAATTTCTACATTTCAGTGTAAGAAAGATCAAAGGAAGGGATGTCTAGAATATATTATTAAAATAAATGAAAAGGAGGAATATAAGGAATCTTCCATTGAAGATTATCCTTTTCCAATGGATTTTCAAGATGTTTTTCTAGAGTATTTGTTAGGTTTATCGCCTAAGTATGAGTTTGATTTCATGATTGATATCATTACACAATTGGAACCACAGTTTAAGGCACCTTATAGGATGTCTATGAAAAAATTGGTTGACCTAGAAGCTCAATTGTATGAGTTTTTATCCAAATGATTGATTTGGTTGAGTGTGTCACCTTTGGGTGCACCAGTTATGTTCTTTAACAAGAAGGATAATACTCTTAGCATGTGTATGATTATAAGATGTTGAACAAGGCCATAATCAAGAATAGGTATTTATTGCCTTGTATCAATGATATTTTTGATCAAATGTCTGGGGTAATAGTCTTCTTTAAGATAAATCTTTGATCAAGGTATCATCAATTAAGAATTTGTGAAGAGGATATTCCTAAAACAACATTCAAAACTCAGTTTGGGCACTATGAGTTCATAGTGTTATCATTTGGGTTAATAAATGCTCCAAAAACATTCATGAATCTTATGAACCACATGTTTAGGGATTATATGACCATTTTTTCTAGTTTTTTTGGATGATATTATTAAATATTCTCAAAGTGAAAAATAACATCTAGAGCATCTAGGGTTAGTTCTATAGTGATTGTGGAAGCATAAGCTTTATGGGAAGCTATCCAAGTTTAATTTATTTTAAAAGAAGGTACAATATATTGGGCACATTATTTCAATAGATGGGATTTTTGTGGATCCATCTAATATCAAAACCATCATAGAGTGGTTGTTACCCAAGAATGTGCATGAGGTAAGGAGTTTTATGGGTTTTGTATGCTATTATAGGAAATTTGTGGTAAATATTTTGAGGATAACCAACCCTATTACCTATCTTCAATGGAATAATACAAAATTTGTTTGGTTAGTGAAGTGTGATGCAACATTTTAGGAGTTAAAAATAAGGCTTACTTTGACACTTGTGCTAAGAGTTCATGATTTGAATGGTTAATTTTTAGTCATCATAGAAGCAGTTGGGGATGGACTTGGAGGAGTTATTATTCAGTAAGGAGTAGCTGTATCATATGATTCTAGGAAGATGAATCCTTATGAGGTAAATTACGCTCCACATGACCTAGAACTTACTACAATAGTTCATGCTTTACAAGTTTGGAGGCATTATCTATTAGGAAAATTGTTTGAGCTCAAGACTGACAACTCGGGGATCAAGTAAATATTTACCACACTGAACCTAAATGCTCATAAGAGACATTATATTGAGTTGTTAATAATTATGATTTTGGTATCAGCTATATTAAGGGTAAAGAAAATAGAGTTGCAGATGCCCTTAATTATAAAAGGTACATAGCAACTTTGGATACTATCAGGAGTACCTTTCATGATCAGGTAATTAAGTTTTCTCCAAGAGATAAGTTATATAGATATATTAAGGAAGCTTTGGAAAAATATTCTCAAAATCCTAAGTATAAGGGATTCAAGTTGGAGAATGATGATCTTTTGAGGTACAATGGTAGGATTTATGTACTGAATAGGGAAAATTTGAGAATCATAGTGCTAAGGAAGTTTTAAAATGATCCTTAATCTAGTCACTTAAGTGTGACTAAGCTCATGATAGATTTAATACCCCTCTATTTTTGGAAGGGAATAAAAAAGGATGCAAAATATTTTGTTTTTCATTGCTTGAAGTGTTAACGTGTGAAGGTTGAGCATGTGTATCTAGCATAATTATTATATACTCATGATGTAATAAAATGGAAATGATAGGTAATCAATATGGACTTTGTCTAAGGATTGATATTATCGTATAATTGATATGATATGATATTGGTAGTTGTTGATAAACTAAGGTAGTTCACTTCATTCTAGGTAACCTATTAGATGATGCGCCAATGCCTGAAAAGAGGTTTGTGAATAAAATGTACCAATCACATAGGTTTTTAGAGAGAATTATCTTAGATAGGAACCCAAAAATGACTTCTAAATTTTGGTTAACTTTGAATTTAGCTTTGGGCACACAATTGAATTTTAGCATAGCATATCATCTAGAAATGGATGGTCAAATAGAGAGAGTGAATTAAGTCTTATAAGATCTTATTCAAATGTATTGAATGGATCAACAATACAAGTGGGAAGAGTACCTTCCATTTTCCTATAATAGTTGTTATGAATCAACCCTAAAAATGACTCCATTTGAAGCTCTGTATGGAAGGTGTAAGACACCAATTAGTTGGCATAAGTTAGATGATTAAGTAGTCTTTGGTCTGAATATGCTTCTGAAAATGGAAGAGAAATTCAAATTGATAAGGTAGAGGTTAGCTAAGGCTAATGATAGGAAAAAGAGTTATGATGATTTGAAGAGAATAACAAGGTAGTTTTTAGTTGGGGATAAAGTTTTTCTATGGACCAAACCATAGAAGAACTTGATTAAGTTTGGGAAATCAATAAAGTTATCTCATATATATGTAGGACCCTTTGAGGTATTGGAAGTGATCAATCCTGTAGCATATAGAATAACATTACCACTAGTTTTATCACTCATCCATAATGTATTTCATGTGTCCTATCTTAAAGAGTATGTTGTTCATCCTTCTCATGTATTAGATTAGAATGCCTTATAGGTTCTAAATCTCAAGGTGGTCACAGTAGAGCCAATCAAAATAATTAACACTCATAAACTTAGTTTGTGAAATAGAGAAGTGTCACAGTGTAAGGTATAATGGGACAAATATTCTAAGGATAATGCTATTTGAAAAGATTATGATTATTTTTATAGATGATTTAGACATTTGTTTTATTAGTGTTTATTTATATATTGATAGAATACTATTTAATTTTAGAAATTTTATTGTATTAAGTGTCATCAGGATGATGACCAATTTTAGGGGGAAGGATGTTACATACCAATATTCATATAGATAGATAGTGAATATTATCAATAGTTGATTAGTTGATTTGACTATTGCTTATGATGGATTAGTATATGTGGATTTTATTAGAATATGAGAGAGTTATTTATGATGTGATTATGCTTTTGATTGAGATTATTAGTTGTATGATTAGCTATGTTAGCTTGATTCAACAGTTTATTATAACTTATTTTGGTTTTGGATTAACTACCATTTCTCTTATTGAGGTGGATATAGGATCAATTTCCCTCAAAAGTCTATGAAAGGGAGGCTATCATTAGAGAGGGAAGTGAAGATGGTAACAATGGGGGTAAAAACATAAATAAGGACAAACCTACACACACCATAAATTTCTTAAATACATGTGATTACTTGTGTTTGTTTAGATAATATCTCTCTCTAATTCATGTTGATTTATAAATTTGTCACATTCACATTTAATGATCATCATAGTCTATATAGTCTTAAATGAATTTTTCATTGAACTTTTGATTGGCTTAGAAAATGAATTGTGTGTGTGTGTGTTGATTATGTTTTAAAAGATATATTTTTTTGTTTCTCAATTAAATGGATATGTTACTTTCCTTATCTTTGGTTTTGATTTCTTTAGTAGGTATTGTTTCTTATAATATAGGAAGGGAGATTTGTCTAGGAAAAATATTTTAATTTTGACCCTTTAATCTAATTCATCTTTGGTGTCGATTCATATTTTATTATAATGGATTATATATATATATATATATATATATATATATATATACATATATATATATATATGTATATATATATATGTATATATATATATGTATATATATATATATATATATATACATATATATATATATACATATATATATATATATATATCATATTATTGAGGAATTAAAAAAATGTAATTGTATTTGAATATAAATAAAATACAAAAAGAAATGAATAAAGGCTTTAAAAAAATTCAAGCATTAAAAGTGCCGTAGAAGAAAATTAGAAATAGAATTATGTGTGTGTGTGTGTGTGTGTGATCACACACACACACACACACACACAAAGTAAGCATGGATCAAATTAGAATCAGTTGCAAAAGAATTAGAAAGAATTTGAATAAGGGAAAAAAATAATCTTATTTTTGAAAGTGCATGTGCCATAGAAATGGGGGAAAGAAAATATTAAATAAAGTCTAAAATGAGAAAAGTGAGTATGAAGAAAAACAATTAAATAAGTTAAAAAAAGATGCTAAAAAAAAATTAAAGTGGCACTTGAAAGGAAGTATAGAAAAGCAAAACTTAAAGCAAGAGGGCTTATTCATGCAAAAGAAAAAGAAAAAAGTGAGGAAAAGAAATTGTCCAGGGCATGGACAAGAGAAAAGTGGCATTGGAAAAAGAAGGGAGAAATGGAAGAAATAAAGGTAAGAGTTGGAGAGAGGGAAAATATTGGGAGCATATCATGACAATTATTTATATAGGGATTATCCTTATCTAAGAAAGTATCTAGATACCTCAAATAAATTGGGAAATAAGAACTAGTTTAATGAGTGTATTGAACGATGTTTTTTTTATATCTCAGATTAAAAGATTATGATCCTATTGGGAAAAGGCCATTATATGGCCAATTTTATAAATGTTAAGGTCCTTGACTTTACACACACACACACACACACACACACACATTAGAATCTAATATTAGTTGTCTGATTATAATTTAATATATCTAGATGATATATGACCATTTAGAGGTAGAATGTTTGGGGTTTTATAAAATGAGAGTTGATACTTGAGATGTTGGAAAATCTAGGTTATAATAAATCACATGAAAACTGATATATAGATAATTGGTTTAGTAAATAGAGAATAAATATTGGGAAAACTATTTAGTCATAAACAATTAATTATATGGAGTTTTTAAAATGATAATTATTAGACTGTAATTCTTTGGTATATCTGGCATTGAATGAGTAGAAATTATCTTACTGTAAGAGTCTCCTTCAAACTAAAATCTTAGTTATGATCTAGGATCTGTAATAGTCTTTGTATGATTATATAAATGGAAAAGATTATGGGATCTTGTATGATGATATCATGTTATAATGTTTGGTGTAGAAATGAGTGAAATTACATTGTATGTTCCCTAGTATTGATATTGGTTGATCTCTCTTAATAATTTTAATTGATGAGAAAGTTTGAGTATTAGTTATGTTTGGGAAATGGAATAAAAAGGTTAAGATGGACACAAAGGTTATAGATATGAAAAACTAGTCTTATGCATGTTTTTAAAGTGAATTGTATTGTATGAATAAAATAAAAATACCATCATTAATGGAAACTTGCATTCAATGGTTATGTATGATAAACCATATGCTTTCTGATTTGATTAATGTTAATATTTATATATGTTATAGTGTGTATGCATGGATGCTATAATATAGTTATATGAGGATACTAGGTATAAATCATATACTTGTGCCTTGAGATCATTACTCTAGATGAGTTATAACATAGATTTTAGTGTGGGTGAATGACACATATTTATATCTAGTTTATTTATTAAAAACTTTGGCCAAAGTAATGTTTAGCTGAGACATTTATCATTTCATTTTACTTTATCATATGCATTTATATGCCAATGTAATTAGATAGAGGAATGTATTTCTATGTTTTTTGTGATAGCTATATTTGCATTTATGATTTTTACACATGGGTTCTACTTATTTTTTTTATCTACACATTTTTATCTTCCCTATTGTGAAGGGGCCATTCCCATTTTGAGAAGTGTGTAGGGGACAATGGTTCATGGTGGAGGTAAATCACTTGGATGATACCCTCCCTCCTTTAGCTGAAATGACTTGATTATAATCTTATTTGACTATGAGTATATATTGATCTATGTGTAACTCTATGGTGCTATGGTACCTAAATCCATATATCAGTGATTGTTCACTTCCTTTTTACTACTATATTTTTTATAAATATTCTTTTATGTAGTAGTGGCTATGAGAAAATTTAAAGTTTACTTTATAAGAGGTCCAAAACCATTGGTTGTTCATTTTTATGAAGAATTACATTCATGGATTTAGCATTGATGTATTTTAGTATATTTTTAGAATATTTTATATCAAATGGAAAATTGTTTATCTATGCTTTTAGTAGAAATCTTATTTATGATATCCATGGATAGATGTTGTTTAAAAAAATGTTACATATTTTGGGGAACATCAATTGGTTTGTTACAGTAAATACAAGTCTAATGCATGTCTATTCACTAGATGGAAAATAGATGCAAAAATCTATTTAAATCAAAGACAAAGTTGTGAAAAATCAAGGTAATTTATTCCTATTCTACTCTAATTTATACATACTACCATCTATAGCATCCCTAATCCTAGTTTTTAAAGATTCCAAAGTTCAAGCATGTTCAATTCATCCAAGGCCACTCTCATTCTAGAGTTCACTTGCACATACATCAAGCACTAGGTGGGAGAACTATGCCAGACTTGATACCTCTTTGGAGTATTGGTATGTAGGAAACTCTCTACATAGTGGGGTGTTGAGGATGTCTAGTCCATATTTTTAACACACACTCAATTCTTGATCTTATCATACTTGTAAATAGAACTAGGGTTTGTATATCAAATCAAGCTTTATAAGTGTAATACATAGCTATAGGTTTTGGTTATGCAAGAACAAAATATACAAACATAGGAATAGGTGCTCCCCAAAAATAGGAATAGTCTCATAAAGGGGATATTAGTGCCACATTTGAGACACTACACATAGATGGGGTTACTATCCAAATTTGCAACTACTATCTAGTGAAAAGACAAATATCATAATCCTATTGATGACATATACTACTACTTATATCTCAAATTCAAAAACCCATATCACCTATGATAGTTAGTTTTAGCTAAGTCTTTATTTACTTTTATTTATTTATATTATCAAAAGGTCAAACAAGGTCAAATTTATAGAAAATTAATAACTTAATTATTTAAATTTATCTAATTGATTTAGATATCCCATCCATTTAACCAAACATAAAAATTACTTGTGTAAAACCCTAAGAGGTTAAATTAGGAATGCTAAGATATTATTCTACTCAAACATGCACCCCTAAGGTTAGGGGTATAAACTATTGGTCCCCTTATCTTTAGTTGAGTCTATGAACAAAATAAAGAGTGGACTAGTTATAAATAAATAATATGCATGAGTAGTTGCCCCAAAGGTGCAAGTTACACTATAAATGATATAATTTTTGGTTTTGGTAAATCTCGGTTCTATAAAGTGAAAGAGTGTAAATCAATAGCTATACTTGACTCAAAACCTAGAATGGTTTAAATCATTCTAAACTTTTGTGTGTGAAGTATTAAAAAAATATTATACTTTTGGAAGAGGTGATGATGGAAAATGAGGTTGTGTGTTCATTCATATGGAGTGGCAATGAGTTATGTAGGAAGAGACATTTCTTTTCGAGGTGAGCTTGAGAAATGGTGAAGTGGTGGGAAGGGAAAGGTAATATAGAACATGAAAGTGGTGATATATTTTAAGGTGAGTTGGAGATGATGGTGGGAGGAAATAATGGGGTATTTTTGGTTATATTATAAACAAATGCATTGTATCATACATTAGACCCAAATTCAAGGCAACTATTGGATTTACATATAGGTCTATGACTTATAGGGTGGAAACATATTTGATTGGTCATTTTATATTTTCAAGGGTGGATAAGGATATCATGAGAGTTGATTTTATTTCAACATGGATCCATGTTCGATGTGCATCTTGATCCAACAATGTACTATCACTAACATGGGGATAAGACATTGAGGTCTTGGAATCTATCTTGTAGCTTTTTTTTGTCTATGCTATAATATATTGACATGTGAATAAATTTCATTAGGCATAAGAACATACAAAAATTCCATACTCAAACCTATATTTATCATAATTAGATCCTATCTTTTTAAGTATCTTATTTATCTCTATTGGTAAAAAAATAATCTAAGGGAGCAATGGTTAGTAAATATGTTTTCTGTAAAAAATATTAAAATGAATATAAGATTATTGTTGCTTAATACATCATGAAAAAAATGTGAGATGAGGCCAATGATCATGGATTTTGAGTGAGGTAGGACTACCGATTTACACTCTTTCTCTTTACAAAACTTCACTTTACCAAAGCAGAACATTTCATCCCTTCTGACATAACTTGCACATTTGGGGCAACTACTAGTTATACTATAAGGACATTTGGTAAGGATAAGGTGGTATTTCTAGTCCATTTTTTTACGTAAAGGGATGATTGTTTTTATATTTTCCCCTCCATCTGTAAAATGCTATGTCCTAAACTCATTTTGCATAAACATTTCATTATTTTATAACTTTATGTAATAATAAAATGTCCACCACTACATCTAAACCCTTGGGAATAAGCAGCATGTTTGTATTTTGATGAAACTATTTAACTTTCTTATTATAGGCAAGTCACCAAGAATCTACACAAGTGTTATTTGTGTTTATCCCATTTCCCATTTTTTTGAAAATTTCTAGGGAAATATAGTGAAACATTGTTTATAATTCAAAATTTCAAGAAAATGCAAATTTATGAGAATATATTGTCATTATATTTGAATAAAATGTTAGGTCATGTGCTTATGCATTTTGGGTGTTTTGTATTATTTAAATCATATATCTTTATTAAAATTTTATTTTTGTTTCACATAATTTATATTATCTTGTTTTCCTTTCCTTATATCCACATATGTTTCCATGCCAAATTTACAACCCTAGTAAATGACCACATTCATAATTCCATTCCTTTCTGTATGCAATGAGATAATATTAAACTATAGCTATCCTATCTAAATATTTAGACTTGAATAAGGTAAATAAAAGAGAAACCATTAATACTTAATTAATTAGGATATGACCATATAGATTCGTAAGCTGACTAAGAGGAACACCTTCAATATAATGTCAATACAAATGTTCTAAAGCCTCCAACCAATCAACAAAAAAAAAGTTATTTTTATGTCTCTTATTTTATAATTAAATATCATAAAAAAAAATATAAGTAAAGGGGGAAGGGTTAGAAACATATAAAAATGGGTAAGAAACCATGGTAGGCAAATGGGGGCCTAGGTTATCTAAGGTCAATAAATGGTAAGTGCAAACAATCCTATAGCCTTAAGAAGTATAAGTGTAGAGAAATTTTAAAAAATGAGATATATATTTATTAACCAAGTAATTAAACAATTTCTACCTATCAAATGAAATAGATAGGGTTGAAATATACTTACCTTGAACAAGACCTGTCAAGTCTCAATATGCTCCTTGGCCAATGATGCTTTACAAGAGATTGTTGTGGTTATAAGGATATCAAATGATGAATCAATATCTAGGCTAAAAAGGACTCCTCCTATTGTAATCAAGACTCCACCAGACAAGCTTTCCACCTAAGATAAGATCTAAGAAATAAATCTTCGAAATTTAGACTTATGGTAGAAGTGTGATCAGTAATAATTGAAAATGAATGTTCCTCTCTATTGGATTGAAATGGTAAATTGTATTTATAGTGATGAATGATTTTAATCCATTTTGGATATTCAATCGATTCCATCAACCAACTCAATTTAGTCCTAAATGTGCTGAATGACATCAAACTAGGTCATCTAGTCTAATTTAATTGAAAACACTATGTCATAATGCTTAAAATTGCATCGATCTAATTGATGTAGTTGGGAGTGGACATATGTTAGTTAAAAACACATCAAACATGGTGATATAGTATAAAATTATAGTTCATGATATAGCTATAAGATGCAAGATGGAAAGAGATAGATTAAAGGATAAAATATGAAGAATCTAGAATGGACATAGGAATGATAAATAATCAAAAATATATCTTAAAAATCACCAATGACCTACCCACCCCTTATTTATACACCCTTTAAGTCATGCATGCAAGGATATTGAAACTAGAAAGGTTGAGCATAAAGCACAAAGTTTAAAAATGTTGTGTATACATATACTCCACCCAAAGCTCATCACATGTCACTAGAGTGTAAATGGGATGGTACTTTAGGAAATAACATAAAAGAATAATAGTTGAGCTAACTCAAAAAATGAAATGTACCATATACATACCTTGAAATATATTTATCATTGAGTGGTTGTATGATGCATTTATAATCTTCATCTTGGACATAAAAATAACTATAGTGGAAAAACCCTAGGGATACAATGCTAGAGAGAAGAGGAATAAATCATAGGAGGGCCAAATTAAAATGGAAAACTCACAAAGAGTAAATTTAATCACTTGGAAAATTGGTAAGCTTGGATGACAATGGCTAGGTTAGAACCAAAATACAAAGGAATGCGAATAACAAAAGGGAGGGAAAATTTGGTAATTGAAAATCCAAGGCTACTAATTTTCATATTTCTCTAGCATTTTTGAACATCATAGATTACATGAAAAATCTAGGATAGGTGAGAAAAAGAACTCAGAGAAAAAATGAGCTTCATTAATGTTCATTAGACATTAGCCAAAAAGTACAAATGAGGTATACTATATAGTGAAATATTAAGTCATGATAAAGCTAACAACTCAACTCATAATTGAAAAACACATTGTGTGTTCCCCTAATGATCTTAACAACCCTAAATAATCTGACGATAATCATGTAGGTAAAATTGGAAGTGATAAAAATCCTAAACTAACACCCTCTTGAAGTTTATCTTAGGTGGGTAGAAGAATTAGGTCCCAACAATAAGGCCTAAGGAGGTAACCAAAAATAATGTAACTCCCATAAATTGGAGAAAAGGAGAAAATCAATAGGAAAAAACTCCTCCCCTAAAAGAGATCAAAGAAGAGAAGGGATCTAAAAATCCCCACTAAAATATACAACTCCTTCAAAATATCTAGTAGCCTATAATGGAGTTCCTAGTGGTGACAGTGGATCAAAAGTAGATGTAGTGAAGAGTGGATTACCTTGAAATAATGAATAAGTCTACCAAGAGCCTAATGGATCTTCAACCAAGGTTTTATTCCTATCCAAGGAAATATTATTCCTCATGTAAGGTAGGATGGCCAACTATTCTATGAAATGATGGTGGAATGGGAGTAGAGGAAATAAAGGATTTTTTAATGCCTTGAAAATTTGTTATAGACTACCTGATGTCTGTTGTGTCCTAGATCAATATAACTATTCACTATAATGTCTAAAATAAATAAGGGGTAGGTTGATCAGGGAATAAATCATAAAAACTTAGAATGTGATAAGGATATGGTGGAGGTGTGTCCCCATCACTGCTATAGTCATATGTATTAGAATAAAAGTCATTAATATCAGAAGATTACTCAGGCTCAGAAATGTCATCAAGTTCAGGTGAGTTTGAAGAAGATGAATCTAAAGGAGAGTCTAGATGAAAGCATGAGAATTTATATATCTGAGTCTGATGATCAAACATTCCCAATGACATTATAGTGTCACTATGTAGCTCTTTAACATACACTAAATTTAGAGTGAACTCAACTCTCATACCTAGACTAAGGTGAGTGATTTGGTAAATTATAGGAGATTAGTTGAAAGTGAGGGAACACTTAGAACATTATTGGATGTTCCATCACTCAATTGAGTATACCCTCTCTCTAGAAACTTTTTAGATGTGTCATCACCCAACTATGTAGAGGACAGGTCACATGGATTCAAGGAATTAAACACTATTTTTGAATAGGCCATGTGATGTGAAGCACTAAATTTAATGACCCATGTAGGAGTCTGAGGTACAACTGAAACTAGGGCCTTACCCTTTGATTTCCGCTTATTATTATCCTTTGTCTTTTCTTTACCATTGTCATTTTCCTTAGAGGATTCATGGGTCGATGAATTTTGAATGGTAGAATTAGGGACACTAATGTTGTGCTTGTCAAGCGTTTTAAAAATTGAAGAAGAGTTCTCATGGTTGGATTTGTAGGTGATAGGATTTACATCCTTCTCTTGATCCTTTTTGGTTTATTTCTTTTCTTTTTTGTTTGGACCCTTTTCTTTCTTATAAAAAAGTGCATGATATTTTGAGGACTTTACTAGGCCTATCTGTATCAACTTGTCTTACTCCTAAGTCAAATCAAATATAAAGGAATCTAAAGAAGGCATCTTTCATGCATCTCCAAGAGCACTTTTGTGGTATGGAAAGTGGACACAAACATAGAGTAGTCTAGATCTAGTTTGGAGAGTATAGATAAACAAGTTGATTATATTTCTTATCTATTACACATTCTTTTAACTACAACCTCAAAGATTTGAACTTAGTGAAGAAGTCTTGTAGTGTGTCAAAGTCACCTAGGATCAAATTCATGAGCTCATTCCCTAGGTCATGACCTCTCATCACATCCTAATTTCTAAAGAGTTTTTCTAATGTGGTTCATACTTCTTTTGGTATTTTAATAAATTCAATGTGAAAGCATAAGTCAAGAGAAATAGATAGACTAAGACAACCATGTACTTGATCACATCCATTAAACCATTTATTTTTATCTACATATACTAGTAGTTTAGTTTCCTTTTCATAATAATCTTATAGAATTCTTGTTTTTTAAGAGAAATTAACACTTTTATTTTCCATTTGTGACAATTAAATCTTATAAAAGGAGGAAATAAACAATAATTTTCCGTGATGCAAGAAAAGAGGTTGATGCAGAAAGTAAAGAAGAAATGCCAAAAAAAAAGTAAATAACACCACATATTACCTCTTATAATTATCATGTTAACCCCCCCTTAATTTTAAAATACAAACACATTCATATAGACATTAGAGACAACTGAGAATGCATTTTGATTAAACTATGCACAAGTATGAAATAACTAAAGGAATGTTGGACTCAGTCGATAATGCATTCAAGTGTGTATAATATTTGATTTGAAGAGATCCCAAAAATTTAATCAATGCGTATAGTACCAAAACACAAGTATTTTAAAATAAGATGACACTCAAATCTGAGTTAGTAATCAAAAGTTATGGCCATTTAAAAATATGCTCACATGAAAATTTTGGTGGCAAATAGTGGTGGAATTTTTTTGATCAACTTCCCCAAAGAAAAGTTTTATGCATCAACTTTAAAAAAAAAAATTAAGCCTTTCCTCATCAAAATTTAAGTATTTTTAGGTTAGAAGTGACCATGGGCTTAATTTCCATATGACCAAGGGCTAAAGACTAAATTGGGTGCTTACTTCATGTAACCACACCATATAACTAGAGGGACAAGGATTATTGTGGGTGATTCCCCTTCCAATTTTGATTGATATGATTGATGTGGGAGTGACATCATTCCAAAAATAAGTCAATTTTGAATTGAATAATGTCATAAAACATAGTATTAGATTTGATATTTTCATGTACATCACAAGGTCTAGAAGAAGGCTGATGAAACTTTGAGTGTGCTTATATAGGTGGTAGAGTCTAATAGGTTTGTTGGTAAGGTTTGTGGAACTTGGTAGGGTTGATAATAGTAGGGTTTAAACCTGATAATAGTGCTCTCAAGTTGGTTATAAATTAAAGGGTGTGCTAGTAGGAGGTTTAAAACCTAAAGTGTGTGCTAGTAGGAGGGTCAAAACCCAATGAAGGTTAAAGAAAGGGTAATAAGACTAGGTTTTGGTGTAGGTAGGAGTCATGGAACCCAAAAATCATGTAAGAAGGGGTCATGGTAACTAATGCTGGTATAGGCCAAGGTTGCAAAACCTGATGGTCATGCAATCAGGGGTCATGGGACCTAATGATCATGCAAATGAGGGGACATGATAGTCATATAAATAGGGGTCATAGAACCCAAAAGTTGTGCAGACAAGGGGAACATAATCTATAATGTGCTTGAAAAAGGGTGAATACTTGTCAAACTACCAAATTTGCTTGTTGGGTTCAAAAACTTGTTGAAGTTAGAAAACACTCAAATATAAAAATTTGGTGTAGCCTCCAAAAAATCTATAAATAACCCATTTGAAAATTAAAAAAATAAAAAATATTTTCCTGATTTGAGACCCCTGTAGTAAGAAAATGTGTGAAATGTCTGAAAATTCCTTGAAACTCTAAAAGTATGGTTGAAAATCACTATCACAGATGTAGGTCAAGCAAATAGTTGATCTTCATGTTTTGATGCCTTTGAAATCTGGTGGAATTGTCTATTTTATGATAAAAAACTCTAAATGTATAGTTTGTATCTATTTTTATGAAATCCCATCAAACCTATGAAAACTAAAATATCAAGAACCTATTAGTATATGCATGCATGTATAATATATCACCAAGGATTTTGAAATAGTAAATTAGCTGTCAGATTAGATCTTTGATACCATGTCAGAGTACTATAGGATCTCTAAACATCATAGATTGTATGAAAACCCTAGGATATGTGAGAGAAAGAATGCACATCAAAAGTGATATTCATTAATATTCATTAGGTATTAGCTGAAAAGTACAAAGGAGGTACATTCTATAGTAAGATATCAGGTCACCATAAAGGTAACAACTCAATTCATCATTAGAAAACACATTAAGTGTGTGCTCCCCAAATTACCTTAACAACCCTAAGCTAACTAACTAAAAACTATGCAGGTAAAATTGGAAGTTAGAAAAAGCCTATACTAACACTAATGACCAAAAAACCCAAAATGTATCCAAATTAAAAAAAGTAACAATCCATATCAAACTTAAGAATATATAAAATAAAATAATTTAATCAACTTAAATTAAAGAGAAGTAACAATCTAGACTCAATTAAAGATGGAAAAATAGGAAGTGATTAATGTAAACAACATCTATGAAAGAGAAGTAACAATCCATAATCAAAGTTGGAAAAACATGAAGTAATTAATGTAAGCAACATCAATGAAAGAGAGGTAATAATAAAATATGGAAACACATAAAATTAAAAGAAAAATAGGAAGAAAAAATCCCACAAAAAGGTGAATAGAAATATCAAGGTCCCAAACATAACTAAGGGTTATACGAAAAGAATAGAAAAATAACTAAGAGAGTATTTAGAAACAACTCAAAGATGTATCTTCTATTATAATTATATATGAAATAAAACTAACATATTATGAAAATGGAAAAAATATATGGAGAATAGGAAGTATAGAAATAGGGGAAAGATGTAGAAGCAAACCTGCCTAGTAAGGGGGGAAATGAAATGGGTGGTGGTGGAGAGAGGGTGGTACCAAGGTAAAAACATAATATTTACTCGAAATAAGACACTCCAATCAAGTTTTTAAAAGTAAGAGGATTTGGACATATATGGACTTAGATAAACCTACACAACAATGAAAGTTTTAGATGATGAGTGAAGTATAAGTATTATCCCATGAAGGATAGTATGCATGAAAAGTAAAATGGATCCAAATTCCCATAATGTGTTCCCCATTCCTTAGGACCCTTTATATATTTTTTATTATACTAAAAATATTGGGTAATTATGTAATAATTTATGTGTCACTAAATAGTATATTAATAATGAAGCATCCTATCCCAATATTTTGGCCTACCATACCCTAATGGACATTGGCTCTATCATGAAACCAACTACGGAGTTTGAGATTTGATTAGGATAAGAGATGTAAGAAATAAGATGTGTTTTGGTGTGATATAGTTTTTAATATTATTTTTGTATTTTAATCATTAAAATTTTATTATATGATATGGATTTTATCTTTTTTGGATTTTTCTATTTCTCCTCCATACATATTCAAAAAACCAATCATGGGTGCTAAAAATGACAATCAAAAGAGAGTTTACACTTGATGGATAGATAAGAGAACATAAATACCATGGTGTCTAATATTATTAGACTTAAAAATTATAATAGAGTTAAGTTTGAAAAATAACCTTGGTGTGCCCAAAGGGGATAGTGAAATATAGGGGAATGATGGAAATGAGCATAGAATGATCGGGTTGTCCCAAATCACAAAAACTGTGTAAATAGAGATGGTACAATGATATTTAGGTATGAATAATCATCATAAAGAATGGTATACATGAATTAAAACATGAAAATAGGTTTTTAAAGCTTTACCATAAAAGAATACGATTGATTCTAAGTGCAGGAAAACAAAACTCTCAACCATTGCCTTATGTTTCGGGGAAGGCACCTAATTAAGTTTGTGATCAAAATCAATTTTTAATGAGACAAAAATGATGAATTTTTGTGAGGAGGGCCTTAACTAAGGTCTTACCATAAAATCATAAATTGAAAATCCAAGAGGTGTAAGTAAATGAATAAATCAAAGGGTACAAAAATATGATATAAATGAACTAAAGACTCGAAAAGGTTCTAAGATTGATTGACTAAAAGGAAGGGTGCTTATGAGGAATGGTTAGGTCCTATCCATATTCCTAGGATGTAAACTCACAAAATAAAAAATAAGTGTTGTAAAAATACAAAAATCTAAAGGATCAAAGATATTAGTTGAAGATAATGTGTAAAAAACCCATAGGTATGTAAAGAACTGAAATTGATGTTATGCTGCATAAAATAAAGTATTTAAAACCTATAAGAAATGTTATATAGTATATTAAAAAAAATAATTAAAATAATGAAAATATGAGTGAAATAGAAATGGAATAGCATAATACAAAAATCAAAACTAAGAAATAACCTAGAACAAAGAAAAGTACATTAAAAAAAAAGCATTGGTTAGTTTTTTAAAAATATGTCCTTCGTTGGTTACAATATATAAGTGCTACGTCTAAGAATGTCTTTGACCAAGTAAGTACCCCAACAATTTTGGACATAATTTACTTATTTATCATGGGTGTAACTTAACTTAAGCACTAAGTCTCAAAAATTGAAAGTATGGACTTTATTTTTTTTTTGTTATGTTGTTTATTGATTTGAGGTTTGTATTGGTGATTATATTTTAATGCACCTATACATCACTCATCTAGAAAATAAAAGGCATGAAGTTTATCTTCATGAAGATATTACTTTAGAATTATTTCATGAAGATAAATGAGTAATGAAGGTAACTCAAATTCTAATTTTAAGACAACTTTGGATCCATAAACTAAAGAGAAAGGAGTTGCCCCAATGGCAATACATATACTGGTAAGATAAGCCCAAAGTGTGGGATAAAGCTTGAGATTCCATTCAAAGAGAGAATATCGAATAGTATTTTTCATTATATTTTTAAGGATATTATTGGTGGATTTATATTTCTCATTTCACTAAGGATGGTAAGGCGTAGATAAGTTTTGCATGATTTTGAATTTTGCACATAGTTATTTCATGTCTTTAGTTTTGAAATTCCCACCATTATTAGAGATGTTGGTGTGAGGAATACAAAAATGACATATGATTTGATTAAGAATTATTTTATAGATAGTAATTCTAGTAAAATTTATGAGGGGTATTGCCTCGAGCCACTTGGTAAAATATTTGATGGTAGTAATTATGAAGACATGGCCATCCTATGATCTAGTTAATTTACTAGTGAGATCTAATGCCCATAGAAAATGGACAAGGAGACTACAAATTAGAAGTTTAGATAGAGGAGGGTGAATGATATAATCATGAAGCTGGTAAGTATTTAATTTTTTAATGAATGTGATAGTATATTTTTCAAGATTTGGATTTAAATATCCCATGTGTAGGCATTTATAAGCTATAATTTGTCTAATATATTAACCACCAAAACTTACCCCATGTGCTTGCACAAAGAGAGGAGGAAATTAATATTGAGTAACACAATGAATCAAGGCATATTTGGAATTATGATAATAAAATATGTCATTAATAACATATTTTCAAGCTTGCTTGTGAAGTCAAGTATTTTCATGAGAGAGAACCATTAGAGGATAAGTGTGATGTTCAATAAATTAGATGATATTTTTGTACCATGGGATATGTAAAGTAGTGAAAAATTCAATTTGGAAAATAAGAGAATAATATTTTTATTATAATAAATAAGGTGATTTTATCATGTTGATGATAAACTATGAATCATGAAGGGCTTGATGAGGGTAAAAAAGAGAGGCTGATGAAGCAAGGGAATCAACTATATCATTTTTATCTTTTAGGATTGTTTCAATAGTCAAAGATGCAATTTTTTAATAAATATTATAAGTAATTTTATTATATGTGATGATATTTTCACTTTTGCATTGAAAATCATCACTGACTTGACAACACATGAGTTGTGAATCTCTTAAGGCATGTAAGTATGGGATATATAAGTTAATGGTTGCTTGCATGCCTAAGATGAGGAATTCATACTTATCCATGTTATTAGTGACTTAAAAATTTAATAAAAATATAAATGTATGATTTTAACATGAGGTTTAGATAAAACACAATTTGCCCTACCTCATTGAATGCATTTGGATCTTTAAAATTCAAGGGTCCAAGTGTCTTCATGCAAGTTAATTTTAACCTCTAGTAGTTATTCTATGATGAATTTGAGTTTGGATATGGAGATGTAAATTTTGGGTTCTTTGAGGGTTTGTTCCTTGATATCAGTGGTGAAGTTTTGAAGAGAAATAGATTATTAAGATATTTGATGTAAAATATTTCTTCATCAAGAAGAATTCCTTGAAGGTGATTAGTAGCTAGTGCAGGTGAAACAACAAGTTGATTAGTGATCACTTGGCCTTTGAATAATTTTTGTGTAATAATTATTAAATAAAATTCCATTAAGAGTACCATCAATTTTTCAATTATATCTCTAGGCAGGAAAGCTTTGGATAAAAAGTGACGAAGGGGATTAGAATGGAAAATAACATAAGTTGTATGATAAAACATATAATGTCAAATATTTTGGACTATGAAATAAATTACAAGATAGTCACATTATAATTTCATATAGTGAGTCTCATAATCTATAAAATCATGAATAATTTAGTATATATCATATTATTTGTGTGTTTCATCTTGTTGAGTGACCATTACCCCAATTAATACAGGGTTAGATGAAGTATACAATATGAGTGAGTGATCATTGGAAGGTGATCAAAGAGTAGGAGGATAAAGTATTTATTTATTGATGTTATTAAAATAATTTTGACTTGCATTAGTATATTTGAGAGAGATACCTTTATTGAGGAGTGAATTCATCGAATAGATGCGATAAGCCATTTTGGGGACAAGTCAATAAATTATCCCAAGTTTTTTTGAGATAGGTAAAAATTTATAGAATAGAATGATTAATATGCATGTTGATAATAACCTATATTTTTGTGGTATCAAAATTAATCCCATGTAGGGAAAAAAAAATCCTAAGATTTTATCGAAAGTGAAACTTAAAACACATTTGTGAGGATTGAGTCAAATTTTATATTAGATGAATCGATCATAGATGATAGTAACGTCATGGAGGTGGCTTTCATGATATTTTGATTTATAAATAATATAATATAGATAGGTTTTGATGATTTTATGGATGATATCATGAAATATATGGGTCATTGTATGTTGGTAAGTGGTACTGACATTTTTAAGATCGAAAAGCATTTTAATGTAGAAATAAGTTCCCCATTTAGTGATGAAATTAGATTTGTGTTGATATTTAGGAATGATGTGAATATAATTATATCTAGAAAGATATCCATGAGAGATAACCTCTCATAATCAATCATATAATCAACAATGACAGCTATTGATGGTAGAGGAAAGTTATCTTTAGGACATGCTAAGTTGAGATTAAAAAATTTGATACATATGTAAATGATAACAGTGAATTTATCATGAATATGAATAATGTTGGATACCCATTATAATAAATAAATAGGTTTTATGAACTTAACATCTAGAAGATTAATGATTTCATTGTGACATATAGTAAAAATCTCAAGAGGAAAATTTTGTTACTTTTGATGCACTAGTTTTACATCAAGATAGGTGATGATATTATGGAAACTGATATTAGGGTCAATACTTATAATTTTATCATATAACCAAGAAAAGGATTCAAAATATCTAGCTAATAAGAGACTATAATTATCATGTTCTATAGGAGAAAGTTCATTAGAATAATAATGGGTCTAGGAGAATCAGTGGTATCATATTTATTACAATAGTTTCCTCGATAAGCATGGAATTTACATCTTGGAAATGATATGGAGATATAGGAAGCTTATAAGTATGACGAGTTTTAAAATCAATGACAACAATAAAATTATTGAATCACATAGCCTTTTTGTAAAAATGACCAAGCTTATGATGTTGGTGAGGAAGTTGAGGCCCTCTAGTGTGGAGTATTTCTAAGATAGTTTCATCATTGAGAAGTGTGGGTAAATTCCCATAATATTATACATTCACTTCAAGGTCTATAATTGAATGAATTATACCAAAATAATTCATTAATAACATTGAAAATATAGAAAATTAGAATAATAAGAAGCTAGAATGTCTGTCAAAGAGAAAACCACAAGGTGATATGCATATTTTAAATTAGGAAATTGAGATAACCATGAAAAAATCTACATGATAAATAAGAAGCCTTGTCTGCAAAATATTCAAAATATAAATTTTAGAAGCAAGATGAATTCAATAATAAGAGAGAGACCTTTAAGTATCTAGTGAAGAAAAGAAGAGAAAATGGATCTATAAATAAAACAAGAAGAAGGGAAAGGGACTTACAAGGAATCCCATCATGACCTTACAAGGCCTGCTTAGTGTGTAAGAAGTGTCCCATTCCATTAAAAAGTGAAAGTAACTATGTGACATGTGGTGGGAGGAGTTACTTTTGCATGTAACTCCCAAAATCCTAAATAGGACAAGGAGGTGAGTGACACCTCATGGAATCCAAATTTATGTGAATTAATAATTCAAATAAATACAAATTCTACACACAAAAAAATCAAGATAAAAATTCATCACTAATAAAGGTTAACTCTAATACTCCCCATTAAAATTTATTTAAGGGGTTTAAAAATAAACAAGAATGGAGGAAATATTATTAACTCTCCTTGATGAGAAGTTTCTTCAATCTTAACATATTATAAAAGATTATAATTTGTCTTTACATTATGGCTTAGTGAAGATATCATCCATTTAATCTTCATTAGGATAAAAAGAGAGA
Source organism: Torreya grandis (assembly GCA_037957365.1). NCBI lineage: Eukaryota > Viridiplantae > Streptophyta > Pinopsida > Cupressales > Taxaceae > Torreya > Torreya grandis. The sequence continues at coordinate 1,924,302 of JARHVA010002697.1, read as the reverse complement.
ATAATTTTATTGTATTCAATAAGTTCATGTTGAAAGTGATGTTAAATCTCAATGTGCTTGGACCTTACATAAAAAACCAAATTTTTAGCTAATATAATGGCACTTTGATTATCACCAAAATATGCAAGAAGTCTTTAAATACAAATATCTTCCTTGATAACATGATCAAAACCTTATAATTGGTTTTAGTGGAAGACAAATATATTGTACTTTGATTTTTACTATTCCATGAAATTGTGCTAGAACACAGATAAACAATAACCACTTGTGGATCTAAAATCATTACAATCACCAACCCAATCAAAATAGGAATAACTTGTCAAAGGAAATATTTTATTCAAGGTATACTTGATGCCAAAATTTAGAGTACCTTTAATATATTGAAGACTTATTTTAGTAGGTTTGACATGACTAGTTTGAAGTTTTGACATAAAACAAGAAACCAATCCAACTAAAAAAACAATATTAGGATAAGTATGAGTAAGATAATTCAAACTTCCAACTAATTGTCTATATAAATTATGATAAATGTTTTTGGTTTCTATGTCATTAATAAATTTTTTACCAAGTTTACAAGGGGTAGAAACATATTTAAAATATAACATATTAAACCTAGATAACAAGTTATATGCATATTTAGATTGAGAAATTGAAGTGCTATCTTTTTCTTGACAAACTTGAATGCCTAAAAAATAATGTAAGAGACCTATATTTGTCATTTCAAATGTATTATTTAAAAAATTTTAGTGAGAACAACCATTTAAATATTACTACCTATTATCATAAAATAATAAATTAAAAAAAATGCTAAATATGCCATTTGAAGTGTTTTTGATAGAGATTAGGATCATTAGAGCTACTAGTAAATCTTTGAGCTATAGAAAATTGATAGATTTTAGAGTACCATTTTCTAGGAGATTGTTTCAAACCATAATAGTTTTATTTAACTTGTAAAAAATATTATCATTACGTTTATTAATAAAACCAATAGGTTGAAACATGCATATTTTTTCATATAAATCAACATTCAAGAAAGTACTCTTAACATCGATTTGGTAAACAAGCTAATGCATGTGAGCAACTAAATCTAAAACAACTTTAATATGGGCATCTTAGCTATGGGTGAAATTTTTTCATTATAATAAATTATTTGAAATAGAGAAAAAATTAAATCGAGCTTTGTCTTTTCTCACTTAATTATTATAATTGAACTTAGTTTTAAACAACCTTTTACAACTTACCAAATTATGCCCTTAAGGAAGAAGGACTAAGTCCGAAGTGTAATCCGAGATCAAAGAGTTATATTCATCATGAATTTATTTTTCCTAATGAGGGTGGTCTAGATCTTATTTAAGAGTTTGTGGATCATCATTGTGTATAAGTTCAAACATCAAAACATAGTTATAAAATTGTTGCATACTTCTATGAGTATCGATAAGATATACATCACTTCTAGAAGATTCTAATGTTGTCTTGGCCCACTTAGGAATATATTTAGGTGGAACAAGACTATAATAATGAGTTGTAACTTTAGGAATAATAATGCATCACTATGTGAACCATAATTTTGATCATTATTTGAATTAAAAGAAAAAGAAACAATATCAAGAGAATCTGAATTGGAAGCACAATCTAGTACACCATCTTCAACAATTATAGCACCCATTTTTATCTTAATTTTTTTATATTTAGAATCATAAAACCTATACAATTTAGATGATTCATAATAACCAACAAATATATATTTTTTTGATTTTGAATCTAAAATTATGTTTTCCATAGGAATATGAACAAATGCACCACAACCAAAAACACACAAATGTTGTGAGTTAGGTTTTCGTCAACTCCAAGATTCTTCAAGGTTAAGGTTTAAAATAAATTTAGTGGGAGTCATATTAATAAGATAAACAATACAATTCTTGGATTTAAACTCAAATTTATAATGCATATTTTTAGCATGCAACATACAGCTAGCCATTTCAGTAATAGTCCTATGTTTTCATTTGACAACACCATTTTGATTAGGTATATAATAATTAATATATTCATGTTTAATACCATGTTTCTTACAATATAAAATAAACAAATTATTTACATATTAAATACAATTATCTATTCATAAGATACACAAATAAACACCAGATTATTTTTTAATAAATGCATGAAAGTCAATGAAACTATCTAAAACTTGATCTTTGATTTTTAAGAAATAAATCCAAACTCATATAATGAAATCATAAAAAAATTTTAAATCATATTTTTCACCATTAATAAAAAGAGTTTTCATAGGTCCTAAAAGATCACTATGAATTAATTTAATTTTTCAATTACATGCCAATATTTATTTTTAGGAAAAAATTTCTATGTATTTTATCAGCCATATATCCATTACAAATAGGATCAACTAGAGTAGTTATATAAAAAACATGCACCATATTGAGTTTATTCATAAGTGAAATACTATAGTAAAGAACATGTTATGATATTTCATGTCATAAGTTACTATCAATAGAAGTAATCAAATCATGAGTATAATAGGAAGAAGAGAATTTAGTAAAATTAAACAAGTTATCATTATCTATAAAAGTGGTATCAACAACCTAAAAATATTTCTTGGATGATTTAATATAACAAGTGTCATGCAATAATTCTAATTTATAGTCCTATTTTCATAATTTAAGAATGAAAATAAGATTCAATTTTAAATCAGGAACAAGCAACACATCATGCAATTCACCATTAGGGGTTTTAACTATTCTTATGGATTCAAAATTATAGTAAGTATGATTACCAAAACTTATATGATTGTTAAGAAGATATAGTTCTAAATAAGTAAATAACTTAGTATTAGATGTCATATTTGAGTAACACCAAAATAAATAATTCATTGAATAGGAGAAGCACACAAAGCACAATTAAATCATCTCTAGTATTAGACTTATATTTGTTTTGAATCTTACTATTACTAGTGCTAGCATTGTATTTGAATTTAACCTTCATATTTTTAATATCATATTTATTCTTAAAACAATGATCTTCATAATGAGTATTTTTTTCATAATAGTTGCATTCTAAAAATTTCTTAGGTTGTGAGTTAGATTTTTGATCTTTTTTGTCAAGTGTGTTGTTTGAATTAACATGATCTTTGTCATTCTTGCATTGTTGTTTAGACATAAAATCATGTTCATTATTTTAAAAATACTAAAATAAATTAACTATTATTCCTCTTGACATAATAAAATATAAAATAAATCAAACATCAAATGAAAAAATAAGATAAGAATAACAAGTTATGAATGAACATTTTAAATAAACTATTAAAAAGGTCTAGGTAAGTCTTCTCTTACGATAATGTGAATCAAATTAAAATCTGAAATTTGAACACCTAAAATAGTTAATTGAAAATTCAAAGAGTGAAGTCTAGTCAATAAATCATCCATAGTTTTGAAATTATTATACATTAAATTAGAAATTTGACTTAACTTTTTCTAGATTTATTCACAATATCATAAACATATTTAAGCTTAGACTAGGTAGTGGGTGTAAGAATATAGATATCAATGTGCACATGCAATTTGGGGGTCATGGCAATGCCAATAAAACCTAAATACTTATAGGTTTTTTTTTTCCATTTCTCTTAGATCTTGGCGGTATTAATATTTTGATTGGGTTTGGGTCCTTTCCATCTATTATGTTCACCAAGTTTTTGATGATGAATATGTATTGCTTGTGAGATTTTCATAAGTGGTAATTGGTTGACATGAGTTTAAATTTGAGAAAAAATTGAGTCATTGTGCCATGAAATCTCACCAAATACTATAAAATTAAATACAAAAAATCACCAAGTTACTTAAGATGTGTAGAGGAGGGACAAGAATGCTAACAAAAGATATGCTTTGTCGAAGAATGGGAAATAGTCAATAAAAAATATTAGAATGCGTAAATGGTAGAATTGAAAAAAAACACAATAGTTTCAAAAATAAACTATAAAGTGGTTAAATATTTTTGTAATAGGGTTTTAAATTAAATACAATAATTGTAACATAAATGATAATTAAAGTGGTTTTAACACTATGAATTATGATCTAACAAGGTAAGAGCAATTAGCTTGTAAATGTAAATCCACACCAAAAGTAATAGGTTGAAAGTGATTTGATTTTGTTAGTTTAAAAATTGATCACCAATTTTTACTAAAATGATTTAAATATAAAAAACAATTAAGGAATACTTCAAATACTTAATGAACTCTAAAAAAAAGTTGTTTTTGTTTGGTTATTTTAAGATAATAAGAAATTAATTACTAACACAAAGGATAAATAAAATTAGAAATTAGATTAATATGTGCATGCAAATCTATCTACTAATATAGTAAGAAATATTAAGACAAAGGAAAGTTATGGAATGCATATATTTATAACTACATAAAGTAGGTAACACATACATGAAGGAAAGTTCACTTGAAGACCAAAACACATTAAAACATGACATGATAATTCCAAATGTAATCAATATACTTTCACAATGTTATCAAAACATTATCAAGGCATCAATAAAATGTGACAAGGGCAAGTAATGGGAAAAGTAATAAATAAAAAAAATACAAAGAGAAGAATAAGGGACTGCACATAGTATGGAGTAATAAATGCATAGAAAAAATAATAAAAAATGCATAATAACCAAAGAAAGCTTAGTTACAGACTGCGTAGCAAGGAAAAAAACCTTGAGTGTTTATAATTACCATTGAGTGTGTAGAATTGACAAAAGACAAAAAGCTCCAAAAATTGTGCAATAGAGTGAGTAAAAAGACTATTGAAAATAAAGATTGCACAAAAATGAAAACAAGAATACTGCACATATAAAGAAGAACTAATACCAAATAGAACGATATTTAAAATAATAAAAAAAATGTATAGCTTATATATAAGACTATGAAGAAGAAACCTCCTCAATAATATATGTAGAAAGTGATACTAGAAGGGAAGATAAGCCTAAAGCTTAAGAAAAAGGAAGTAAAGAAAGCACCTAATAAGACATAATGAAAAACTCTCAGATAAAATTTACATGAGATGATTTTAGAATATAGAGAGAATATATTTTGAGATTGACACTATTAATCCTAAGATAATGTAATAAGAAAAGAAAAAACTAGACTGCAAACTAGTTAGAACCAATGCTTAAAAAAATGGAGTATTTTGGTTTTTTTTACATTAAAGTTTGAGTTAAATAGATTAAGATAATAACCTAATTTGAGATATTATAAAAATTGGTTGAAGAGTGGGAAAATACTCCTTATTATCAACCTACAATAATAAGTTAGAGGACAAAAATATCAAGCAAAAAAACTAAAAAATGAGATGGATTTTAAAATATTACAAGTGTAGCAGTCCTTGCATAAAAAATGACATTTCTCCAAAAGAACCCACACAACTCATAATATAATGCTGAAAAATAACCCTAAGCTTTGAGACCATGAAACAATTATGCCATAATTATTCATTAATAACATTTAAAATGTATACAATTAGAATAAAAATAAGTTGGAATACCTCTCAAGGAAAAAATCACAAGGTGAGACACAAAATTTAAAGTGGGAAAATGAATTAATTAGAAAAAATATAGATGATAAATAAGAAGGATTGTACATAAAATATTCACAATATAAATTTTAGAAGTAAGATGAATTTAAGGAGAGAGAGAAATCTTCTAGTATCTAGTGAAGAAAAGAGGAGGAGAAGGCTCTTTGAATATAGAAGGAAGAAGGGAGAGGGAGTTACAAGGAATCCCATCATCACCTTACAAGACCTCCTTAGTGTGTGCTATGTGTCTTATTCCCTTAGAAGGTGAAGGGAAGCATATGGCATATTGGTGGAGGATTTGTTTGTATAAATAACTCCCAAAATCAAAAATAAGACAAAGATGTGAGTGATACCTCATAAAATCTAGATTTATATGAATAGGAGACTTAGGATAAAAATATATCCTTAATACAAGGTAACTCTAACACTAATTTAATTACATTTACTCTCAAACCTAGAATTTAGTTGCATAAAAGCAATAGCCTTAGCATATAAATTAATGTTGAAAGGTTGAGTAGAAGGTAATCATTAAGACTAGATAATATCAGCCTGGTTAATTTATTGAGGTTCAGGAGCGCTTGATGAGACTATATTAGGTTATTCATAAGAATAAGATTAATGGTATCACAATAGTTGATATAGTCTTATGTACTTGGTAAATAAGAGAGAATTATATCGATCATAGATGAAAATCGATTGATATAATCTATAATATTGGATTGAACTATATCAATTTATTTGAGATAATAAGAAATATGAGAAATAGAAGGAACAATATCGAGATGAATGATAGAGTTAGTTTCAAATAGAGTAGGATAAATAATATTGAGTTGGTCAATGCCATCAGTTATGAGAATATTAATGATTTCTTATATCACCCATGGAGTGTCTACCAAGGGTGTGTTGGAAGGAGGGACATAAACTTTAGGTTTTGATTCAATTTTAGTATAGTTAGATTATATATGTATGACATGATCATCATGATTAAAGGCATGAATTTTAACTAAGTTAATTTTATAATGCATACATCCATGTATCATGATTGGGATTGGGCCATAATGTAGGAATCATCAGAATATGGAGAAATGTTACATGTATGATAAGTAGGCTAATCAATGTTAGTAGGGATGTTGATATTGGAAATAACCATGTTACTAAAAGTTCTAGGTGACATGGTTAGCATATATTAATTTTTTTTTGGCTACTCCATTTTCATTATAAGTAAAACCATATTATGTGTAAGAGGATTCATGAACATTGCATGGGGGAGGACTTTCAATAATATCATCTATTAGAAGAATGGACCTATCTATTGGAATAAGAGAATGACGGATATATTCTATTATATAAGGAGGCGATTGAATGGTATTTCAAATGTTTTATAATTCATTGGGTTTATCATCATCAGAATTTAAAAGAATAATATGGATATTAGGATGAATTTTGAAAAAAATAGGAAGAGGTGGACTACTAATATGAGCAGTAATGGGAATGAAATATTGAGATTTGGGATTTGGAAATTAGATGCTCCAAGGGTTGGGATCTACCTCATGCTTATAACATTTTAAATTATGGATAAATTTGATGCATTGTATACTAGATGATGTAACATTTCTCATGAAATAAGTCTAAAAGACAACCTAAGAGAATGTTAAAAGAGAGTGGAAGATATATAACTTCAAGCTTGGTGTGTATAGTTTTGGGTCTAATAGTCAGAGGGATCCAAATGCAACCAATAGTATTTTCATTAGTTTTATCAAATCCATGACAAGTGAACCAAGTTTGCTTAAGATTTTATTTAGAGTATCTAATTTTTTGGAATAACCAAAGAGAGGTAACATTAATTCCTAAAAATTCATCCACCAAGACTTTTATTATTAAGGTATTATTGATTCTACTCTTAATGAAGAGAGGTGGGTCATCAATTTAAAAAAATATTTCATCATTAATCATATCTTTTTTAGGGAACTCTATGGAGGGTTTAATAGAAGAAAAATGTGGATAAATGATTTTAATAGCATGAAATCTCATAAGTGTGGGACCTACAAGGAAAAAAGTGTGTATATCAGAATCAGTATATGGGGGTTCTTAGATATGTTGCAATTATTGCATAAGGAAATTATGATGATAAGGGGAAGTTATTACTGATTACATGAGTTGAATTTTACAAGGCATATAATTAAGTTCATATATAAAAATTCAATGTGGTTGGGAAGAAGAACTAACATGAGGCTTAGGTTGATTAGATATGACATTCTTAAAAGGGATGGAGGAACTAGGTTGAAGCTCTAATTGTGGAGTCAGCTCAATGCTAGTGGGTTATTCTAAAGAGGAAGTAGGATTAGTTTTAGTATATTTAAGAAGATGTTCATCAGTAGAGGGATTATTAGTTTTAGTAACATGGCATTTTTGATAGGTATAATGATGGTCATTAACCTTAGCTATGTTCACATATTTGGAGTTAGTGTAATATTTGTCATAATTTACATCAATAATACAAACAATTTCATTGGAATGTTGTGTATTGGGATATGAAGAAGATTTTTAAGATTTTTGATTTGGAGATTTGGAAAGATTAATTTTTTAAAGATTTAAGATATTAATTATGGTAAAAATTTATCATAACATCATGATCAAAATTTTCTCCCAATATGAGGAAAATAATAAATTTATTAAGGGCCCAACATGTCTCATAAAAGTGACCAATGTCAACATGAAGCCAACAGAATTAGTTAGGATTGTACCATGAGGAAGGAGCACTAGTAGTGTGGATGAAATTTTTAGATGGAGATAACACATTCCTCATTTTTGAGACACTAAAGGGTGGGTGGGATGAAGTTTAAGTATCTAAGTTGATGGTTCCTGGTTTGGTTTGAGGAGGCTTGAGTTGAGAATTGGTAATGGTTATTACATTAGTTGAAGTTTAGAAATATTATTTTATGAGATTATGAGAAGGTTAAAATTGAGCCATAAGTAAATCTTGTGTTTTTTATTGATTAAAGGCCTCTTCTAAGGTTTGAGGAGGAAATAACCAAACATTTTATTGAGAGAGGATTTAAGATCAGTAATAAAAAGTTTAAAAATATTATCATCACTCATGTTATGATCTAATTTATGAGCTAAAGACTTTCATTGTTTAATAAAAGTGTGAGTAGATTAATTAGGAAATTTCTTAGGATTGATAAAATGGATAAGGCTATTTTAAAGAAGATAATTATGTTGAAATTCCTTGACTAGAGTGTTGAGTGAATCCTCTAATTGTAGAATGGAATGTTAGAGAGTTTGTTATACTATTCTAACACATCTCCCATGAAGTTTTTGATAATAATTTTAGTACTAGTAAAGGTATTATTTCGAACCCATTCCTTATAGATATTACCAAAATATTGAAGGAAAATATAAGAATCTTTAGTCTTATCATATGTGATAGTTGGATAAATGTTTCCAATGTTTATGGACATAATGAAGGGTGTTAAAGGTTCATTTTGAAAATGTTTAAGCATTTTATTATGCATAGGAAGTTAATAGATGATACTCCCCTTGGCATATATAAGAGAAGGGGGATCAAAATTTCCTATTTTATTGAGACATGAAGGTTGGCTATCCATTTTCAAGATGTTATTTTTAATTTGGATTATTTGGGAATTATTAGTTGTTTGCACAATGATCATTTGTTTAACCATTTGTGTAAGACATTGAGTTGTATCAATAGGTGGGTTTAGATTAGTGATGTTAGTAGGGGGTTACTAGTATTGATATTGGGAGGAGGATCCCAAAGATTGGTATCAATTGATCCAATTATGAAATGCAAAAGTTTAGATAAATTACCATTATTGTCATGAATGGATTATTGGCATGAATGGTGTTATCATCAAGGTTTATAAATATTCTAGAATTATCTAGATCATTATTTTGAATGATTTCAACCATGTCACATGAAATGTATCTAGATGATTTTTAGGAATACTTACACCATGAAGTGTTATTTTCAGTGGTGGAAAAGGTAGGTAGAAAAGAGAAACATGTGTAATATCTGAGTGGGTTAAGGATCTCAAGAAAAATCCTAATAAATTACCTCATGATGCTCATAATATTGATAGAAAAAGGGTAGCTTGTAGAAAATGAATGATATTGGCTAGGTCAATATAATTGGTTTTAAGTCAATGAAGATAAAATTATATTAGTTAGTTTGATACAATATGATAGGAAAGGAAACATAAATGATGGATAGGTTGAAATAACTGTATCAAACTATTTGATATAGTTTGATAATAAATTTGGAAGATATATTATGAGTGAAATATATCAAGGAGTTTGACATAGTCGCATAAAAAAATGGTGAGATATAGATTGTATCGATGTAGTCTAGTCTAAGCTAAAGAAGGTAGTAATAAATATCATGTATTGATATAATAGATGTAGTCTATAAAGGAAATAAAATACAATTGAACTATAATAAACTATTGAATATGTAAATATATGGAATACATAAAAAATAGACCACTTCAAGTAGTTTGATGTAGTCACGGATGAAAATACATGATGATAGATCAAGATTATTGATGAAGTTTTCACACGCATGAAACTATATAGATTATAGATGATGTAGTTATAACACATAACATATAATTGTATAAATGTTGGCCAATAGAATTTTTAATAAAAAATATAATAACAACCTAAAAATTAAAATCTAATTTTTTTGATAACTATTTTTATAAAAAAAATTTAGGTAGGTGTATTAAAGGATTTGATAAATGTTTAGGATCTCATAGATACTGAATCATTTGTTAGATAGTGTCACCTCAATGTTTCATAATACTGATTATAGAGGAAGTACCATGCCTATAGCCAACAAACCTAGTTTTGAGGGTGAGTTGAGAATAGTGTCTCAATGCTAACCACTAATTGGTGTACTATAGAATCAGATAGATGGATGGATTCTTAAAATTTAATTAAAAAAAATGAAATCTAAGAATTTATGATATACCTTGAGGCACTTGGAAACTAAAGTTTGTGTTTAGCTCTATACTATGGCTATGAGTATTGAAGAAAGCTCCTCATGCCACTATATCTATAAATAATATATAATGATTGTAAATAGAACACCACGTAGCCCTTCATGATAATAGCTTATTAGTTTGAAACCTACCAAAACATAGTTTCTAGAGAAATCCAAATAAATAAAAAATAAAGTTCAAAAATAAATATTGAAAACCAACTTTTAACATTGAGTGAACTGAAATAAATAAGTAATCAAATTGAAATTAAATGTGTGATTAGATTATGAAATGAAAAGTTAATTTGGATTAATTATGATTAAAAATTAAAATAAATAGAATTGTATCAGTGTTGACTGATGGAGTTATACACACAATATAGAACTTTATCTAGTAGATCGATACAGTCTATGTTAAAAAATTACATGAAAATATATATTTTACTAGATCTAGAAGGTTGATACTATTTACTATAGTAATTTTAAAAATAGAACTAAAAAAGACTAGTCAATATAGTTATATTGATAAAATATATTTTTAGACAAAAGTTAAAGCATAAATATTGAACTGCATTGAATAGATTGATATAATTGGTTGAAAGAAGGTTTAAATTTTTTTAAAATGAAGATAAAAAATTGTGTCAAGTAGATCAATATAGTTGATAGGAAGTAAGGTTTTAACATAACTATATCATCATGTTTGATATAGTTTATTGGGGAAATTTTTAGAAATGAGGTTAAAATTATATTACACTTACTAAAATACTCTGTTGAAAATATGAGTATGAAGAACTATATTGACCTATTTGATATAGTTCACTAACAATAAATTTTGTAAAAAGGGATAAGGTACAACTATATCAATATTTTTAATACAATTGGTTGGGAACATATTTGAATAAAAAAATGTCTCATGATACCCAAAATAGTTTACTTAAAATATAGACAATAGAATTATATCATTCTATTCGATATAATTGGATGAAGAAGTGAAGGCAATGGTTATAATCACATTGGGTTCACTAAAATGTATTAAATGAGCTAGCATTGGTATTTAACTATCCTATCTAAATATCTTGACTTAGAGAAGGTAAATTAAAGAGATCTTATTAATACTTAATAAATCAAGATATGACCAAATGGATCCACAAACCTAGAAAGAGAGGTGCCTATAACACAATGTCAATAGAAAGGGTTCTAAATCCTCTAGGCAATCCACACAATGACATAGCTCTAGCTATGTATCTTATTTTGTAATTAAATATCATAATAAAATAATGTAAGTATGGGGAAGGGTTAGAAACATATCAAAATGGATAAAGAACCATGGTAGGAAAATGGGGGTCTAAGTTACCTAAGGTGGATAAATGGAAAGATCAAAAAATCTTATAGACAAATAAAGTAAAAGTGTAGAGAGTTTAAATAAGAAGATATACCTTAATTAACCACTTAGTTATGAAACTTATATATATCAAATTAAAGAGCTAGGGTTAGAATATACTTACATTGAACAAGACTTGTCAAGCCTCAATCTCCCCCTTGGCCAATGGTGATTTGCAAGATATTGTTGTGGTCATAAGGATATCAACATATTAATTAAGATCTAGTTTAAAAAGGAATCCTCCTATTGTATCCAAAACTCCATAAGACAATATTTCCATCTAAGAAAATTTATAAGAAATAATTCATCCAAATGTACACTTAGGATAGAAGTGTGAGAAATAATAATTGAAAATGAATGTTCCTCTCTATCGGATTTAAATGGTAACTTGTATGTATAAAGGTGAATGATCCTAATCCATTAAGAATATTAAGATAACATAATCAAACAGATTGACTTAATCCTAAATGGGATGATTGACCTCGAACTAGGTAATCTAGAATGACTTAATTGTAAATACTACATCATAACATTTAGAACTGCATCAATCTAATCGATGTAGTTGGGAATAGATAGATGATGGTTAAAACTACATCAAATGGGATGTTATATTAATAAATTATGGGCCATCATATATCTAGAAGATACAATATTGAAGGAGATAATTTACGAGTTTAAATCTGAATGAGGTAGAATGGATGTAGGAATGATAAATAATAAACACTAGGTAAGTGCACAAAGTTGAAGGACAAAAAGGAACTACTCGTGGATAAATTTTCTCAAAATTTAAAAAAATTAAACTTGTATAAATAATTTGAAATAACTACACACAAATTATGAAGATGTTATAATAACATGAGTTATGTTACTTCAAGTCAAGTTTCTAAAACACTATTTTAAAAAAAATGATTAGGTATATCTAGGTCAAACATTTAAAATTTGAATAAGAACTCTTTTTTTCAAGAAAATAGAGTGGATGGATGACCATGTGGGCCACCATTTTTTGAGCATCATTTAATATTATTTTAAACCTTTTTATGAATATTTAGATAAGATCTTCTAGTTTGTGACCTATATTTTTTTATATTTTATCAATGAATAATTTTATTATTATTAATTTTGTAAGTAAATATATCATTAATACTAACAAAAAATGGATATCTAGCCGTGTGTCCCCTTAACTACCTAAAGAAAATGAAAATAGATTTTTTTGAATGTGTGTAGAATTAGGCCTAGTTTCTAACCATATAATTTATTTTTCCCCTAGATGAGCAAAAATAAAAATAAAATAACATGTATATGCATGCATATTTAAGACATGTGACTACCTAAAAAATCTATAGTTGAAAATAAACATAGTTTGTAATAGTAAAATATTACAAAAATTATAAATTAGAAAAGAGGAGATCATGCTTGTCAACATGGTAATAATTTTTTGAATTTTATTGTTGAAATTATTAGTGTATTTAGTGATGGAAGTTGAATTTTTTTTCTATAAAAGCTCTCAGACTTGGATGTAGATTGATAGGTCCAAGCCTTTGGCTCAGGAATCCATGTCATTTATGATCCAAAAGGCTTAAATTATGAATTAAAACCTACAATACATACACATTATGATTTAATGTGTACATGTTATGATAACATGTATGTATTAATTAGTGTGTACATGTTATACCATAACTCATACACACTATACCATAACACACACATAATATACCATAACGCATACACCTTATACCATAATTCATAGACATTATAATAGTTCATATGCATTATACCATAATGTGTATGTGTTATATTGATATAGACAAAAACCTACTTTTTAATGGAATTTTTTACCCAATTTGAGAAAATTTTGCCCACAGAATTTTTTTGCATACTTTTGTAGTAATTTCAAGTCAAGAACAATAACTATCAAGTGCTTTTTTAGACCCCACCTTTGAATATATATCAATTATCCAATGGGTGATGGATCACATTCAAGAAATATAAAGAAGTTGAAGAATTAAAAACTTGATCAAATACAAGAGATGAGAGAAAAAAATAAAGTACAAATGTAAGAGCTTCATTTAAAACAAGGTACATAAACTATCTCTGATGAGATAAATGCCATAGATAATGATGCAATTGACAACAATGAATTGAATAATGATGAAATTGAAAATAATCAATTCAATAATGATGTAATTAATGATACTTAATTGAATAATGATGAAATTGATAATAATGAATTAGATAATGTTGGAAGCTCACATTCAAAGATAGTGTTTTTTATTTTGTTGATGATGAATATATGCATATTGCCTTACCCCCTACTAATGAAGAAATTTTAATGGAGAGAAATAATGATGAGATTATCAATGAATTTTTTTATGGAAGCATATAATGAGGAAATAAACAATGAATAAAATTTCATCCCACCACTAATCAATGAAAGTAATGACAATTTTGAAACACCCTCTCAACAAGTTCCTCTAGAAACAACACCTCCAAGAATTATGTGTAGAAAAGATAAGTACATAATTAGAGTTAATGAAAATATTTTGAAACCAATGCCTAAAAAAATGTATAAACACCATTCAAGATACTAAATCAATAAATTTAGGATAGTTTCTTTCATAATTTGATTCATGATATTAAAAGATGTCAATTATTTATTTCATTGATGAAATTGATTAAGATGAGACCTACCATGTACACATTAGGGATAAGAACATCTAATATGGATGATGAAAATGAAGAATTTTTAATAACTTTCATGATACATTTCATATTTTAGGCCCTAAATCACATAATAAAGATTTTAATGTTGCTTGATGTATAATCACAATTTATGCAGTAAGTAATCAAACAAGAAAAAATGATTGATTTAAAAAATAGGTTGAAAACTTGATATAAATAGAAAAAAATTAATGAAAGTAGTTTCAAGACATAAAATACTTAATGAACCCAATACCAATGAGCTATGGGAATTCTCTATTCAACTTATATTAAAGGACAATGTTATTGTCGATGATTTAAAAGAGTTACTTGCACAATTTTAGAAGGACAAGACTAGAGTTTCACCAAATGTAAGAGATGTATTTAAAATAAGAGTTGGTTCTTGTAACTATGGAACACATTTGAAACATTTATTAGATATGAATCAAACACAATTGTACTCCATGTTTTTGTAAAAACATCCACAAATTTCTATTGCTCAAAGATATTTTGAGATGGCCAAACCTTTTTATGTAAAAATAAATCACAGATGCACCACTTGTTGTAGGCAACATGTTGAGTTTGTAGAACACTATGATGTTTTATGCCATATTTATTGTAATTTACACAATAATAATATTTTATAAGAGTGTGGCTTAGAAGTTCCACCAAAATCAGCTAGGGAATTTATTCCAACCATTTTTTGTGAAAGACCAAATGGATAGTTCTTATATAGTTTGGACAAAAAATTTAGCATTTATGGTGGATTTCAAAAACTTTAAAAGTTATCCATGAAATGAAACAAGTGAAATTGGACAAGAATTAGTTGGTTTGAGAAAATACAAATCTATGAATTATAAAGTAAAATATGGTAAAACATTTGAAAGGTGTGGACTTGTTACCAAATAGATATTCATTTCAAAACTTGTGGTCAAATTCAGGGATAAAATTATTTATGAATATGAAAGGCACACACATAGGGATAAATGGTTGGATGAACATTTCAAGATAAGTAACGACACATTCCCATTTGGTTCAATTTTTTTAGTAGTTATCATTACTAAAAATTACACATTCAAACTACAAATGGAAGTTTAGTCATAATGTTAAAACTCTTCACAATTTTCCATAGTCATGCATATAAAATTCATGAATGCACCTAATATTATCGATCAAGATCTAAAAATATGAAGTGCTTACCATTTCAATATTAGTGATGATTGATAAAATTGTATAGAGTACATGTATGGTTATTTTTAGAAGTTTTATGGATAATTGACTGATAGGAACATTCATTTCAATTAACATTACATTTGGTTAGATAATTGCACATCATAATTCAATAATACACGCATGTTTTATTGGTTGAGTAATATGCAGATAACATTAGTGTAGAATGTATTTTATGTTTTATTGAGGGTATCCATGGAAAAAGGGAGCATGATAGTGCTGGATCATGTGTAAAAAGAGACATTGTAAGGGAGGAGTTTAAATTTGATGAGGATGTTCATTTGATTGATGCATATAATGTGGTTTAATGGTGTAATGAGAACATTTGCCATGGTGCTAAACCAAATTATACTATTCATAGATATTTTTGGTTAATGGAGGAATAAAACTTAGCAAAGTATGAGGATTGTATGACTACAAATGTTTCAAGTGAGCTCCACTCATTTCATAGCTAAAATGCAGGCTCTTGGACAATTCATATGAGACATTTCACATGTTTCTATTCTACATCAATGGACTCTGTTTGGAATGAGTGTGAGTTAAAAGAGTGGGTGGATGATTGGAGTTATAGACCTCTAATCCCAATCAACACATATCATATTCTATGAGTATTATAATTTATAGATATGGCATCATCACATGAATTTGACCATGTATCTAATCTATTCCAACTAGGTAGAATGTTATTCATTATGTACTATTTAATCCCATTATCTATCTTCTTATAGTGTTAATAATAAATATTTTTTATAATACAGGGCATGTTTTTATAGTTATTTAAAATGAGGATAATGAAGAAGGGTATATTACTACTGATGTCAATGTGTATAGAAAAATAAAAAATTGACTTCCAAAATCATAGATCAAGAAAATATTGAGTATCCTACTAGGTCTATGGTAGTCACTATTACTTGGCTTTGATCATATCCAATCAAAAATTTAGATATATGGTTGTTTTAAGACTTTGAAACATAGAGGAAGATACATCATTATTCAATTTTTTTTCTTGCAACAAACATTTAATTAAAAAAATATCATGGGAGGCTATTAAACATGAATGTATGGAAAGTTCGTGAGTTAGACCATGAATCTATTATTAATACTATCAAGATTAGAGAATATCTTAGTGGTTTTATGGATTGATATGTGTATATATGTTAACTTATAAAATGTAGATATAATTAATTTTAACAAATGTCTTTGATTTTTTATGTAGTACATATAAATCTCATTTTTAGTTACTTACTAACAAATTTTTGTAGGTTAGTGGTGCCATATAAGCTTCCACCTTCATACAGTTGGCACTATTAATAAATAATTAATTTCATATTATTTAATCTAAGAGAGTCTTTCTAAAATTACTTATCATTTATCCTTAAAATGAGTTTTCCTTGAATGAAGGTGTAGAAGGAGCATCATGGTTGTTTGAAGTGTTTGAGGTAGTCAAATGCCTTTATGAGTTGACCTATATTTAGGGATGGTGATCTCCTTGATTAAGTTTTAATCTAAAATCACCATGTTCTTTCCTTCAATGCTTCACTTCTTCAACCAACTTGTTTTCAACTCCCATGAAGTAGTTCTATTATTATAGGGTAATTTGAAAGGCCTTCAATGCTTCTTTGACTCCATCAAATGACTATTTTATTACTCAAGGTGTAGGGGTATCATGTTTAACATTAATAAAATCATATTTCATAGGAGGTTATGATATAAATATCTCCATATTTAGAATTTATTCCTTCTTACCTACATGTAATTGATTGTCAACTCCCAAATTACCACTCTCTTTGAATTCACTAGCATCTTCATGATATAACATGATTTTCAAAGTAGGATCCCAAATTATGGCCATTAATCCAAATTGAGCATGCAAATAAATATTAGTAATATTTTTTAGTCTTATTACATCTCAAAATATGATAAAAAACTCAAATGAGAGACTTCTTTCCTTGGAGAGGAAAACTAGCTCCTCTTGATTCTTAACTGCACTAATCCATCTCATTAATGTAACTAAGGTGGATAGTATATAGATAAAAATTATTTAATAAAAATGAGGTATTAAATATAAAACAAATATAATTAATATCTTGAATCATGCTAACCTCTCACCTTGGGTCATTATCACTTTGCTTGTAATAAGGTTCACTAGGCCACTAGCTTGCTATCCCTGTTTAGAGGTGGATGAAGAGTAAGATTGGAGATATGATCTAATAATAATATTAAAATATTTTAAAACAATTTTTATAATCTTTTACATCTTTAATTTTCATTATAATATCCAATACCTTCATAAAGTTATGACTTGCTACTCAACCTAGCTAATTAAGGCTTATAAATAAGGCCATCTTTGTAAATAGTCATGTATAACTTCATTTTGATTGGATTTTAAGGATGAATAACAAATTAAAAATATTAAATAAATTATAAAACAATTTAAAATAAAATTTTAGATAATTTTGAGTAATAGAATTTGACTTATAACACTTTTGGTCCTTTCTAGGTCTGATATTCCTTCAATTTTGTATGTATAGGCCCGTGTTTTTGTGTTTTATCTCTACTAAAGTATAGTAAAGAAATTATACCACTTTAATATTTTTTAAAATGGAAATTAAAAACTTAAATCCAAATTTCAAGTCATATGGAGCTATAAAACCCATGTTATGGCCCTTTTTGTGCAAACTAGGATCTGCATGACAACAAATAAGCCAATTTAGATTTTTTTTGTATATTAAATTATGTAGGGTCTAAAGATATCATTATTATTTTTTAAGTATATTAAAAGCCCATCTAAAGTCTCATTTCATCGGATGGGTAGGTACAATAAATAAAAACCATGATAAACCATCTTGTAGGCCTCTTCATGTGAACTCATATGCATGGTAAACCATCTTGTAGGTCATACCTATAGGCATTGAAAATTTTATAGTTATTAGGTATTGGTAATAATATCAAGATAGGATATCAATTGTGTCTTTATCATATTTAAGCTATTCCAAGCATTCTATTCTCTAGTATGAGTACTTTGTAATCCACGTCAGAATGGGTGGTGGGTTTGTCAATCGAGCATGCTGAGAGGCCAAGAACATGGTTATATACATTATCTACCCATTTTTATGTGTTGGAATTTATAGTTTTTAGTGAAGGAACACCAAAAATAGAGTTATTATACAATAACTTGAATTTTGACAACATTTATTATAAGTGTTTCTGCCCTCCTGAACAATAGTGAAAATGAATTTTTGGGTAGACTTAAACATTAAGGTTGTGGAAATATGTGTAATTCACCTATATAAACATGTTACAAGAAATATATTTTCACTTGGGGGTACTAAAGGTAAAAATTCCTTTTGGAACTTGAGAAGTTGTCTCTTCATTACCAAAAAGATATATTTTAGGACATGTTACTGCAACTTATGCCACAAATTACTCTCAAAGGTTCAACCAAAGTGATTTAGGGTGAACTAAGAGTTTTTAAACATGTAGAGGAGGGATATTATGGTTCAAAAAAATTAATTGTATTTACCACTCTATACATGTCTAAATTTAGGCTAAAATTATTTATTTTTATAATATTAATAAGGGCATTCTTGAGGCCAGAATGGGTGGTGGCTTTATTGACCGAGCATGACAAGAGGAAAAGAACATGGTGATAAATATTATAAACTAATAAAAATGTGTTGGTATTGAAATTATTTATTGGAAAATCACCAAAAATGGAGATATCAAATAATAACTCAAAATTTGACAACATTTATTGTTAGTGTTTTTGCCCTTTTAAATAGTAGTGAAAATATATTTCCAAGGGGACTTGGATGTAAGAATCATGGAAACACATGTAATTTGCCTATATAAACATGTTAAAAGTGATATAATTTTGTCTAGGGTTACTGGAGGTAAAAATGCATGTTGAAACTCAAGAAGTTGCTTCTTTACTACCAATAAGTTATATTTTAGGACTTGTTACTACAACTGATGACACAAATTGATATCATAGGTTAGGAAAAAGTGATCTAGGGTGATAGAATAATTTTAGACGTGTAGAGGAAGGATCTTATGATTCATTTAAATGAATTATATTTTTTCTCTATACATGTTTGAAATTAGTCTAAAATTCTACATTTTTATTGTATTAGGAAGGGCATTCTTGAGGCTAGATTAGGTGGTGGGTTTATTGAACAGTAATGAAGGGAAGCCAAGATTGTGGTCCTATATGTTATACAACCATATGGATGTTTTGGAAGTGCTATTTTGTAGTGAATAATAACTATAAATGGATTTATTGAATAACAACTTGAACTTTGACAATATTTATTGTCAGTATTTTTGCCCTCCTAAACAATAGTGAAAAGGTATTATTAGATGGAATCTATCTAATAGTATAAAGGAGTGTGATAGATGATTTAAGAAAGAATAATGGTCTTGGTAAGCTAAAAAGATCCTGATATGAGGATAAGTCTCATTACTCTCTAAGAGACCAATATAAGTGGATCTATAAGAGAGTATAAGAAAATCCAACCAAACATATGTAAGTAATCATGGAATTCAAAGTCAATTTTTGAAAACAAATTGTTAAGGGTATGCACCTATTTTTATGAATTGGTGATAGAGTTTTTACAAACAAATTCATAGTGAAAAATCTCATTATTAAGATTTTGCATATAATATGACTAATTATATTGTTCCCACTATCACCTAAATTTCACATAGGGTGTTAGTAAATTATATTGTTTGCACTTTCACATAGGGTGTTAGTGCTTATTTTAAAAAAATCAAAATCCAATGATGGTTGTTTGAATTTGAATTTTGAAATGTTTGCTCAATAGTGGTAGTGATCTCACCCAAAATTATGAAATTAATTTACAAAGCCAAATGTATAATGTGTCATTGATGCCTCAGACATATACATAACTTTGGGCATAATTAAAACATCTAATAATCATTAGTTTAAATAAATTTATGACTGTGTTTATATGTTCTTAACAAATTTTATTTGTTCATTGAGGGACTTGTATCTAAAAAAACAAAAATTCTTCTCCTTGCCCTAGAATGGTCATAATATCTAAATCTTACGAAAAATAAAGTGAACTTTAGAGGCATATGTTAAGTGTTAGTAGGCCTCTAGAACACAATCTAAGCATTAAATTGTATAAATAAAAGTAAGTTAAGATATATACAAACCTTAGGTTGGTGTTAAAAATATACCATGGGAAATGTTATCTTTGTAAAACAATCAATTTTTTAATGATTTTTTATCTCTATAGAAAGTTTGTGAGTTATTAATAATTATCTACGAATGCTTAGTGTGTTTTTTAATGATTATTTGTATGAAATGAACTAAAAAAATCATATAATTATAAATAATTGATTTTAGTTAGGACCATATTGGTTTGAAAAAATCAATGTCAAATGAGTTAAAGTGAAAAAAACAAAGACCATGAGAACAGGTGCATCTTGACTTGGCAAATACTAAATATAGGCCGTATATTCTTAGGGGCACTTTAAATAGACTTGGGTACATTGTAGGTGATCTAGACACATAAAATTATCAAATGTGAATCAATGTTCAAACATTACACTTATTTGTTGATAATGAAAGTAAATAAAATGTCATTTCTCATAAATTAGTTTTACAATATAATAATAAAAGACATAAAGACTTACAAAATAAAAATGTAATAGAATGTCAAGGGAATTCCATATATGCACATGTAAATGTCAATAATACATATATTTCCATGTAGGCATAAAAAATGTGTACATTTCCATATAGGCATACAAAAATTACATCATGTAAGATGTGAGCTAATCATCAAATACTCTCCCTCTCTTTACCTTCCTTGAATAATACCCTCCATGGGATGCCCTATTGGTAGATGGAGATCCCTGAAATTCCTTGGATTGATCCAAGGTCTGACTATGGGTCCTATGCTCATTGATTAATTGTAATTGGACCTGTTAAAATACAAGTATTATTAGAAAATTAACATAAAATATATACAACCAAGTTAAGAAATTAATTTTAAAATAGAATTAAAAACATTTAAACATGAACTTACTACAATCTCATGGTCTCACTCAATTTTATTTTAATGCTCAATTGAGTGAGTGGAAAGTTGAGATGCATGAACATAAATATAAAATGAGGAAGAAACATGAGAATTTACCATATTAATCATCTAAATGAGACTATCATATGTCATGGGGTAACCTTGCATATATAATACATTCACATAAGTTATACTTTTCATAAAATTATGTAGTAAGATTATTTAAGAATTTCTATTTCAAAATTCAAGATTACAAGTTAATATGCACCTCCATGAGGTCTTACGTGGATGATATTTCTAAAACAATTTCTATGTTTGTCTCCACTCATAGTGATGGAGAAGTGTCTACTCGAGACATTAACTAAAAAAACAACATCTCACTTAGTTTTGTATAAAGTATCAAAGATATATGGATTTTTTTCTCCTTTATTAAACCAAGAGTGTAATATTAACTCAAAAATTTACCTCTATATAAGTAAAAGGTGTCATTCTGACACAAGAAGATGTATTAGTGAATGGTCTAACATATATCTCCACTTGTAGTGATGGAAGAGTGTCCACTCTAGACATCAATTGAACAAACAAAGTCTCACTTAGTTTTCTATAAAGTATCAAATA
This sequence comes from Torreya grandis, assembly GCA_037957365.1. Taxonomy (NCBI): domain Eukaryota; kingdom Viridiplantae; phylum Streptophyta; class Pinopsida; order Cupressales; family Taxaceae; genus Torreya; species Torreya grandis. The sequence continues at coordinate 1,901,751 of JARHVA010002697.1, read as the reverse complement.
TATATGGAAATGATTTGCCCTTTATTAAACCAATAGTGTAATATTAACTAAAAATATTACCTCTATATAATTAAAAGGTGTCGTGCTAACATAGGCAAATATAGTAGTGGATGGATAAACAACTATCTCCATATATGTAAACAATGCATGCATAAGATCAAATCATGTAAATGTGGACTGTGATAATGAAGGCACTGTCTCCTCTTGGAACATACAAAATTACATATATATTATTCATTTTCTATGTAAATTAATTGTTAGATTTTAAATTTGATATGACATTTATATAAAAGATACATGCATTCATGTAGGGGGAGATGATTGCACACCAAATGTGTGTGCTAAAAAATATTCACTCAAGACTATATAATGCAATCCCTCTAAACCACTAACTCCACGATCATAAAAAATTCTAGTACATATAGCTCCACAAGATCTATAAGGATGGGGTCAAGTATGCACTCTAGGTGGTATATCTCCAAAATTAGTTATGTGTTGAACAAGTATATCAATAAGTTCACTAAGTACATACAAATTGTCAATATCCATGACATACTTTATGTAGAGGGGATTCTAAGATGAAGTAGATTTTGGGTAGGGATACTTTCAAGTTAATTAGGTGCATGACATGCACATAGTCAATCCTATGTAGAACCTTTCCCTTAGACCTAAAACTCAGGATAATCAAAATAATTTAGAATCTCATTAAGGATAAAATCACAGTTGAGTTTCCTCAAAAATGTAATGGGACCTCATGGTTGTTACATGGTGGATAATCAAACACCATCCACCATCGGTCCCAAAAATTAGCTTTGATCAAATTATGTTGGCACCTATAGATTGGGAAATGTTTAACAGTTATTGGAAATGGTGCATTGGTGGCTAGGTTAATGAATAAAAATAAATGGATGCTTTTGATATTTTTTTGTTTTTGACCTTATGTGATGATAATTTTTCAACATAATGAGCCCTAGAACTATCTTGATATGATTCCCATCTATCAATTTGACTTGTTATCAAGTTAACTTGACCCAATATTGACTCTAAGTTATTGGCTAGATAGACATAGTAGGTATTAATGGATGTGGGATCCCTCATTATTCTGATTTCTTGATCAATTTCAATTTTATTTTCCATAATGTGTGAAAATAGACCCTCTTAGATACCTAGGGGATCTAGTGGAATTGTAGGAGGGTTAGGTGGAGAAATATGAGGGTTAAGAGGAGGTGGAGGTTAGCCAAAAGATTAAGAAGGTTCAGTGGAGGGTTGTAGAGAGGATTAAGATGGTGAGGTGGAGGGTTAGCCACATAATTAGTAATGTTAGGATAATAATTATGGTATATTACAGTGGATTAGTCTATTTCAAATAAATAATTCATTAAAAAATGGTAAAATACAAGGTTAATAGGTGTAATTTTTGATGTGGATGCATTATGAAGTTTGGGATGTGTCAAGATTTACAATGGACTTATATAAAGTTTTGAGGTCTTTGGAAGAAGAAATCGATCATATAATAATAACACTTATGAGTTAGAAAATTGGTTAAATAATTACTAAACCATAATGTGTATGCATTTCCCTATAATGTGTATGCATTATGGTTAAATAATTACTAAACCATAATGTGAATAAATCATATTAATTATAGGGTATGTCCATGAAATTATCCCCCAAATCCATGCACATACCCCACTATCTCTCAAAAAGAACCAACAATCTTCCAATCCCTTTCATAGTGTATCCTTTAAGGCATGCATTGCACTAAAGGAGATTTAAACTCGATAAATTTTTATTAAAGGGAAATAATTAGTAAATGATAAGGTTTAAAGATATTATGTGTATACATAATACATTAGCTAAATCATCAAACAAAAAAGGAAACGGTAATTTAATTATAATTTGTGTCATAAAAATGGTTGTAGATGGTTGAAAGAAAATGTGGATGTAATTTTAATATTTCTAGGCTTAAAATTAGCTCAGATTTGTGTCTATAGTGTTATTTTTTCATAGATTGAGAATCTAAATCAAAGGTCATTTTGGGTGGATCCTATAAAAAAATCAAAACTACAATCATGGTAATATTACTGAGAATTGAACCATTTTAGCAAGCCTTGGTGTAGAGGTTGAATCTTGTTACTATTTTCCATGAAAGCATGATACTAAGGATCATAATCAAGATAAATATCATAATCATCCTTATGTTGCCTAAGATACCACATGGTATTGACATAAATGATGAAATACATATTTACAGAAATAATATGGAAATTATTGAAATAAAGTGAAAGGAAAATTAGCATGTAGGAAGGTACAACTAACCACATTATTATGTGAAATATTAAAAAAATTAATAATTTTTTTTGCATCTAATGTGGTCATAGTATAAATGAATTGAATAATCTAGGTAATTATATTTGGGTATGAGTCTAATTTTTAAAGGCCCAAAATAACTTTAGAAAAGTGGTGATATTTGTAGCAACCCTATACATGGAAACCATATGAAGGGGACATTATAAAATAATGGTGTGATATGAATATTTGGTATGAGTTTGGAAATAAAAATTTCTCTAGTGTAATTATAACAAACAAGACAAAGCATTGATAATTCTTGGTCCATTGTTAATTGAAAAGAGAGGAAACCAAATTAATTACTATTCCATAAAATTTAAGTATTCCTTGTAATATTCATACATAAACCTTAAGATTTGATACCTACCATTACTATTATTAGAAAATTTTTAATGCTATAGCTTTGATGAGAGAAGCACTAACCTTAAACCACTATGAATCACAAACCTTGACCCTAAATCCTAACAAGTAAATAATTCATAATAGATGCATAATGTGATAAAAATAAATATATAATCAAGATTTAAATATAATTAAAATTGTTACAATGCGTAAAACTAAGAAAATAATAGGCCAAAACTTAATCAAGTACACAAAGGATCCAAACAAACATGTTTTAAACTATAAGATTACAATGAACAAAATCCACTACCAATTTCACAACAAAACTAGGATTATTCTATATAAAGCCTTAAATCACTAAAAATAAGCTCTATAAAAATAATACAGATTAGTTTCTCCAATTGCCATCATTATGTATAACTTCTACTACCTCTATTTTAGATTCCACCACTATAACCATAATCAAACCATTCACAGCCACCTCTGTAAGCCCCACCATGACAAATTTTTTTCCAATCATGACGATCACCACTACCATACCCTCATCTACCACCTCCACCATGTTTTCAAGCCTAAGATTGGTTGACAATGATATCCCTTCCATCAAAATCCTTTCCATTTAGCCATTGAATGACACCTCTCAATGACTGGTCATGCATAAAGGTTACAAATCCAAATTTTCAAGATATTATAGTCTCTCAGTCACTCACAACCTACACAAAATTTTGAACAAAAAACCCAACATATTAAACCCCCATAATAACACTTTAATAGTGCATACATAGAAAATAACAAAAAATTATTTAGAAACCTTAGAATCCATGTAATGAAATTACTTAAATGTTTTAAAATAAGGGAACAATATATAATATAATTAATAATAAAAAAACACAATAATAATTGACAAAAGAGCACAATAATTAATAATTATGACTGGGTTGCTTCGAGGGGGAACCTACACAATAATGCAAGAAGAAAATAATTCACAATATGATGATAAAATACTAACCACTACCTCATATATATACTCTAATAAGCCATGGTTATTCCATAGGCTAACCACATAAATATCATATAGAAATGAACAAAGATAATATGAAATGTATGAAATCCACAATTCAGCCAAATGTATCCCTATATGCACTATAGTTAAGAGTGTAACATGACCCTCTAGTTAAAAATAGTGTTACCCTCAAATTTCAATCAACTCTGGATGCTACTTTAGGAAAAAATTATCCTCCCATGTTGCATATTCATGATTTAGAGTCTTCCACTTGATCAAATACTCTTTAATCCCTCTTGTTTGTAGACTTTTTGTGTATGTGTGAAGGATCTTCTCAAGCTCCATAATGACTTTGCCTTATTAATATAGTCCAGGTAACTCAATCTAGGTATAAAATCTCTATCTAATGACCTTATTTAGGCAAGATACATGAAATACAAGATATATGTAGGTGGATTGGGGTAGCTCCAACTTGTATACCACACTGTCAATTTTATGTAAGATCTGAGAAAGGCCATAATAATTAGGAGAAAATTTGTTATTATTTTTATTTTGATTTAAGGGATATATTTATATAGATGTAATCACATAATGACCTGATGATTTATATCAAAATGCATCTTACTATGGTGTTGATCAACTTGTTTCTTCATTTTATTATATGCTAATACTAAATTCTCACTTAAACTAGTTAGTACCTCTTGTTGATGTTAAATGTGTTACCCAACAACTCAAATCTTGGGTTTCACCTTTAAAGATGAATTTTTTGATGGGGAATGATATCCATAAATTTCCATAAAGGGAGATAATTTACAAGATCTATGGAAGGAACTGTTTTACCACCATTATGTTAGTGGTAGCCAATGGACCACTGATTTCTAATTATCTAATGCAAAATAATGAATTTACCCTTCTAGGCATTTGTTGAAAATATCTATATATCCATCAAAAATATGATGATAAGATGTGATATAATCCAATTGAATACCCAAACATGAAAATAACTCAGTCCAAAATTTACTAGTGAAGATAGGACCACAATCACTTACAATGATTTTGGGGGTAGCGTGCAACTTTTGAATTGTATTGATAAAAGTAATAAATATTGTATTAGCTATAAATGGATCTGATAAGGAATAAAAATGATATATTTTGTGAGCTTATCTACAAATACCATGATGAAAATTTTATATTCATACCTCAATAACCCTATAATGAAATCCATGGAAACCTCCTCCCACTGCTAGTTAGGGATTTATAATGGCTAAAAAAGACCTACTGTCTTAATTTTTCACTTTTGTTCTATTTAAAAATTGTGCATTCTACCAAAAATTTATGTATATCCCCCGTAAGTTATTATTAAATTAAATCTTTCTTGATTCAATGATGTCTTCAGAACTCTTAAGTACCCCCATATTGGAGATGCATGAATCTCTTAAATGATCTTGTGTTTGAGGACATGATCCTTATAACAACTCTTAGGACTACAACAAAAACCACAATACACAACAAAGGCACCAAAGAAAATAACACTTAACACCTAAGAAGAAACAAGACATGAAAACCAAGAAACAAAGGAAACTAACTATACCAAACTTGTGTAGACACAATTATAGGAAGAAATATCATAGGTAATATAAGAAACTGACCTAAACCAAAATACTTTCTCCTCCAGGATCAAATAAAAAGGTCCTTTGATCACCATGGTACAATGAGTTCTAATTATCATATGATGATTAGAGTACAAGGTCCTTTAATCACAATGGTACCATGAGGTCTTATTATCATATGATGGTTAGAGTGTAGTTAAGTACTACTCATGGAAGGAGAACTTCCACATGTAGCTATAGACATTAACATTATCATAGCCCATTAGGGGAGTAATTGAATATTCTTATTCCATTCTTAGGTGCATATGATAGGTAAGAAAGTCAATAACTCAATCATATTAATACCACACTTATATTATTTACATGAGCATCCTCATCTCTACCTCAGTCATATGTTGCTCCTAATCAAGTTGGACAGTTTGAAGTGGTTATTGTGGTATGGCTACAAGAAATCAAGTGTCATTTGAATAGACATCTCCTCATGTTGATCAGTCCCCTCAATATATAATTCTTCCTTCTTTTGCACTCTCTCTTGAATAAAACTCAAAGTAGGAAAGGTTTTAAGGACTTATGAGGGAATTGGAAGGTATTGAAATTCATTTTCTTAAGGTTTTTAGGGATGATGGGAAGCTCAACAGAGGACTGATATGGGATGGAGGGGGTGTAAGGATAACAATAATGAATTTTTTATCTCTCAAGTATTATTATCTTCTCCTCTATGCTTGAAACTAGACCATATATGTCCAACATGTCACTATTTAGCCTTGAATGACCCTCCCTCATAAGAGATTCCCACTCTTTATTGTATTAATATAATAAATATCTTATGCTTCCAATAATATACCCAAGAATTTTTTGGCCATAACCTCTATTTGTGTCAATCTCCACAATTTATCTCTCATAACCCAATAAAGTTTGCTTAAGGATTGAATCAGATTGGTTTGAGACATGGCTAGAATATCTAGGTTGATTAAGATGATAATTGGGATGCCAAGGAGGTAAATAGGACTCATAAGGAGGGTGATAATATTGAAATTAAAAAAGGCTCATTATAGGGCTGATAAGGGTCAATATAAGATTGATAGGGGTCATAATGGGGCTGATATGGGTCATAAGGTTACTGATAAAGAGGTGTATGATAGAATTTTGACCTATATGAAGCCATTGCACATCATGATATAACTGAAATCAAGGTGAACTATCAATCAACAAGATGATCTTACCATGAGATGATGACCTTATGATGACCCTTGTCATGAACTTCTAATTACAAATTTGCTTCTCAAGTCCTTGAAGTTCTCTAAGATGACCAAGTGATATAAGTGGGTACTCCAAATGATTGAATTTGGTCCCATAAAGTGTGCCAAAATTGTTATCACTCTAACCTTCACCCTAAGAGGAGGTTATTTAGGCCTACCTCCAAGGTTGGGTTAACATGGGAATAACCCAAGGCTGTGGGTGGCCTATGGTTGGGTTAGACCTCTACATTATGGGGATAGCTCCCCTAGTGCATCTATTATGGCTCAAAACCACTAAGACCTAATGATTAGAGTGAAAAGGGGTAAATAATATACATAAAAAGAAACCTAATATATGGATGGTGATGTACCAATATCATTATCCACCTTATTTGATCTCTAATAACACTAATGAACCAAAATTGCATTGAAACACTTTATCCAAGGATTATATGCAATAATGATTCACATGAAGGTCGTGGTGGATGGATACAACTTGAAGGTGATGAATGAGAGGTCTGACTTGAGATAGTTTCAACTAGACTACACTTCAAGTATGATCACCAGCCTTTGACACATCATATGACTTACATGAGACAGCTTGATAGCATTTAAGTGTGGAAAGGACCTAAAAAGGGAGAATTATACCTCTTATTCATATCAAAACAAACATATACACACTAAATAATATTCATGAAGAATTTGTAATAGTCCATTAAGAGTCTAAGTGGTTTACAAGATACAAATCTAGGTAGAGTTTCCTCATACCCAAGTGAGGGTTGTAAACAAAGGACTTAAGGCCTAAATATATAGAATAATAGACAAGAAAAGGAGGTAAAATTTCATGGATAAATAATTAAGGATTCATAATGATCATTATTTACTCCATAACAATCATACTCAACCATAACAGTCCTTATTACTCATTCGATGCATTGGAGACCTTCAATGAGCTGTTGGGCATTGAGATAGAGTGGTAGGGGCTAATACATACTTGGTTGAACTCATTCAAGGCATGACCATACCCAAATATGGTTAATTATTCTCTTAGGTTGAAATAAACATGTCATACCAAGATTTAGGATTTCCAAGTAGTTCACACATGAAATTTCACTTTTCTTAGGTGACTAGGCTACATTTACTAGGTTTGGAGACTGGCTATTTTGCAAAGAATTATAAAAGAATTTTCAATATTAAATGTGAGTATTTGGTAACTTGGGAAGGTGAAATATGTCCCAAACCACCCCCTCTAATGATTTAAAACTCTTTAAACAACTATGTACCCTATAAACATTACAAAATCCTACAAAATCATGATTTTTAGGGGGTTTGTACACATATCTGTACAACATAGTACCATGATTAAGGTCTCCTCTAAGTGGAATATGTGATTAATATATTAATTAGGTCAACCCAAGGTTTTTGAGTGAAAATATCTCCACTTTTACTTCATTGGGTTTATCTTAGGGTTTAAGCAATGTTGGGTGTGGAGCCTGATTGTCTTCCAGGATCAGAGGTTAAAATTTTGATGTTTTTTTAGCTAATTTTTAGATCCTATTATTTGTATCCATGATGGTGATATGGATTTCAAATGGGTATTTTTACCCCTTAAAATTTTATGGGGTCATTCTATACTCAATCTAGGCCATTGATTATAGGTTTTCAGATCTGACAGTAGAGGTTATGTTTAGGTGTTTTTCCACCCTAGAAATGAATTGAGATATGGCTGAGAGGTAACAGAAGATTATTGTACATGGAGAGGAGGTAGAGAGGTGTAATAGGTTTTGTTTTAGGATTTTTTATCCCTTGTATTATTGGAAATAATATACTGGACAAGTTTGGTGGATGTAGCCCATCTTGGGTGAGGCACATTAAATTTGGTGTCTCTTTTTTTGTGCATGTTTATGATTATTTTCTATATCTTTGATCTATTAATTTCATATTTTATATTTTATGTGATTTGGAGATAAATATATGTTTTATTTTATCCTGATAAGTGGTATTAGAGTAAAGGTTTTATTTGCAGACTTTTAAATCACAAGAAAACAAACGTTTGATCTAGAGTGGGAGCTATGGTGAATGAAAATAAATCTAGGGTGGAGAAGTTCAATAGACAAAAATTTGGATTGTGGAAGATGTAGATGGAGGATTACCTTTACCAGAAGGACCTATATTTTCCATTGGGAGGGCAAGCCAAGAAGCCATCAATAATGTCATATGAAGCTTGGGAACTATTAGATCAAAAATCCCTTACAACCATATGGTTATGCCTTGAATCTTATATAACATTCAACATATCACAAGAAAAGACAATAGGTATTATGAGCACATTAGGAAAGTTATATGAAAAATCCTCTACCTCAAATAGAATATTTTTGATGAAAAAATTATTCAATATGAAAATGTCTGAAAATGGTTTAGTACCAGATCATTTAAATGAGTTTTATATGGTTACTAGTCAGTTACATTATGTAAATATTGACTTTGATGATGAATTTAGGGCTCTTCTCATTCTTTTTTCCTTACCTGAAAGCTCAATTAGCTTGTTAATGGTAGTAAGCAACTCTATGTCTAATAATTCTAAACTAAAGTTTGAAGATGTGGTGGGTGTTATCCTAATTATGGAAATACAAAGGAAAAATACAAGTGAAACATCCATATATATAAATTCATTAATAGTGGAGAACAGAGGAAGGCAGAAGAATAGAGGAAGAGAAAACCTTAGAAAATCAAAAAGGCTTGCAAGATCTAAATCAAGAGGCAAGATGGAATGTTGGATCTGTAATAAGTTAGGACACACAAAGAAAGAGTGTTGGTTTTGAAAGGATAAATTGGGTAAGGACCAATAAGAAGGTACTAGAGAATCAAATGTAGTAGGTGATGTACTATAAGATGCTATTATACTTTCTTTGGATAATATTTATGAATCTTGGGTTTTAGATTTAAGTGCTTCTTTTCATACTACCCCTCATAAGCATTATTTTATAGATTACATTCAAGGTAATTATGGGAATGCTTACCTTGGTGATGGTGAACCTTGTAGTATTATTGGAAAAGAAAGTGTTATTGTTAAATTATAGAATGGGAATACTTGGGTGCTAAAGGATGTCAGGCATATTTTGAGCTTGAGGAGGAATTTGTTCTCTATAGGGTAGTTGGGTAGTGAGGGTTATATGGTCACATTTATATTCAAATCATGGAAGGTTACAAAGGGTTCCTTAATGGTTGAAAAAGGTAAGAAAGTAGGCACTTTATATTTGTTTATAGATAATGTTAATTCATCTTGTGTTGTAATTAATACAAGTAAAGATGTAGCTTTATGGTATTACAGACTTGGCCACATGAGTGAAAAGGGAATGAAGACCCTACATGCAAAAGATAAACTAGTAGGTCTAAAAGAATTAGATCTAGACTTTTGTGAGCACTGCGTATATGGGAAATAAAAATGTGTGACATTTATAAGGGTTGGACCAGTCAAAAAAGAATAAAAATTAGAGCTTATGCATACAAATGTATGAGGACCAACTCAAGTATCTTCACTTGGTGGTTCAAATTATTATGTTACCTTTATTGATGATGCAACTAGGAAGGTTTGGGTATACTATATAAAAAGGAAGTCTGATGTTTTTGATACATTTAAGAAATGGAAAGCTTTAGTTGAAAATGAAACATGTTTAAAACTAAAATGTTTTAGATCAGATAATGGAGGTGAGTATTTTACTAACAATTTTAATGATTACTATTTAGAAAGTGGAATTCATAGATAGAGAATGCTTTGAATAAAACCATAATAGAATGGTGTGTCAAAAAGAATGAATAGGACTATTATGGAGAATGAAAGATGAATGAGATTGCATGCATGTTTGACTTTATAGTTTTGGGTAAATGTTGTAACTACTATAGTTTATTTGATAAATAAAGGACCTTTGAGTGCTTTGGATGGTGGAATACTAGAGGAGGCATGAAATAGAAAGAAGGTAGATTATTCTTTTCTAAGAGTTTTTGGTTATGAGGCATTTTATTATATTAACAAAGATCATAAGAATAAGTTAGAAGCTAAGTCTCATAAATGCATATTTATTGGTTATGGAACTGATGATTATGGGTTCTAGTTGTGGAATCTAGAAGATAAGAAAATAATTAGGAGTAGAGATGTGTTACATGAAATATTCATGTACAAGGACCAATTGTAGGAAAAGAAACAAGTAGAATCTAAAAGGGAATATATAGTATTAGAAGACATTACAAAAAAATGTCCCAAAATTTCTTGATCAAAATGTGAAATAGGAATAGGTACCTCAAACCCTTGTTAGAAGATTTGCAAGAGTGAGTAGACTACCTGATCATTTTTATCCTTCTTTATATTATTTATTACTTACTGATGGTGTTGAGACATAAATATATGAAGAATTAGTGCAGATTGATGCCAAGGATAAGTGGGAATCAGATATGGATGAGGAGTATGATGCTCTAATGGAAAACCAAATATGGGATTTGGTGGAGCTTCCCAAAGGAAAGAAGGAATTGCAGAATAAGTGGGTATACAGGATAAAGGAAGAGAAAAAAGGTAAAAATAAATTTAAGGCTAGAATGGTGGTTAAATGTTTTACATAAAATGAAAGTATAGACTTTGATGAAATATTTTCTCCATTAGTTAAACTGACTTCTCAAAGAGCTATTTTAAGTTTGGTAGCAATAGAAGATTTGTACCTTCAACAATTAGATGTGAAGATTGCATTCCTTCATGGTGACTTAGAGGAGGAGATATATATGGAGCAGTCATAGGGGTATGAAGTAAAAGGTAAGGAGAAAATTGTGTGCAGGTTGAAGAAGAGTTTGTATGGCCTAAAACAAGCTCCAAGATAGTGGTATTTGAAATTTGATAGTTTTATGACATAACAGGGTTATTGTAAATGTCATTTAGACCATTGTGTATATTTTAAAAGTTTAAAAATGGTAGATACATTATTTTGATTTTATATGTAGATGATATGCTTGTAGCTGGTTCCAACATGAAAAATATTAATATACTCAAGAAAAAGTTAAGTGATAGATTTTTTATGAAGTATCTAGGTGAAAATTAACAAATCCTTGGTATGAGGATAAATAGAGATAGAATAGGAAGATGGAATTATCACAGGGAGAGTACATCAAAAAAGAGTTGGAAAGATTTAATAAGTAGGATGTAAAATTAGTTGGGACACCTTTGGTTACACACTTTAAATTAACAAAGGAACAATATCCTCAAACATAAGAAGAAAAGAACTTGATGTCTAAAATTTCATACTCATTAGCGATTGGTAGTTTAATGCATACAATGTTGTATACAAGGTTGGACATTACACATGTAGTGGGAGTGGTGAGTAGGTTCATGAGTTATCTAGGAAAGGAACATTGGAAGGCAGTAAAATGGATCCTTCATTACTTAAGAGGGACCATAGATACAATGTTAAGATATGGTAGATCAGATGTGGCATTACAGGGATATGTTGACTCAAATATGGTCGGTGACTTAGATGGTAGAAGAAGCACTATAGGGTAGGTGTTTATAGTAGGTGGTATAATAGTTAGTTGGGTATCATGTTTATAGAAGTTTTTGGCACTTTCAACTACAAAGGCTGAGTATGTTACTACTATAAAAGTAATAAGGGAAATAATTTGGTTACATAGGTTGATGGAATAATTGGGACATACTCAAGAAATATGTACTCTATATAGTGACAATCAGGGTGTAATCCATCTAGCCAAAAACTAAATTTTCACTCCATTAAAAAACATATTTAGTTTTGGTATCATTTTATTCTGTTAGGTTGTGGAGCTAAAAGCTTCACTGATGCAGACATTGGAGGAGGTTGCTGAGTGTCACAGTCACCGACGTTGGTCAGGCCAATTGACCTCAGTTAGGTGTAGACAAGAAGCTACCAACATTGGTCAGGAATTAGCCAATGTCGGTCATCCCCAGGCAGATAGGGACCGACATCGGTCACTTGTGTGGTTTTAGAACTACTAGTTCACGAACAGTTAGTTAATGAACCATTTGTTTGCATGTTGAAAGGCTAATTTTAGTCTTGAGCTATGGATCTAATTATTGTAATTAGATGTCTAATTATTGTTTGCATGAGATCTATATAATAGACTCATGGGCTATATTGTAAAGTGTGAGGGATCAAAGTATGGATTCCTCGAGTGCTAGATAGAGAGAGCAAGCTTGGCTCTTCATAATGCCATAGTGCCAAGTGTGTATGATCAAGTAGATCTGTGGGAGAGCAAGGTCTGGTAGAAGATCCACAGGGGTGTTGGTTTGGAGGACAAGGGTTCTTCATGGTATGTAAGATCAGGTTCGTCTATAGCTGTGCAAGATTAGGTAGGAGATCTACATGTGGTAAGTAAGGTCGATTATTCTGTAGGTGTGTGTGTGCGAGATCTAGGTTTGTAGGTGTGCAAAACTAGGTTGATTTGCAGGTGTGTAAGATTAGGGAGGTCAGCAACACAACAGGTAGCAAGATCAGGTGAGATCTACTTGGAGTACATTGTGTACTTGGAGTATGTGTGTATACTCAGACTTGGAGTACTTTTGAGTACTTGGTGGACTGGCAGTATTGTTATTGACTGGTGGACTTGCAGTATTGTTACTAGCTAGTGGAGGTGAACAATAACTCTGTGTGTGAGTTGCTTGTTGGGACCCTAATTGAGAGAGTGAGCTCTTGAAGAGATTTACTTTTTATGCCCTAGAGGTGTGGGAGCCCTAGAGGTGTGTAAGGAAGAAGACTATGGCATCTTCTTTGTTGTATTTCCTTCTGGAAGAGTATTAATACAATTGGGTATTGTCTCTCATATTCTGTGTTGTTTCTAATTCTAGTTACTTATTGCTTCTGGTTAATTCCATATGTTTAGTTGCTTGTATATGATAATCAATTGTGCTTCCTAGGTCCTAACAATTGGTATTAGAGCTAAGGTTGTAGGGAGTAGGTTTTGTGTTTGATTACAGGTCACTCTCAGGGGTTTCTGATTGAGTGGGAGTATAGCAATGGCAGAAGAAAGTACACTAAGAATGGAGGAATTCAAAGGCACGAATGATCAATTACGGTGTTATGGAAAGGAAGAGCAGGAAAAGAAAGATTGTTGGTTGGTAGCAGATCAACATGAAGGAAATAAAGTGGCAGGTATTATTGCATGGATTGTTGCACTGGTTGCTCTTTTATGTTCCTTGGATAAAGTAGAATCTTGGTTTATAGATTCTATTGCCTCTTTCCATGCAACTTGAAATAGAGGGGTTGGTGAGCCTTGTCAAAGTATTGGCAAAGGGGAAGTGTGGCTGAAATTGCAGACGGCCAACACATGGGTGTCGAAGGAGGTCATGCAGGTCCCAGTCCTAGAGATGTAGCTAATTTCTTCAAAAAAGTTGGGTGATGAGAGATGCACAATAACTCTCACAATGGATTCTTGGAATGTTACCAAGGATGAACTTGAATTAGCTGGTGGTAAGAAAGCAAGTACTCTTTATCTACTTACTTATATTACTGATTCTTCTTCTATTGTGAAGACGTGGCTTTGTAGGCTTGGTCACATGAGCAAGAAAGAGATGCATGTTCTTAAGAAGAAATTAGATGTGTTTGACAAACTTAAGAACTAGAAAGCCTTGGTGTTCATGGAGGAGATGATGGATAGAGATCAGTGGAGAAGGCTGAGTAACTCTGAGCAGGGCAGTTTAGACAGGGTTTTGATCCAAAGAGAGCTTGCGGGTAAAAAGTCATCACTCACAAGCAAACACAGGTACTGACATCGATCAGGGGTAACTGACGTCAAATAAATAGGCACCAACGTCAGCCATGTGTAGACCAGAGAAGTTAGTGGTGTTGGGTAGGTGGTGACTAATGTTGATTAGAGAATCAACATTGGTAGTTAGTTAGTTGCATGGAACTAACGTCAGTCGGGTGCAGACTGGGAGGTGATCAACATCAGTCATTAGAATGGATTTTGGGTAGACAGCAAGCTGTCAAGGAGTCTCAAATGCCCATGGGGAGGACTGAAAGTATAAGTAAGCCTCAAATTCATTATTCCTCTTCTTTATACTACTTGTTGCTCACTGATTGTCAAGAACCAGGAAGTTTTTAAAGAAGCATAATAGGTAGGATCCATGAAACAGTGGGAGCATGGCATGAATTCTTTGAAGAAGAACCAAACGGGATATTTGGTAGGGTTTCCAGCTAGTATGAAAGCATTGAAAGATGAATGGATTCCTTGGTTAAAGAATAGAGAGAATGGATACGTGAGACAGAAGGCCAGGTCATATGGTCTTGAGGAAGCTGTAGGATAGTGGTATAGGTTTGACAGGTGTATGACAAAGTAGGGCTTTAGTCAATGTCAGTGTAACCATTGTGTTTGTCTTATTAGGGTGGATGATGGTCATGCCATTATCTTGTTATTGTATGTGGAGGATGAACTTGTTGCAGGGTCACACATGCAGGGTTTTGCTGAGGTAAAGGTAAAGTTAGTTTAGTGGTATGTCATGAAGAATTTAGGAGCAGTGAAATTCTTTGGCATGAGTAATCCTAGAGATAGGAAAGATCACAAGTTGATGTTGTCATAGGATGATTGTGTGAAGGTAGTGCAGGATGCAGAATTGGGCAACACACCTATGGATGGATAGTTCACAGAATAGGGTCCCCAATCACATGATGAGGTTGAGTACATGTGTACTCCTTGAGTTTGCCCAAGTAGTGGGTATTGTCACAAAGTTTATAGTCAATCTAGGAAGGAAGCACTAGAAAGTGGTTCAGTGTGTTCTCAAGTATCTGAGAGGGACTAGCAGCAGGTCGACATTCTATGCAGGGTCAGGACTTCAGATGTGGTAGGTTACTTGGATGATAGGTGTTGCACCATAGGATGTGTGGTGGTTGGTCTTCAAGATTGAGCTTGAAGAGGGATACAAGCTAGGAAATAGATTAGATAGTGTATAGGTACATGTATAGTGCAGCTATTTATCTCTAAGTGGGAGATTGTTAGGTTGTGGAGCTAAAAGCTTCACTAATGCAGACATTGGAGGAGGTTGCCGAGTGTCACAGTCATCAGCGTCAGTTAGGACAACCAATGTTGGTCAGGTGTAGACAAGAAGCTGCTGACATCGGTTAAGAATTAGTTGATGTCGGTCATCCCCAGGTAAATAGGGACCAACGTCGATCGCTTGTATGGTTCCAAAACTACTAGTTCACAAATAGTTAGTTAACGAACTGGTTGTTTGCATGTTGAAAGGCTAATTTTAGTCTTGAGTTATAGATCTAATTATTGTAATTGGATGTCTAATTATTATTTACATGAGATCTATATAATAGACTCATGGGATGTATTATAAAGTGTGAGGGATCAAAGCAGGGATTCCTCGGGTGCTAGATAGAGAGAGCAAGCTTGGCTCCTCATAGTGCCATAGTGCCAAGTGTGTATTATCAGGTAGATTTGTAGGAGAGCAAGGTCTGGTATAAGATCCATAGGGGTGCTAGTTGAGAGGACAAGGGTTCTTCATGGTATGTAAGATCAGGTTGGTCTGTAGGTGTGCAAGATCAGGTAGGAGATCTACATGTGGTAAGAAAGGTTGGTTGATCTGTAGGTGTGTGTGTGTGTGTGAGATCTAGGTTTGTAGGTGTATAAAACCAGGTTGATTTGTAGGTGTGCAAGATCAAGGAGGTCAGCAACACAATAGGTAGCAAGATCAGGTGAGATCTACTTGGAGTATGTTGTGTACTTGGAGTATGTGTGATACTCAGACTTGGAGTACTTTTGAGTACTTGGTGGATTGGCAGTATTGTTACTGACTGGTGGACTGGCAGTATTGTTACTAGCTAGTGGAGGTGAATAATAACTCTGTGTGTGAGTTGCTTGTTGGGACTGTAATTGAGAGAGTGAGCTCTTGAAGAGATTTACTATTTATGCCCTAGAGGTGTGGGAGCCCTAGAGGTGTGTAAGGAAGAAGACTGTGGCATCTTCTTTGTTGTATTTCCTTTTGGAAGAGTATTAATATAATTGGGTATTGTCTCTCATATTCTATGTTGTTTTTGATTGTAGTTACTTATTGCTTCTAGTTAATTTCACATGTTTAGTTTCTTGTATATGGTAATCAGTTGTGCTTCCTAGGTCCTAACATATTCATTTAGTGATAGAAGAAGAGAAAATGAAATTGGAGAAGATACATACCAGTAAAAATCCTATGGATAAGATGACCAATGTAGTTACAAAAGATAAGTTAAATATTTGTTTAGATTCAATTGGTCTTCATGGATGATAATTAAATTAATGAACTTTTCTAGGTCTAGATACTATAGTGGATGCAGTAGTGATGGAGTTGCTACAATCAGTCTCTAAGTGGGATATTGTTGGGTGTGGAGCTTGATTATCTTCTAGGATCAAAGGTTAAAAATTTGATGTTTTTTAACTGGGTTTTAGATCCCATTCTTTGTATCCATAATGGAAACTAGGGTTGCTAGGGGGGATTCACCCCCTTGTGGGGTCTAGGAGGATGACCCCCCTGGTGGAGGGTTTGGGTACTACGTGCCCTAGTGGAGGTTAGGGATCAATTCCCTCAAAGGGAAAATTTTATTAAAATTGCCTTGTAAAATTATAATTTTGTAGTCAATCTGGACCATTGATTATAGGTTTCTAGATCTAATGGTAGAGGTTAAGTTTAGGTGTATTTTCACCCTAAAGGTGAATTGAGATATGGCTAAGAGGTAATTAAATATTATTGTACATGGAGAGAAGGCAAAGAAGGTAGAGAGGTGTAACATGTTTTGTTGCAAGATTTGTTTCTCCCTTGTAGTATTGGAAACAATATACTAGACACGGTTGGTGGATGTAGCCCATCTTGGATGAACCACTTTAAATATGGTGTCTCATATTTTTTATATGTTTATGATTATTTTTTGTATATTTGATTTATTCATTTCATATTTTTTCTTGTATGCAATTTGGGGATAAATCTGTGTTTTATTTTTATCCTAATAAGCAATATTTTGGAGTTCTACCATCTTAATGATGGTTCATAAAATCAAACCTTTAATAAAAAATTATGGCAATAGATGTTTAGACCATAGGCCCCCTAAAGCTCCTAAAAATATTTGATTCCCATGAATGTTGTGCAGAGAGATATGAGTAGAAGATGATGGTTTTCAAACTCCTTGCAAGCTTTATGGACATGGCTGCAGTCATAATCATGATTCATAGAGGTGGGCCCCTTAATCCAAGTCTATCTTCCATATATGTTAATTCAATAGGGGTTTATAACTTCCCCTAAGGTCATTATCTATGATTCTTTTTGTCATGTGAAAAATGAGTGTTTGAAGTAGTGTCTTGAAGTGGCAGGCTAGGTGTAGTACAATATAAGATGGGTGATGGGACTATTTTGACCTTTTACTTGATCCCATCTACCCAAAAAATCCTATTTATGACCTATAACATTAACTTACACCTTATCATGATCTTTAATTTTATTGGGAGGTTTAAGTATGCCTCAATGTGATGGTGTGGTTTGAGGCCTAAACATGGCTTTAGGCCTTACAGGCTTAGTCTGAGTCTTAGATTATTTTAGATAGATTTAGAACCTAAACATAATCATATTAATTTTTTAATTTATTTTCACCCCTTTTCAATTATCTCCTATTTCAAAAGCTTCATCTCTATCCCTTTTTCATGTAAGTCTATCTTCAGTCACTTTTCACTATCATGCCCAAAATACTTGATAATAACATTAGGACTTGAATATCCCTTTCTCTTTATAATATAGTGTTGATGTAATTTTATATTCCTATAACATTTCTCAGGGTTGGAAACACCCTTAGGGTCAATTCCTCTATCAACTCTACCCTCTGCATATTCTCATCTCTTGCCTAGGGTTTATGCTTAATTAGGCTTATGTAGCCCTAAACACTTGATTGAGTGATTTCTTTCCTTGTGTTTTATTATAATCTTGGATTTTTTTATATCTATATCCTACTTACTATTAGATGATTTTAGCCATTAGATAACCCCAAAACATGTATACACCCTTAACTAATATGCATAGGTCTATTTAGGCCTAATAGGCCTATGTAGGTCATTAAGCTCTTCCTATATTTAGGAATGTAAATAATTAATGGGTAACACTAAGATATTCTTAGGAAAACAAGTGAACCCTTATTTTTTACCTTTATGATTCTCCTTCATTGGATTCATCTACCACATAACACTCTACCTATAAGTGGCAGTCAGGCCTTTGACTATGCTATAGGTGTAAGAGGAAAGATTTATTCACTTTATAGAGATATTATCCCACATTAACCAAAACTAATAATCCTATCCATGATTTTTTTTAGTATCAATTCATTCTCCTTACCTAATGACACCAAAAAATAAGGTTAATGCTCAAGTTTTCCTTTGTCTATAATAATGCCTATATATGCTTACATGAGGATCCTTGGATATGTGAGAGACAAATATAATTATGAAAAACTTATATTAGTTCATCAAATTTATAATTTATGCCATAAAGTGTAAATACATCTTGTACTTAACACTTTTCAAGGCCCTTCAAGATTAGTTTCCATGTTCAATTGCTCTTTACCTATAATCGAGCCTATAGGTGGTCTAGTTATCTGATTGTAAATCCTTGAAGCAAATTCGTTAGGTTTGTACCTTTTTATTTTATTGTTCTTGAAAAAATATGTATAAGTTTCTCCCTAATCTAAATTCCTTTGATATTTTTTACTAAACTATCTTCTACTCACTATCTTGTCTTCTCACAACTGGCCTGTGACTGCCTACCTAGGTCTACTAGGCCTAATTATTCATCAAGGTCCTTTACTTTATTACAAAGACTAGAGCATTAAAATGAGATTTATGACTCTTGACTAAAATTTTGGATACTCCCTTAATTTTATATCAATTAACCATTATGTATGCTTGTACACACCTTAGTCTCCTCCTCATGACCTTGATTGTAACTATATACTTGGGTTTAACCAGGCCTAATTATATCTTAAAGAGACAAACTATCAGATAAGCATTGGGACATCATTGAAGATAATATGTATCCTTATAATCCTATAAAACATTCTTCAATATTCAAAATGATCAACATCTCTCAAATTTTACCACTGTAACCCTGTGTATGCACTTTGAGGCTCTCACTGATCTTGTCCTTTTGGGGTGGTGGAGATGGTGTTGATCCTACATCTGACCCTAATGCCCACATCACCATAATTATTCATAAGGATCTTATGAATCTCAAGGATCCTCAATTTCATCTTCATATCAAACCAACAATGACCACCCTACTTGCTCTGTCTACCTTGAAAGGCCTATAGTGACTATGAGAGTGTTTATCTCTCAAAGGCCTTAGGGATGGGAATGCATCTTGAGTTTAAGGAAATGAGGATTATAAGGGTAGTAGTATGGAGGGTGACCATAACATGAATCCCATGCATATTTTTTATTCACCTAATAGTTATCTATAGATACTATAGTGACACCTTGTTCATACTTGTCAGGAGATCACACAATGCACCTATGATAATCACCTTGGAGCATGATTTAAAGGCGTTAATTTTAATTGATTAATTGGATAAGAATTTAAGGATATATAAGTTTTTAAAGGACTAAAATAAACCCATCACCCAATCTAAAACCACCCCCTCACTCTCATATTTCTTTACTAAAGCTCTGCAACATGAAGAACACTACCATGTAACCTGTAGATGTGTCAACATGAATGTTTCATTGCTTTTACATCTTCATATGTGTGAACTATGGGTATATGGTGATGGATATGGGATATGAAGAAATGTATAATAAATATACAAAAGGTTACTTTAAAAACATTCTAAGAGTGTACCAAAACTAATGCCATTTTAACCCCTGCATAGATGGCAACGATTTGACTACCCATATTCTTAATGTTTATACATAAAGTATAAGCCATGGATTTGGAAACCAATGACAAGAATGGAGAGTTCAAGATAATCCCTTCCTCTTCCCAAATTCTTTGATACTCATTTTCTCTCTCTTATACCGACTGATCAAAAACTTAAAATCTTGTCTAGATTGTCAAAGAGCTCAGTGGAGAGAGAGAGAAATGGTTTTGGGATTGTTTTGCATATTTTGGGATTGTAACTCCTATGAGATAGCTAACATGAATCCTTAGGTAATATTTTACCTTTCTCTCTAAGAAAATGACCGTACATGTTTATACAACCTTGTAAAACACCTACAAATAGCTTGTTTTCCTACATTTCTACATGTTTAAAACCTTGAGATTCCATTGGAGCGTAGGAAGAGGGAAAACATAAGTCAAATCACCTTTAAATATTAGTGTTATGGTTGGGTTAATTGAAGAGATTTACTTTCCCATGCATGGGACCCATTTGATGAATGAAAAGTGAATTTGAGTTCCAAATGGACCTTTATAGATATGAAACTACCTATTCATGAATATATGATGATAATGGGATCTTTCAAGACCATTTATAAACAATGAGACACCTAAAAAATTACCCTTTCTAAAGTTTTTATAATGCATTGTGACCAATATGAGGTGTTTGAGGGTTATTTGATGACTTAGAGGATGAATCAAGGTTTTAACTAGGCTTGGATGGACATGTCATAGAAAATAACATTATGAACATCTTTTACCTTATGTCATGACTCCAAAAAAGGCTTAGACACACCTATATCATGCTGACAAAGCTCTCCCTTCTTGAAATGGTTTAGACATGCCTAGAACCATATGAATTAGAAACATTAAATCTTCCAAATACCTTAACTTCTATTAAATACCCTTAATCTTTCAAATAGGAAAAAGACCCCTCTCTAGACATCACAAGACATTTTGACACTCTCTTTCTCATTCAATGACCACATGACCACTTAGTGTATCAACCAAATGACCTCAAATAGGCTATGCCATATGATAGTCTCCCAACTAGGTTTTGACAGACATATGACACCATTAATAAGGCTAAAAGACTTTCAAGAGCTAGTTATAATACTATGAAAAGTTATAGACACCATGGAAAATCTTAGGGGGATTTTGAATTGTAGGGATTGACATTTGGCCTGGGAAGCCAAATTATCAATAGTTAAAATTAGACATGTGTGCGTAAATCAATCAAGTTTTTTTTGGTCCAATGGAGTATTCCATCCATACCATATGAAAAGGAGTGGTACTATATAATCCTCCTAGGCACCCTCAAAATGGGTGTATGGGTCTAGGAAAGGATTACTACGGATTTTATGATCTTTTCTCATTTTCAAAACTGAATTGCCCATCTAAATTTTATGAATGCCTATACCCATTCTTCCACACCCTAAATAATCTCACTTCTCATGTTTCATCCAATATATATTAGTATTAGGGAATTTGGGGTGTATGAAAACAAGTTCATACCCAAACATGACCCAAAAAAGCAACATGAAATTTTATAAAATAGGGTACAACTATAACAATTGTTGCTACAAGAACATTACTCAAAGTTGCATGGTAGGATACCAAATTTAGAGAAGCTTTCACAAGTTGAAAATAATTCATATATAATTCACCCTAACAATAATAAAAATAAATAATAATGTTGTAGTATAATTAATTCCCCTCAAATACCCAAACAAGATCTTAAATTATCTAAGGGTTCTAACACGGCTTGTCCTCCTTACATATATACACCAAACATAGAATAAGTTTATTCAAACTGAAAGGGATATCATCAAGGCTGATTCCCCCTCTCATGACTATACCCAAAAAAATTAAGAATATTCATAATTAAGGGAATGTTATCATGGTTTATCCCCCTCTCATGACTAATAACCAATAGAACCAACATGATTTTATCCCACCTCTCTCAATGCATGGTGGAGACCTCTCAGCTAGTTAACTTAAATTCATAAATTTAGTGTTTAAAAACAATATGTAAGTCTAGAGTGGTCAATAATATAAGGACCCTATATAATAGGAAAAGGTATTGTAGACACCTAATTTTTATAAAGACTTATTATTGTAATGTTATTGTTGTTATTTTTTGCATATAGATCATTGGTTCTAACTAGGTATTTATCAACACTTTATTTTTTGGTTTTGCTTCACTTTATTTTTTGGTTTTGCTTCTCGTTATCTCTCTATGCAACCATGAATTATCTCTTTATGATGTTTTACCTCTCCCTTGTGTTTATCTATGCTTGGAAATTTTGTTATTTCTCTTCTTTTTCTATTTATAGTTTTTTTACCACTTTCTGACTTTCTAAAAAAATTGACCCTTTTCAAAACAATTTGAAAGTGGTTTCTTTGTGTAGTCACATAAAATGTCACTTGAGTGAAATGAGTGTCACTTGAGACCACCCTATCCCTAAATTAGCCTTATACCTATCTTAGAGCCTCTTTCTACATTTATGAATTTTTTGTGTGGGTCTAACCCATCCCCAAATGTACCAAAACTAGTCTTAGACCATCTCCTAGGCATCTAAGCCCCTAGTATACCAGATTCTACCACTTGAACATTAGCACAACCCTTTGGACACTAGAACATTGTGCTAGTGAATAAGGGACCATGTTACTATCTGTTACCTATTTTCTCCTCCAAAAGACATATTTCCATTTCTCAAGACACCTTAGGGTTAGCCTAGACCTATTACACATCTTGACAAGCACCAAATCAATACACACACACACAAGCGCGCGCGCACACACACACACACACACAGGCACACACACACAGACACACACACACACACACACACACACACACACCACTGTTATGTATTTACCTACTAGATGGAAATCATATGTAAATACACATAATCAAGCTCAGAAACAAGTTGTGAAAATAAAGGTTATGTATCCTTATTATACTCTAATTCTACATACAACCATCTAAAATAACCCATAGATTATAATAATCATATTTCCAATATCAAGTCACACTCAAAGAACTCAAACTGACACCCGTATTATCATTCACTTGCACTTACACCAAGCACTTTTTCAGGAAAACTACATTGGGCTTGATCCCCTCTCAAGGTATTGGTATGTAGGCAACTCTCAACACAATAGTGTGCTAAGGTCATGTCTAGCCTATCTATATAACATCACATTTTTGCTACTTGTTATGTTAAAATACCATAATAACATGGATATCTATGGTTTCAATTCCAAATAAATCAAACACAATGATCTAACACTCAAATAGATAGGCACAAACATCTCAAACTTAGGTGAAGATCTACAAAGAAGCTTACAATCTATGCTTGCAAGGGGTGCTACTGCACTCAAAAGGAAACTAATATAGTGTGTTACTATCTAAAGTACCACACTAATATCCAAGAGTATTTTTCACTTTAGATTTCTATTCATGACACCTTACTCAATCTTTTTATTAATGTTTATCATGCCAAATATCTATCTCAATCAGTTTCTAGCTAAATACATCTTTGTGTAGTTCATTGCTATTTTTAAAACAACCAAATTAGGTCAATTATTATATAAATTAGTGGATATAATTCTTGCATATTTATTTTATGATTTTAATATTCTATCAATTTAACAATCTAGAGTTTATACTTCATAATCCCCTTAAAAGTTTAATCATTTAGTGAACCTAAATTTCTGTAAATACTGCCCAAACCCTACATGATATTAGCGTTTGTATATTTTTTTCTTATTTACCTTGACTATGTAAGGCTTTTCATATTTTATACATTCTCTTTTAGCAATACTATTTGATTTTACCATGGACAAAGGACCAGTTACAATTCCCCTCATTAATCATTCACATCTTGATTAGGTGGACTTTAATGATAATACATTATAACATGATAAATACAATCCAAATCTTGATGATACACAAGGTAATACTTGGGACACACTTCCCCCTCTCACTCTAATAATTAGTAAAATGAGGTCTTACAAAGTTTTAGAGATAAAATTTGGGAACATCCACATGATCATGCAAAAAGTTTACAAACTATATTGGAAATAAAGAATATATCACTTGGTCAAACCTCCAATCCCAAAATTTTTAATGCAATTACACATACTATGGGCAAACCTAGATTAAAGAAAAACCAATTATAACCTAGAAACATTCACTAGTGGAAACACCTCCTATGGATAGTACACATTCCTCTTTTTTAGATGTATAATCCCTTATGCATGAGATCCATTCTATACAATCTAAGAAGCTACATCTTGAACATAGTTCCACTAGAAAATCTCATGCCTTGGATTCTCATGAACTTCTACATACACCTTTAACACAATATATAATAGCTAACCCTTTTCCATTTATATTTGTGGCACCCAAGATTACTTTGTATGCTGGTAAGGGTGACCCAGAGCATTATATATATGGTTTTCATTTAGCATATTTGGACTATGTGTCCAATGATTGGATACTCACTAAGTTATTCCCTTGAAATTTAAAAGACTATGCATTACAGTGGTTCCATGAACTTCCTAATTAGTCCATCACAAAATTCAATTCACTAGCATGTATGTTTTTGGCACATTTTTCAATTAACATTAATGATAAGGTTTCATACACTCAAATTAACTAAAATAAAAATATAATGAGCTAATAACTGAATATGTCTTGTGATATAAAACTATATCAATAAAGATGACTATCCCCATGGAAGACATATTCAAAGACTATAATAATCAAAGACATATTCAAGTAGAATTCATTATAAAAATTACATGAAAATATCTTATTTAATAATTTTTCATCATTCATAGATCTATACCATATAATGAAATAGTGAGAAGCTGAGCTTCTCTCTATAGACAAGTTAAAGTACACAATTGGATCAGATTTAACTAATAATAGTTCCAATAAGCCCCATACAAGGTACTAAAAATAAGAATGATCAAAATAAAACAATTAATTCAGCCTCAAATATCACTCCTTACATGGTTTTATCATCTCTTCCAAGGATACCATTCAAAAGCCTTCCTGAATTTGCAACACATATTCTCCAACAACTCTTAGAATACAATGTCATATCCCCCCCTCCCATCAAAGAATTTGATACTACTAGGCATATTATAAATAGTTATTATTTCAAATCATTTTGTGACTATCATAAGGCACCAAAGTATTATTATTACAAATATATGCATCAATTTATGACATAAGATAAAAGATTTGATAGATGCTAATATCATTGATGTTGGAATTCTTATAGAGGCACCTAGACCACACCCAAAAAAATTAAAAGCATTGAAAATATTTTCATATCTATTTCCAAATCATACGACTAATGAGACAACACTTGAGGTGTTCATTATACTTATCAAGCACATCCACCACCAAAATCCTATCATACACATACGATGGACACACCCCCCCTCAATAATATAATTGGTGTTTATTATATTATAATGCTAGGTATACCTCTCATCACTTTATCAGAGAAGGAGATCATCAATGATGACTCAAATTTATATGCACTCTTTATATGAGCCTACATTGATCATCATCCCATTTAGAATGTCATGATTGATAATAAGTCAAGCATTAATATGTGTACTATCACACTTTTACACTTCTTAGGTTATTCAGAGTAGAATATTTCATAGAAAATTACAATTATTTGGGGGATTTAGTAGCCATGTTCATATCTCCATCAGGGAGATAGTAATTCTATTATAGGTTGGTCGCACACATGTGGTCACCATACTCTTAGTGGTACCTAGTACCGACACATATGACATGTTATTGGGTAGGCATTGGATATAGTAGCTTTGGGATATCTCATTAACCATACACATATGACTTAAATATATACAAGATAATCATGTGGTTAAAGTTGAGGGCCTTACATATGAGTACCCCTTACCTATTCCAAAACCAATTATGCATAAGACATGGGTTAGTATTATGCAAACAACTTCTATTAACATACCCTTGATATCAGTTGAGCTCTTATGACATTACCATGGACACATAATCTCCCATGGACACCTATATTAGAGGGACCCTTGTGTTAGATACATGTTGTGGATTCTAGATAGACTCTCTCTAGCTCATTATGACATATATTAGTGTTAAAACATAAAACATCCACTATAGTTACAACTTATTCTACCATATGGGTTCCCAAGAACCCCAAAGTTCACATGCTTATTCAATCATCTCCACAAAGCATATCCCCACTACATAGACATTTTTATCTATATATCACTTACTAAATCTGATTTTATAATCTTGGATACCTCATCACACAACATGCACAATGACTCTTCCTCTCTTTCATATAAAACACATTGATTTCAAGTTTCTTGAAAAATTCATTGGTTAGAAGTATCTCTCCCCTTATACATAGATTATATGAAAAAAATACAAAAATAATATAATATTTTAAAAATATAAAAACATTAAAATATTTCTCAAAAAAAATATAAATTTTTATATTGTATACCTTTATATGTTTACATTCCTTCTATTTTCCTGGTACTACATATTATATCTATTCTAGTGTAATTCAGTTCTATCATACATACATGATTCACTCGTTCTTTTCAAGTTTTCAAAGATTCTTATAGGACTCAGGTCCATCACATAGATCTATATTTTCAAATATATACCTAATGGGGGAACATAAAAACATAGATTCAACATGGATACATTCACCTATTAGGGGCATCTTATACACATATTTTGCTTTACTAGGTTATATCCTTCCATACTATATAGATATTTTGTTGAATACTACTAATCTAGACTTAGCTTATGTACATATTTTATTTTATATAGATTTTTATCACATGTTCATGTATACTTTCATTTCTACCTTTCCTAGTTTATACCTGATTGTATCTATTTGCTTGTACATCTAATTGAGGGCATTTGAATATGCCATTATTCTAGGGCTATAAGCTACTTATTTTTCATTGTATTATGATTTAGAAATATGTCCATGTCATTATGTGTGCATTCTTGATTGTGTATGTGGGTATGTTAACATGTCCTTCCATGTGGATCTAAGGCAACCTTACTTTTTGTATGCATATGTGGATATTTAAACATGTCCTTATATGTTTGCTCTTTTTTAGACTTGGTGACATGTGCTTATGTCCATTGTATTATGCCCCATTGGCCTTATTTACATGCCTCATGTGTTTGTATATGTTCTCTTATGTATACATCATAGCCATGACACTTGTATCTTGCTTGTTACACTTACACTCAATTTTTGATGCCATGAGGGACCTCATGTATATCCCCTTCTTTATTAAGTGCCTTAATAGACATCATGCCCCATCCCCTTAGGTAGTTACATAGACTATACATATATTTATTGTTCATATACATGATTAAATTTTTTTATCTATCTTGACAACCTTATGAATGATAGATCTAACATATATCAAACATTGCCAACCTATGCTCAATCATGTTTACATTCTGATGTCATGTATACACATTATATTAGTTTATAATGTAGATACCAAATATTTTAAATCTAACACACATAATGCAAAGATTTTATTTTGAGGATAGTTATTATATAGGTTCAATAACTCTCCTCAAATGAAGGGGCATTCAAAAGGGTTTGTCAAAGAGATTAGGCCACCCAAGTGGACTGAGAACATAATTTTCAACACATAGACATAGATTATAGAGTAAAAAATTAGGAAAGCATAGTGGAAAATAGTAAGACATAGATAAATTTCAAACTGGCATAAAAAAATCATAGAAGGGCACTATCACACCATAAAGGACACTAACACGTTACACTACTATCTATGGGACCACACTACTATCCAATATCCCTAGAAATAGGTAAATATATATTGGCCTAAAATTTACAATAGTTATAGTTCTAGTTTACATAATATCAGTCATAAATTATTGGTTACGCTCATTTCATTCCCAAATTTACATAAAATCATACTAGTTTACTCAGATTGGGGGAATCATACATGACCCATTTATTCCTATTTTAGTCTTAGATATGCTTAGATATAGATTACTGTAACTTAGTCTAGAATACATATGCATAGATATCAGTATTAGGTACATGTGTATGATACATTATTTCCACATGATCAGTTTAAAACTATTAATCTCAAATGGAATGGTAGATCCATATCATTATCCATGTTGTTAATCTAGACACCATTTGCACCATTTTTACACTAGATTGATGCCTCATTCTATATACAATGGTTGTTATTACTGAGTAGTCCCCAAACTACATATTAGAGTGCCCTAGAGGCCCTTGAGCCATTGATCATTTTAGAGATTTTGAGTGCCCCCAAAGCCATTCAATATAATATTAGTTACATCATTCATCATCAGTTACATCATATAGTTTCAATCATAGGTGCATTTACTACACATGGGTAGGCAATGATGGAGTCATAGCCTACTTGAGTTATTGATCCATCTATGTATGGGGATTGAGTAAGCCATCAACTAAGTCTAAGTTGTTTATCAATTGGATCATCGACTACACACACAGAGGATGTCACCAAGTTTTCACATTAGTTCATGTACTTAATGAGGTGTATTCATTCCTTTCCTCTCCCTCTTATCTCTTTACTTAGTATTGTAATTTATTTTGATATTCCTTAAGTAAGGAATGACTCATTCATAATGAAGGATGTTTCATAAACTTAGACCCAAATTCAAGGGATTCACCTCACAAGTAAGTCTAGGTATGCTTATTTTTCCTTTATCATATTCATTTCACTTTGTTGCATTTTGTATACACCCTAAATTGGTCAAGAAACCACACTTATCATGTATTTTCACATCCTTTCATAGGAGACTCTGACTAGAGAATATGAGCTTTTATTCACATCTAGTCATGTCCCTTTTGCCTAAATTGTCTTAGTCCTACTCTATTCCCTAGACATCTCATTAATTATCCCTAGTCATCTATATATTTTTAGACTTAACCCTTATAGACCTAAGCAAATCTTTCCATGATTATTCTATCCCCCCAATGTCAGGCACCTAGAACAACAAACATGCTCTAATACCACTTGTAAGGCACCTAGAACAACAAACATGCTCTGGTACCACTTGTTGGGGAATACGAAACCCCATCGAAAGCACACAATTGATTACCAAACCAAGCAACTTAATATGCAGAAATAACCAGAATCAACAAGTAACTAGAATCCAGAAATAACACAAGATATGAGAGACAATACACAACTTGTATTAATACTCATACAGAAAAGAATACAATAAAGAAGATGCCACTTCTTCTCCACCACCTCTTTAGAGGCTTCCCACACCTCAAGTGAACAATACTTCTTTCCTCAAAGCTCTCTCTCTTATGTCCCAACACCCAACTCACACACTGAGTTGGTGTTCACCTTATACCTATGCTCCATGCACTCCACAAGTGCTCCATGCACTCCACAAGTACACGCCTGTACTCCAAATAGATCTCTCTTGATACTGCTCCCTGTTGTGTTACTGTCCTATCTGATCTCCAACCTACAGATCAAGTTGGTTCTGCACACCTGTGAACCTTGACCTTGCACACACACACACCTGCATATCAATGATCTTACTTACCATGTAGATCTCCTATCGTAGCCATGCTCACCTGATGACCAAGATCATACATACATGAAGAACCCTACTAATTCTCCAATCCAACACCCACCTTGGTACTATGGCACTAGGAGGAACACACCATGCTCACCTCACACACAGAAGGAGCTTATAATTATGCTCTCTTACTCCCTAACTACACTTTTACAATACAACCATGAGTCTATTATATAGAACTCATCCAAACAATAATTAGAAACCTAGTACAATAATTAGATCCACAGCTCTCAGTCTATAATTAGCACTAAGCATGCAAACACTTGGTTCATCAACTAACTGTCCATCGTATACTCGCAGTCAAACCACACAGGCGACCGACGCCGTTCCCTATCCACTTGGGGGTCGTCGACACCGACTGATCTTTGATCGATGCCGATTACTCTCCTACCCTATCCTGTCGACGTCAATTGGCCTGACTGACGCCAGTGTCTGTGACACTCTAGCAACTCCTCCAATGGCCTTCTCCATGTCTACATCAGTGAAGCTTTTAGCTCCACAATCTAACAATCTCCTACTTGGAGATAAATAGTTGCATTGTACCTATACCTGTACCCCGTCTAATGTTAGGTTATGGAGCTAAAAGCTTTAACTCTTTACAAATAGTAGGAACAGAAGGTTGCTGAGATCCAAGAGCACCAGCATCAGTAGTAGGACCAACGTCAGTTGTGACCAGTGTAGAAGGCCACTGGCGACGACAGGGAGTTGGCTGGCATCGGCAGAACCAGGCAAGTAGGGACCGGCGTCGGTCGCCTGTATGTTCCAAAACTGCTCGTTGCACAGATAGTTAGTTAAGTGAACAAAGTGTTTACATGTAAAGGCCAGTTAGAGTCTTGAGCTGCGAGGATAATTGTCTAAATTAAGAGCATAAGTTATTTTTTAAGTCTTGGATCTATTTATAGACCCATTGGCATGTATTGTAATGATATAAGATAAGGAAGGCAAGTAAGTTCCTTCTAAGTGTAAGATCATTGAGTTGTAGGTTGTTGCAAGCTCATAGGAGATCTACATGTGTGAGTATGGTCTGTTGAATTGCAGGTTGTAGGCTCATGGGAGATCAAATTGAAGTGCTTTAGAGTGCTTGGTGAACTGGTAGGGTTATTACTGACTAGTTGGAGAGGTGAACACCAATTCTGTTTGTGAGTTGGTTGTTGGGACCATTTTTTGGTAGGAGAGTGTTGTAGAAGAATTACTGTACACTTGAGGTGTGGGAAGCCTCTGTAAGGTGGAAGAGTGTGGCGGCTCTTTATTATATTCTTTTTTGTAAAGTGTTAATACAAGATAGTGTATTGTCTCTCATATTCTATGCTATTGGTGAATTCTAGTTACTTGTATTTCTGGTTATTTCTACATTTATAATTACTTATATTTGGTAATCATACTATGCTCTTTCTGAGGAGCAAGATCCTAACAAAGTGGGATCAGAATAGGTGTTGTTCTTGTGATCCCCCAACAAAGTGGTATCAGAGCATGTTTGTTGTTCTAGGTGCCTAACAAGTGGTATCAGAGTTGTTGGTTGGGATACTAATAGATTGGATTAGATCTGGTTAGTGTGTTTTGATTACAGGTTACTCACAGGGTTTCTATTTGAGTGGGAGTTGAGCAATAGCAGAAGACAGTCAACTACGAATGGAAAAGTTTAATGGCAAGAAATACCAATTGTGGAGGATGCAGATTGAGGATTATCTGTATCAAAAAGATTTGTACTTACCGTTGGGAGGGGTTAATTACAAACCCTCAGATATGAAAGATGAATAGTGGGAGGTTCTTGATTGGAAGGCTCTAGGATCTATTAGATTGAGTCTTGCATCATCTGTGATTTCCAGCTTATCACAGTGTAAGACAACGGTGGAGTTGATGGAATCTTTGGAAAATTTATATGAAAAACCCTCAGCTTCTAATAAGGTATTTCTTATGAAGCGTTTATTTAATTTGTAAATGTTGGAAGGTGGATCTGTTCATAGCCATCTTAGTGATTTCCATGGTTTGGTAAACCAGTTAAGTTCAGTCAATATTGCATTTGATGATGAAATTAGAGCTCTCTTAATCTTGTGTTCATTACCTGAAAGTTGGGAAGGTTTGGTAATGGTAGTTTCTAATACTGTGTCTCCTTCAAAAGTCTTAAAAGTGGATGATGTTGTGAGCGTGATCTTGAATGAAGAGATACGTAGGAAAAGCATAGGTGAGTCATCAGGAAATGCTTTGAGTGTTGAAGGCAGAGGAAGGCAAAGAGAAAAGATAGAACATGGGAGATCAAGGTCTAAGATAGGCAAGAGATCTAAGTCTAGGTATGGCAGAATAACCTGCTGGAAGTGTGGAAAGCAAGGGCACTTAAAGAGAGATTGCAGATTAGGTGAAGATCAGCATGAAGAACATGAAGAAGAAGTAGATGTTGTAGACTACGCTGCACGGGATGCTCTGGTATGTTCTTTGGATAAAGTAGAATCTTGGGTTTTATATTCTGGTGCCTCTTTTCATGCATCCCCACATAGGGAATTTTTTCATGAGTATGTCCAGGGAGACCTTGGAAAAAATTGTGTAGGGGATGGTAAGCCTTGTCAGATTGTTGGCAAAGGGAAAGTGAAGCTAAAACTGCAGACAGGTAACACATGGGTGTTAAAAGAAGTCATGCATGTCCTAGTTCTGGAGCGGAATTGGATTTTTGTTAGAAGTTTGGGTGATGAGGGTTGCACAGTAACTCTCATAGCAGACTCTTGGAAGGTTACCAAGGGTACACTTGTTGTAGCTAGAGGTAAGAAAGTCGGTATGCTTTATCTATCTACTTATATTACTGACTCTCTTTCTGGGTTATCTACTTCAGCTATAGATTCAGAGATGTGGCCTAATAGGCTTGGTCACATAGATAAGAAGGAGATGCTTGTTCTTGAGTCAAAGGGTATGCTTTCAGATTTGGAAGGTATGGATCGTGGTTTTTGTATGTAGAAGAAGAAGGTAAAGTTTCTTGAGGAATCCGATGTTAGTGACAAGAATAGGAAAGCCCTTATTTTCAAGGAGAAGGTGACAGACATAGTTCAGCACAAGATGTAGAATAATTCTGAGCAGAGCAAGGGTGTTTGGGACAAGGATTTTATCCAAAAAGAGCTCGCAGGAAAAAGTCAGGTCTCACTAGAAAAACACAGAGACTGACGTCAGTAGGAAAACCAACGTCGGTGTCTAGACAGGGACTGACGTCGGTTATGTGCAGCCCGATGTCGGTGACTCAGGGCAGATAACTACCAGCGTTGGCTAGGGGAAAATGATGTCAGCAAGGAGGCAGTCGTAGGGAACCGACATCGATTGGGTGCAAACTGAGATGTGACCAGCATCAGTTACTGAGATGAATTTTGGGTGGACAACAAGTTGTCAAGAAGTCTCAAGCACCCATATGGAGGACTGAAGGTGTAAGTAAGTTCTTAAATTCATCATTTCCCTTCTTTACACTACTTGTTGCTCACTTATGGCATAAGACCAGGAAGTTATTGAAGAAGTAGAACAGGTAGATCCAGGAAATAGTGGGAGCTTGGCATGGATGAGGATGTGATTCCTTGGAGGAGAACCAAACAGGGGTTTTGAGTGGAGTTGCCAGCTAGAAGTAAGCACTGAGAGATGAATGGATGTTTAGGATGAAGAAGAACGGAAATGGATACGTGAGATGGAAGATCAGGGTATATGGTCTTGTATTAGCTGTAGGGTAATGGAGGTTTCATCATTGTGTTTCTCTTTACTAGGTTGGATAATATTAGCTACATTATCCTATTACTGTATGATGTGCTTGTTGCAGGGTTACATATATAGGGTATTGCTGAACTAAAGGTAAAGCTAGTTTAGGTGTATGTCATGGAGAATCTGGGAGAAAAAAGATTCTTTAGCATGAGTGTGTTCTAGAGACATGGTAGGTCATATGTTGACTTTGTTTCAGGATGATTGTGTGAGACTGGTTAGCATGCAGATGGTTAGACAGTTCACAGAACAGGTTCTTGATTCACATAATGAGGTTGAGTGCATGGTATGTACTAAACCCGAGTTTTCCCAATCAGTGGGAGTTGTCACAAGTTAGAACCAATCCGGGAGAGAACCATTGGAGGGCAGTTCAGTGGATTCTTACAGGGACTAGTAGCAGGTGCACATGTTATGCGGGTTCATGTTATTTTCTACATGGTTGTAGATGTGGATGTGGCAGGTGATTTGGATGACAGGTTTTGCACCACGAGATTTGTGGTGGTCTGTGAGGCTTCCTCCTCAAGGGTTCTAAGTAATCTTCCTACCTAAGTAATCTTTTCTCATAGGTCACAACACACAGCTAACACAAGCTGTTGTTCACCTCATTGCACATCTATACAATCAAGTACACAACCGTACTCCAAGTAGATCTCTCCATGATCCTGCTAATGTATTGCTATCACCTTGGACCCTGGCCAACTGCCGATCTCTGTCTAACCCTCGCATACACACAACCCTACATATCAAACCTGATCTTACTTAAAAATACATGGGGAATCCTACTTGATTCCACCATGGGAAGAAATCTCCAAGCTTCACATAGCTCTTCTCCAAATTCTCCACTTAACAATACAGCCCATGAGTCTATTATATAGATCTCATGCATACACTGATTAGACTTGCGGCTCAAGACTTCAAACAAGTCTTTAACATGCAAACTTCATGTTCACTTAACTGACTATTCGTCAACAGTAGTTCAAACCGCCACAAGCGACTGACGTCAGTCCCTACCTTCCTGGAGGTTACCGACGCCAGCTGATCTTCTGTCGATGTCGATTTCCCTTCTGTGTCCCCTAATCGTCGTCAGTGTGGCCTACCGACGCCAGTGACTGTATACACAAGAAACCCTCTTATTTGCCTTAAGGTGTATCTTTTAGCTCCACACCCTAACAATCTCCCACTTGGAGATAAAGAGCTGCACCTATACCTAAAACTAGTACTCTATCCAATCTGCATCCTGGCTTGTATTCCTCTTCAAGCTCCCACTTGAAGACAACCCACCACACTCCTTGTGGTGTTAAACCTGTGCCTAATTTTCTTCATTCTCATTGTACCATCTTCTGCCTTGCTATACTCCCACTCAAATAGCAACCCCTGTGAGTAACCTGTAATCAATAAACACTTAATAGATCTGGGACATCTGTTAGTCAAATTCACTCTGAGGACGTCCAACCTCGCTCTGATACCAATTGATAGGACCGAAACACCCCAAAGCTCTGCCACAACTTGTCAGATTTAAGAGCACACATGATTACCATTGTATAAGCAATTAAACATGCAGAAATACCAGAAGAACAAATAACTATCAATGAGAAAACACACAGAATATGAGAGGCAACAAACAATTGTATTCAACTCATTACAAAGGAAATTACAATAAAGAGATCACACTCTTCTTCCACCTCTGTGAGGCTTCCTCCTCAAGGGCTCCAAGTAATCTTCCTACCTGAGTAATCTTCTCTCATAGGTCATAACACACAGCTAGCACAAGCTATTGTTCACCTCATTGCACATCTGTACAATCGAGTACACAACCATACTCCAAGTAGATCTCTCCATGATCCTGCTGATGTATTGCTGTCACCTTGGACCCTGGCCAACTGCCGATCTCTGTCTGACCCTCACATACACACATCCCTACATATCAAACCTAATCTTACTTAAACATACATGGGGAATCCTACTTGATTCCACCATGGGAAGAACTCTCCAAGCTTCACATAGCTCTTCTCCAAATTCTCCACTTAACAATACAGCCCATGAGTCTATTATATAGATCTCATGCATACACTGATTAGACTTATGGCTCAAGACTTCGAACAAGTCTTTAACATGCAAACTCCGTGTTCACTTAACTGATTATTTGTCAACAGCAGTTCAGACTACCACAGGTGACCGACGTCAGTCCCTGCCTTCCTGGAGGTTATCGACGCTGGTTGATCTTCTATCAATGCCAGTTTCCCTTCTGCATCCCCTGACCGTCGTCAGTGTGGCCTACCAATGCCAGCAACTACATACACAAGAAACCCTCTTATTTGCCTTAAGGTGTAGCTTTTAGCTCCACACCCTAACATCTAATCTGTTTCTTTGTTTTTATTCCTCTTCAAGCACAACCCTAAAGACCACCCACCACACACCCTGTGGTGTACCTCCTGTCATCTGAGTACCTTGCCGCATCCTATCCTACAATCTCATGTAGTGAAGTCCTGACCCTAAATAACATGAATCCCTACTGTTGGTCTCTCTTAAATACCTGAGAATCCACTTCTCTGAATTGGCTCCTAACTCTCTGACAACTCCCACTGCTTGGGAAAATTCAGGTCTATGCTAGACCTCATGTGATTTCAGACACTGAACTATCCAGCCCTTGGTGCGCTCCAATTCTACATCCTACATCTCACTAACACCTGATTCACATCAGCTCCCACTGGAAACAAAATCACCCTATGATCTCCCATGTCTCCCATGCTGAAGAATTTCGCTGCTCTAAATTCTTCATAGCAAACCACTGAACTAATCTTACCCTTAGCTCAGCAAAACCCTGTATGTCTGAACCTGTATCAAGCTCATCATCCACATACAACAATAGAATGATGTTGTGACCATCATCCACCTAGTAAGTCAAACACAATGGTTATACTGACATTGACTAAAGGCTTGCTTTGTCATCCTCTTGGTACCACCTGTCAGTCCTATCCCACTGTCCTGCAGCTCCTCAAGACCATATGCCTTGGCCTTCCATCTCACGTGTCCATTCTCTCTATTATTCAACTAAGGAATCCATTCATCTTGTAATGCTAACATACTAGCTGGCAACCCTACCAAATCTCTCGTCTGGTTCTGCAATCTCTCCATGCCACGCTCCCACTGTTTCCTAGATCCTTCCTGCTCTGCAATCAACAACTAGTATAAAGAAGAGGAACAACAAATTTGAGGCTTACTTACATCTTCAGTCCTCTATATGGGTGTTTGAGACTCCTTGATAGCTTGCTGTCCACCCAAAATCCGTTATAGTGACCGATCTCGGCCATCCCACAGTCTGCATCCGACTGACATCGGTTCCTGTGCCTGTCCTGACTACCAACCTGTCGATGTCAGTGTCCTCCTGCTGTCGACATCGGTCCTCATGACCGACATCAGTCTTACATACTACCGACGTTAGTTTTCCTACCGACGTTGGTACCTGTGTTTCTTGTGAGTGATGACTTTTTACCTCTGAACTCTTTTGAATCAATCCCCATGTCCAAACTGCCCTGCTCAGAAGTATCCAGCACCATCCACTGGTCTCTATCCGCCATCTCCTCCAAGAACACCAAGGCTTTCCAGTTCTTAAGCCTGTCAAATATATCTATCTTCTGCTTAAGAACATGTATCTCCTTCCTGCTCATGTGACCAAGCCTATGAAGCCACGTCTCTACAACAAAAGAAGAATCAGTATTATAAACAAGTAGATAAAGAGTACTTGTTTTCTTACCACCAGCTAATTCAAGTGCAATCACTGTGAGAGTTCTCGTACATCTCCCATCACCCAACTCTTCTAAAGAAATTAGCCATATCTCCAAACCTGGGACCTACATGACCTCCTTCAACACCCATGTGTTGGTCGCCTGCAATTTCAGCTTCACTTCCCCTTTGCCTATTCTTTGGCAAGGCTCACCAGCTCCTCTATCTAGGGCTACATGGAAAGAGGCAACCAAATCTGTAAGACAAGATTCAACTTTATCCAAGAAACCTCCTAGAGCATCCTGTGCCACATCACTTGCAACATCTGCTTCTTCAGTTCCTCCATGTTGATCTTCCACAAACCAACAATCTTCTTTTACCTGCTCTTTCTTTCCATCGGACCATAAGTGACCATCTGTGCTTTTCAAATCCTCCATCCTTAGCTTACTTTGATCTGCCATTACTCTACTCCCACTCAATTAGAAACCCCTAAGAGTGATCTGTAACCAAACACAAAACTGCTTCTTGCAACCTTAGCTCTGATACCACTTGTCAGGCACCTAGAACAACAAACATGCTCTGATACAACTTGTCAGGCACCT
This sequence comes from Torreya grandis, assembly GCA_037957365.1. NCBI lineage: Eukaryota > Viridiplantae > Streptophyta > Pinopsida > Cupressales > Taxaceae > Torreya > Torreya grandis. Next base: position 1,863,582 of record JARHVA010002697.1, on the reverse strand, counting down.
AAAACAACAAACATGCTCTGGTACCACTTGTTGGGGAATATGAAACCCCACTGGAAGCACACAATTGATTACCAAACCAAGCAACTTAATATGCGGAAATAACCAGAATCAACAAGTAACTAGAATCTAGAAATAACACAAGATATGAGAGACAATACACAACTTGTATTAATACTCATACAGAAAAGAATACAATAAAGAAGATGCCACTTCTTCTCCACCACCTCTTCAGAGGCTTCCCACAACTCAAGTGAACAATACTTCTTTCCTCAAAGCTCTCTCTCTTAGGTCCCAACACCCAACTCACACACTGAGTTGGTGTTCACCTTATACCTGTGCTCCACGCACTCCACAAGTGCTCCACGCACTCCACAAGTACACACCTGTACTCCAAGTAGATCTCTCCTGATACTGCTCCCTATTGTGTTGTTGTCCTATCTAATCTCCAACCTACAGATCAAGTTGGTTTTGCACACCTGTGAACCTTGACCTTGCATACACACACACCTGCATATCAATGATCTTACTTACCATGTAGATCTCCTATCGTAGCCATGCTCACCTGATGACCAAGATCATACATACATGAAGAACCCTGTTGATTCTCTAATCCAGCACCCACCTTGGTACTGTGGCACTAGGAGGAACACACCATGCTCACCTCACACATAGAAAGAGCTTATAATTATGCTCTCTTACTCCCTAGCTACACTTTTACAATACAACGATGAGTCTATTAAATAGAACTCATCCAAACAATAATTAGACACTTAGTACAATAATTAGATCCATAGCTCTCAGTCTATAATTAGCACTAAGCATGCAAACAGTTGGTTTGTTAACTAACTGTCCGTAGTAAACTCGCAGTCAAACCACACAGGCAACCGACGCCGGTCCCTGTCCGCCTAGGGGTCGCCGACATCAGCCAATCTCTGACTAACGTTGATTGCTCTCCTGCCCTATCCTGTCGACGTCGGTTGGCCTGATCAATGCCGGTGTCTGTGACACTCCAGCAACTCCTCCAATGGCCTTCTCCATGTCTGCATCAATGAAGCTTTTAGCTCCACAATCTAACACCCAAGTCCTGGACCCTCTAAACAATAACACCCAAATAAGACTACAATGTTGAAACCTAGGGTGTTTAGTTTTTGACGCTACTATCCAAGTGTAAATTTGATTCTAATTATGAATTTGTCCCACAAGATGAGTCTTACCTCTTTTCTTTTCTTCATCCCTAATTCTTGTAATGTCGACTAAATGGGAATAAAAATCCCAAATTCAAAACAATGAGTTTCTTATATAAAGGACTACACAAGGCATTTTATATCTAGAAATTACTACTTTGGCACATTAGACATAATAAAAATTAGTCAATAGTATAGGTCAGCTTTTCTACATCACACATAGACTTGCATGCTTGATCAAGGAAGGGCCTAGGAAAAATTCATTCTTACATCTATCATGTGCATTGATTATGCACGTTCCTTATGGGAGAACTATATAAAATCTAAGACCCTAGCTTGAGGGTTAATGTAGATAATAATAAAAATAAAAAGGGTTCTTGATTATTCAATCATTCTTCCCCTAACCCATTTTCCCCACTTTTACTTTTTATCTATTTATTGTTTCCATTTGTTTAGACAAATATAGGTACTAAATATTGAAACAAACCTACAACAAGCTTCGATGACTCCCAGGACCTAAAATTTGGTATGCAAGGTCATATTGAGTAGATGAACAAAACATAGAAAATTTTTATCCTTAGGACAATAGTGATAAGAAGGATTATAACACCAGACACTAGGGTGTCCTATTTTTTGTGCTCCTATTCAATCAAAAAATGAAAGATAGATTCAGGTTCTAGGCAGATTCTTAGTCCTATGTGCATGTTCTCAGACCTTGACTCATCTGAATCATCCTATTTTTCTAGATAAATGTTCTTCTCCCTTATGAATGTTAATTTGATCAAATTGATAAAAGCCTATATTTTTCTATATTTAATTAGAATTCATCCCATGTTTTAGATCCTTATTATTTAGGAATTAAACATTTAATTTTCCAAAAATTATAAAACATTTGGTGAACCCAACTTACTTTGAACAAACGTAAAACCCTTGCTACACTTAGGGTTATTCCTTCATATCTTGTGCAAAAATTTAATTTTCAAAATTCTTATTTTTTTATTAATTTGTATACATATACTCTATTTCAAAACTATTTTTAAAATTTAAAATTATTGCATATTTTTCAAAAATTCTAAAACCCTAGATTTCAAAACTAGGTCATTACACACCAAGCCTTTCCTCCTTGCAAATTTTAGAAAACTATTTTAGAATTTTTGCAAATTGATTACCTTGTCAAAAATAAATTCAAAATTTAAAAAATAGTAGTTTATTATGTAAAAATTTAATTTCCAAAATTCTAATATTTGTATAATTTTTTGTGAATTTATCCTATTTCAAATAATTTTTAGAATTTAAAATTATTGCATAAATTTTCGAAAATTCTAAAATCCTAGGTCAAACCCCTAGATTTCAAAACTAGGTCCTAAAACCCCAAGTTTCCCTCTACAAATTTAAGAAATTAATTTTTAAATTTTGAAAATTGTTTAGTTTGCCAAAAATACTTTCAAAATTTATAAATTAGTAGTTATTTTATGCAAAAATTCAATTTCACAGTTCTGATTTTTTTGTATCAATTTTTTTGTGCAAATTATCTTGTTCAAATTAATTTTAGAATTTAAATTATAGCTTTAATTTCAAAGATTCAAAAGTTCTATCACAACACCCTAGATTCCTAAACTATGTCCTCCACCTTAAAACCATTCATCCTTACAATTTATACAAATTAATTTCAAGTTTTTTGCAAATTGTTTAGATAGTCACAAGTATTTAAAAAAAATTCACGTTAGTAGTTATTATTGCATTTATTTTCTTAATAGTAATTTTTCATATTATTTGTGGTGAAAGAAATAAAATGTCCACTAAGGTACTTATTCCCTCTCATCCCATAGATAAATTTCTTATTTTTTTGTATAATTATGATAATGAGTGGACAAATTCATAAAATTGCACATTAGCTAAAAATGTGTAAAATGATTTTATTTACAATGAAGATAATCACTATTGTTGTAATGAGGAATATTATCATGCATATGAAAGTGATAGTGAAGAAAAAATAAATGCATCTTATCCTCTCAAACCTATCTCTTTCATCCCTTCTTTTAAAGAAAATACTTTTGATAAATGGGAAAAATACTTCTCACCTCATTCTCCTATGCGCAATGCACAAAATGAACAAATTAGTCACGCACTTCCAAATGAACCTATAATAGGCGATAATTTTCTTCCATATGACCCAAACCTCTCTCTTCCTTTTGCTACTTCTATGTTCAAAATACAACAATATAAATGCAATAGAATCAAATTACCAAGGCATAGCTTAAATGATACATCTCATGTTTCTAACTCTACTATGTCCAAAGGAGATCTAAATGATAAATCTCTTTCTCTTACTTCTCATATTTCACATGAAAATAATGAATTTATTCCATCCATGGATAACATAGATACACATGATATTCCAATTTCAAATGATACTTTATTTCATGTTAGAAAAGAATTAAATTCTTCTCTTACACCTCTCCTAGTTACACTAAAAGTGATAATGAGTATGATAGTGAACATGCAAATGAATTTGAAAATGAGAGTGATTATGAACAATATTCCAATGATGATATGGAATGTAAAAATGATGATTATTATACACATAGTGAAGAAGAATATGGATATCATGTTTCTAACTCTTCTCTCACTCCTCTCAAACATAATGTACTTCAAAATGTTGTTTCTACTTCTATGAATGATTCTATTTCAAATAATTCACATGTTAATTCTAATAGCACATCTTCTACTCAATTAAATTTTGACACACTAAACAATAATGATACCAATGAATCCTCCAAGCCACCCCTCACTATAGTAGAACCCAGTTCTCACCCTTAAACTAAAGAGAATGGTAGCCCACATCCCTCTAATAAGGTCTAATCTGCCATTACTCCCAAGGTTCAAGTGAGCACACCCCCTCTTTATGATCTAATTACTAAATTTATAATTCCCATTTCTATAATTTATGATCAAATTCAATTATTAAATGAACCACTTCAAGATGCTAATATACCATCCCAGGAGATCATCTCTTTAATGCATGTAGTTGGTGAATTACAACACCAAGTACATCTCCTCACCATGGAAAATAAAGATTATAAATCTTGGATGAATTCTAATGATCTACATGGTAACCCTATTCCAAAGACATTCATAAAAGCTTCGTTGCCTAAGTATTTCTAGATACCATCATTACCTCACTTTTATGGAACTGGAGACCCATTTGTACGCCTTCAGGCCTTTTAGAAGGCTCTGCCATCTCATGCAAGCCTGTTGATTTTACTTAAGTTATTCTAATAGACATTAGTGGGGGAAACAAAAAATTGGATCTTTCATATACTCCCTATTGGTTCATTACACACATATGATGACTTAGAAGAGGCATTTCTTAGATATTACATTATAAACATGAGCCTTCATGTTACATATGAGAAACTTACCATGTTACATCATAATTATTTAGAGCAAGTTAGTGAGTACATCTTAAGATTCAAGGTTCACATGTTAAGATTGATCTAAAAACTATTAGATCTAGAGATTCAACATATCTTAATTAAGGGGCTTCACCAACCTCTACTTGAGCATCTATTATATCAGACAGAGTCTTTTTTTAGACATTTGTGTTATATAGCTTTATCTCTAAAAAATAAATTAGGATTTATTGAGGTAGATTAAGTTGATTGGATCACTCTAAATTTTATAGAAACATCTTTAGATATAACTCCTATCACTCAATATCTACCATGTCCTAGACAAGATATGAGACCATAACCAGAAAAACAACCAATCAAGAACAAAGAGATAGTTTCCCACAACCAAAATTTTGCACTATAGAGAACAACAACAAAGCACCACTATAGTTTGATTTGGAATAGGATAACCCATCTATCATATTATCATCATTTCTAGATAGGAGGTTAATCACATTACCTTCTACTCATTAATGAGATCCACATCTCTTATATAGATAGCCACATTAACTTTTTTGTAACTATTGACGCTGGAAAGTGCACCCTACAGTGGGAAAACAGATTCCTGCCCTCTCCCCGCAACATGGAAACCCCTCTCTCACCTATGGGATGGCGAAGCAGGAGAGGAGAGTCTCTAGGTATGGGCTAGTTCCTTCTGATGTATCTTGTTTGTTCCAGGCAGTGCGAAAATATAGATATACAGCTATATACTGGGGGGATGAAAAGGGAAGAAAATGCAAGAAAGCAAACAGCCTACTCTAAAAGAGGTGATACACCAAAACAGGTTGACCTTGCACATCCACTCTCAGAATCAAGAGAAATGCCGATATACTCTACACATCTGGCAGAAGAACCAAGCTACTAAAACTAACAGGGAGGCTATAATGGAAAACACATAACAGAGGTTTACCAAGGTGCTGTGGAATGCACACTTATAAGCAACTTACTCTATTCTGCCCTTCTCAAATATTGCTCTTCTCCTTTCAGTTGCAGAACTGGCACCTTGTAGATAGCTGCTCTGTTGGCATTACCTGTGAAAGCATGGAAGATAATGACTAAACACAAATAATACTCATGACATACACAACAAATCAATCCAAGATGGAGGCAAAAACTGTATTTTATTGATTCAGGTGGGGAAATTGTAGAGCTGTGCTCTTTACAAAATTGGGGAAGATCCTGATAAATGACCAAGTCTGTGTATTTATATGGGAAGAGCCAAGAGAAGTCTCATTGGGAAGAGTGAAAAAACACTGTAGCTAATGTCATAAGTCTACCAAGACCATGCTTGTTGCCTCATTTTGCATGCTAGTCTTCTCCTCCGATGGCTGGGCAGGCTTTTTCCTATGCTCTGTAGGTGTTTTTTGCTACCTACTATTGTGGGCGGTGAATTTGCCACCCGCTACTGTGGACTTCTGCCGACATTGGCTAATAAGATGTCGATCGTGGTAGTTTTGCTGACGTCGGCTGATGTAAGCTACCGACCGTGGCAGTTTTGCCGACGTCAGCCAATGTTAATGACCAAGTTTTCTCCACCGGCTGCTTCACGCGGCAATTTTGCCACCCTTTGCATGTGTGTAGGCGGTCTCTTTTTACCCACCCATGTTGTGGGTGGTGATTTTGTCGCCCTCTGCATTTTCTCTGCCCTCTTTCACCTTAGTGTCAAATGCCCCAGTTTTTTCCTCCTTTATTATGGGCATTTGAAGACTCTACCTTTTGATACCGTGAATGTCAATAAATGAGGCCGATGAACCAATGCTCTGAAACGGAGCTGTCGAACCCTGAAGATGGACCTTGCAACCCGAAATGACTGGCCATGTAAAGTAGGTGTAGAAGGTGAATGAGATTTTGCCTGAAGGGCAAAATTGGGTCAACAAATTGGTGACTCATAGGGTAAGCGTGCCTGGTATGCTTAGAACCCAGTTGCCTTACATTCCATTGGGTGCAGAGTCAGATGGTGACTTTGAAGAGAGTTCTCCATAGCTTTCGAGATCCCAAAATTAAATACACAAAAATTACCCCCAAATAAAGGGAAACACACAAAACTAAAAAACAACTGACTGTGCAAACTACACTTAGGGAAAATACAAAAAATTATGTACAGTTGAACCAAAATTTAGTGGCAATGCTTTAGATGTACCCCATTGACTGGGATACACAATTCTTCACCATCCAACTTGGAGAGCTGGAATGTGTTATGCTGCTTGCACTGAGTAATCATGTAAGGACCGCTCCAGAAGGCATCAAATTTTGCATGTTTTCTAGGCTTAGCTCTTTCTTCATCCCATTTTAGGATAATGTCTCCTTCGGTGAAAATTCTTGATGAAGATTTCTTGTCGAAATGTCTTTTCACCTGTTGTTGGTGACTGATCATAAAGACCATGGCCCAATTCCTTACCTCCTAGAGCTCCATTAGTTCACACAATCTGACCTCCATTCTGCTTCCTTCTTCTAGCTGTAGCTGATGAGCGAGGTCTAATGATGGCAATTCGAGTGAGATGGGAAGCCTTACTTCCCTTCCATACACAAGAGTATATGGATAATTTCTGATTGATCTCTTCAGAGTGATTCGGTCGGCCCATAGAGCTGTCTTCAGCTTGGCATGCCAAATTTTCTAATTTTCTTCCATCCTCTTTATAATCCTGATCAAATTTTTGTTGGTGGACTCAGCCAGCCCATTTCCTTGCGGATAGTAATTTGATGAAGTGTTGAGGTATATACCATACCTTAGTGCCCGTTCACTAGTTTTGGTTCCCAGAAAAGCCAAGGCATTGTCTGAAATTATAGTGGCTGGGACCCCAAAAATTGTCACTAAATCCTCATAGAAATCTAGGACTACACTCTCATTCACTTTCTTCAAAGCAATGGCTTCCACCCACCTAGTGAAATAATTTGTAGCATTCAAGACCCATTTGTGTCCAACACTGGAGGGAGGATTAATCATCCCTATGAAATCCAGGCCCCACTGCATGAATGGTTGTTCAACTTGAATGGGCTGTAGAGGCATGGCAACCAATCATTGCTTTCCATCAAAGAGTGCACACTTTTGGCACTTCCTTACCCAAGCATAAGTATCCTTGAAAAGAGTGGGCTAGAAATAGCTAGCTCTCATTATTTTTGCTGCTATGGTCTTAGGGGCGAAATGGCCTCCTGCTAGCCCATCGTGAAACTCAGCCAATACCTTATCAGCCTAACTGGAGTCAATGCATCTCAAGAGAACCTTGGAGAGATCCTTCCTAAATAATACTCCATCAATCAAAACATAGGGAAGGGATTGAAGTTTAAAATACCTTCTTTTGGCCCTACCGAGACCCTATAGGCATTCACCTGTAAGAAGGAAATGCCTCATGTCCATCATCCAATCTCTTATGACAGTTGGTTCTTTTGTAGTGGCTGCATCATGGATCAGTAAGCTGTCTTCACCTTTTTGCCTCAAATCTGCAGCTAGCTATTCACACAGGCCCCTTCCTCTCACCAACTTGGTGATTTTGATGTCTATGTCATACTCCATTACCTTGGTGATCCACCCTGCTCTTTTCTCATTTAAGTCTCGATTGGTCAAGAAATCTTTGACACCAGGATGTGGAACCATGAGATGAATCCTGCTATTTGACAACATATACCTAAATTTCTTTAGGCTATGCACTACTGCCAGGACTTGCTTTTCTATGTAGGTGTACATAATTTCAAAGTCCTCTAACCCTTGGTTGAAGAAGGCGAGTGGTTGCTCGAGGTCATCACTGTTTGCTTGGGTAAGCATAACAGATATTACTTCTCCATTGCTGAAGGTATAGAGATTGAGGTCTTTGTTGAAGTCAGGGCTGATTAGAGTGGGAGCCTGGGTCAAAGCCTATTTGATAGCTTCAAAGCTATCCTTTCTTGGCATTGTCCACTTGAATTCTTCACCCTTCCTCAGCATAGAGGTTAGGGGTTTAACTATTTCAGCAAAGTTCAGAATGAACCTCTGAATGAAATTTATTCAGCCAAAGAAACTCTAAAGGCCTTTCTTGTGCTTTGGTAGGGACATCTCCAAGATGGAGCGGACTCTCTCGGGGTCAATAGACAAACCTTCCTTGGACACAATGTGGCCAATAAGTTTCCCCTCATGAACCGCAAATACACATTTCTTTAGATTTAGGGAGATGCCAAATTCCTTGCACCTCTCAAAAATTTGCCTGAGGTGCTTCATGTGTTATCTCGCCTCTTTGGAGAAAACCGTTATATCATCGAGGTACACCAACACGTTCTTATTTATCAAACCACTGAAAGCCATGTCCATGGCTCACTGGAAAGTAGCACCAGCATTGGATAGCCCGAAAGGCATCTTCTGATAGGCGAACATTCCCCATTCAGTGGTGAAGGCTGTTTTGTATTGGTCGTAGTCTCAAACTAGAATTTGATTATATCCTGAATAACCATCCAGGAGGAGAAGCATTCGGAACCAGTTACCTTTTGGAGGATCTGCTCCATGTTTGGAAGGGGATAATGATCTTTTAAAGAGACTTTAATAAGGTCTCTGAAGTCGATGCACAGCCTGATCTCCCCATTTTTCTTTCTAACTGGAACCAAATTGGCCAACCATGAAGAATGTTTGATCAAAAATATAATGCTAGACTCAATCAACTTGACCAATTCTTTCTGCATAAGGCGTTTGATCATCGGATTAACATGCCTCTATTTTTGTGTGACTGGTTTTGCACTTTCCTCTAATTTAATGGTGTGTTGGGTGAGTCTTGGATCGAAGCCTTTCAAGTCGCTATAATTTTAGGTGAAGATGTCAGCGAACTCCTAACACAGCAGAATGAAAGTTTGCCTTTCTTGAAATGTGCAGACCTTACCAAGCGCTAGTAACTTGTCCTTGAAGATTTCAACTTTTTCATAATTCTCCTCTCTGGTAGTGATGCATGCTTTATTATCTCTTAGTTGGTCCTCTCCATTGAAAATGCTTTCAAGTGTGACCAGACCCTTAGGAAGTTTATTGTTCTTCAATTGAACAATCTGATCTCCATATTGCTACTGCAATTTTGCTTGATTATGGACCACAAACTTAGCTTCTTCTTGAAGGAAAAGAGCTATTTGCTAGTCATTTTCGAAGACCTACCAATTTGTAACATTGTCTGGAATTGAAGGCTGAACCACCACTTTTAAATGGTGTGAACCACAACCCCTGCTTATTTCTTTTAAAACATCAAATTGGGCACCAACAGCTACCAGTCTATCAGCCTGCTTATTCTGTTCCCTCAGGATCGAGGTAATGTTAAAAGCAAAGAAATCCTCCATCAAGTCCTAGACTCTATGCTTGTAAGACTTCAGCAAGGAGTTCTTGGTTAGGTTCAGGCCTCTTATTTGGTTCACTATTAGTTCATTGTCCCCCAAGATTTGTAATTTCTTGATCCCTCTCTTTCTTGCCCACTCAAGTCCATGAATCAAAGACTCATATTTTGCAACATTACATGTGCAAGAGAACTGGAAATGAAAAGCTAAAAAGTACCTTTCTTTAGAAGGGGAGATTAACATTGCCCCACCACCAGTGCCTAGGTTGCTTCTGGAACTGTCGAAGTATAGCTACCACAGGCCAAGGTCTTCTTTATTCTCCTTCATTATATTGGGCATGACGGCACTTTCTTCATGCAAACAATAGATGCCAAGGTCTGCCTCCTCAATAAACTTATAAGGATCATGCTCAAAGTTATCGCTTCCCCACTCATCCAAGAGTAGATCTGTGACTCCTTCAAGAGCGGAAGATGAAGATTTGTCCATTTGAGAGTCTTCTGGATCAATGATAGTGTAACTGACATTCGCTGTCTTGGGTGAATAGGGCTCTAGGTGGTCCTTGTAGAGTGGCTCAGACTCGATTTTCACTTTGGTACTGTATTTGGTTTTGAAAACTAGATATGACCAATTCGCTGCTAGATAACCACCTATCTTGGACGTAAATTCCCTAGACAAACAGATTGCAAAATATGGAGGAATGCCCGCTACCACTATATCTTGGGGGATTGAGAATGTTGGGCAGGCATGCAATGTTAAACTCAATCCTTTCAAGACTCTGACTATCTTTGCAGGCATCCCATCTAGTTGCAAGACTCCTTTGTTCATTGCTTCGTATTTTAATCCCATCTTATCGGCAATGCACTTGGGCATTACTGAAGTGCTGGCCCTGCTATCAATTATGCAATTATGTACTAAGAAATCCCCTATGATCAAAGATACATAAAAGGGGGGAGTCTTTTCTTCTTTCTTTACCTGACTTGAAGTAGAAGGCTACCCATTCATCATTAAGATGTTATTAGTGTCTGTTGGGATGGCCTGGCGATCTAGCTCATGCAATTATTTCTTCAAAATGTCCCTTTGTCCTGGGAGAGACAACGAATCCCATAGAGAAATGCTCACATGCAATTTCTTTGTTTGATCAACTATATTAACTTGGGGACTGACTCCTTTCATGCTTTCCTTTGGGCTGATCCTAGCTGGAGCTGTAGACTGGGGAGCTAGAGGTGCAAATGGTTGTTTGGAAATTGGGGCCTTTTGAAATGGGTGTGGTGGAGGATTCGTTGCTGCCTGAGGGGAAGCTTGTGCTTTTCCAACTGCTCTTCTTTTAAATCTCATGTTGGCTGCAATGCAATCAACCTAATTGTCTACAACACCTCCATGATTAATTGCATAGAGCTCACCTTCTTCGTGATTTATCAGGGTAGAATCCAGCTGAGTTTGATTGTTACTCATGTTGGCCTGAGCTGGAAACTCAAAAAACTGGGAAAAATCAGCAGCCTGATTTTCTAAATTCTGGAAAAAATTCATCATATCGTTCATATGGACAGCTTGCTCTTGACCTTGTCCCATGGTTGAACAACCTGACTGCTCCTGCACTAGATTGTTCTGAGTAGGCACCATGGCTTTGGATGATGAAGAGGGGTCTGAGTTATAATTTTGATAAGGCCTGGTTGTAGTGAGCTGCCCCTGACCTTGGTTATAGTTTTGGAAGGAGGGTCTAGGGGCATGGCCATAATTCTGATAACCCTAGTTTGGCTTGTTGATTTGAGCTTGCTGCCTTTTAAGCGCAACAAGTTCATTTGACATGCTTTGCAATAGGCCCTTAACTTCATTTAATTCATTAGATGGAATAGCAGCTAGCTTCTCAATGACAGGTAGGGGAGCAATTGTGGGAATGACAGCCTGAATTGGGGGTAGCGGTTCTAGGAAAAGTGGCATATGAGGCCTAGGGGCGATTTTCCTAGCTTGAATCAATCAATTTTTGGCTGTAATGGCTATGTCATACGCAGTCGGTAGTATATGTCCTCCCATAGATTAGATCATCATAGCAATGTCACTATTTAATGCTTTTAAATAGTACAAGAAAGTGTAGCTGGGGGTTGGCCTTACTAGGATGGGAATTCTATCCCAAGTCTTTTGAAACCGTGTATTGAAGTCCTGCATGTACTCGTGTAGAGCTCTCTTTATAGTTGTCAGCTGCTCAACAAGAGAGAGGCCGTCACTTTTATCCCCAAAACAATCAGTTAAATGGGTGCCTAATTCATTCCAAGAATGTATGTAATTCACAGGCAAGGTGCCATACCAATCGAGAGCTTTCCCTTTCAGAGACAAGGCTAACAGTCTGATGGCAATATTTTCTTCTATTATATTGTGAATATTGCAAAGGTTGGAAATATTCTTGATATGCTCAACAAATGTAATAGGTCCCACTCCATCAAAAGAAGGCACATTTTTTAGAGCTATTTCGGGGATCAGATCATAGCGTGGGAGGTTTAAAGGGCTCTCACCGTGAAAAGCTGCAAAAGGTAATGCCATGGCTGGAATGGGCTACAACTGTGGCTGAGCTGGGTTGATGTTCCTAGCAACAAGTCTAGGAGGATTTACTAATGGATAAGGGTGAGTTCTTTCAAACCTGAGTCTTTTAGCAGAGTTTAAAGGCATCTCAATGAAAACAAAAGGAACCCCTCTTGAAGCTGACCTTGTGGTAACTTTTGGCATAGAAGTTTAAGTGACTGGTCTTATAATAAAGAATTGAGCTCTTACCAGTGGAGTCGCCAGATGCTAAATTTTTTGAAAATACTATAGCAGGACCAGCATCAATCCTAAAATACTACTGCATTGAAAAATATAGTCCCACCAGGCATGCCAAAACTGTTGACACTAGAAAGTGCACCCTGCGGTGGGAAAATAGATTCCTGCCCTCTCCCCACAACATGGAAACCCCTCTCTCACCTGTGGGATGGCAAAATAGGAGAGGAGAGTCTCTAGGTATGGGCTAGTTCCCTTTGATGTATCTTGTTTGTTCCAAGCAATGCAAAAATATAGATATACAGCTATATACTGGGGGGGATGGAAAGGGAAGAAAATGCAAGAAAGCAAACAGCCTACTCTAAAAGAGGTGATACACCAAAACAGGTTGACCTTCCACATCCACTCTCAAAATCAAGAGAAATGCTGATATACTCTACACATCTGGTAGAAGAACCAGGCTGCTAAAACTAACAGGGAGGCTATAATGGAAAATACATAACAGAGGTTTACCAAGGTGCTGTGGAATGCACACTTATAAGCAACTTACTCTGTTCTGCCCTTCTCAAATATTGCTCTTCTCCTTTCAGCTGCAAAACTGGTGCCTTATAGATAGCTGATCTGATGGCATTACCTGTGAAAGCATGGAAGATAATGACTAAACACAAATAATACTCATGACATACACAACAAATCAATCCAAGATGGAGGCAAAAACTATATTTTATTGATTCAGGTGGGGAAATTACAGAGCTGTGCTCTTTACAAAATTGGGGAAGATCCTAATAAATGACCAAGTCTGTGTATTTATATGGGAAGAGCCAAGAGGAGTCTCATTGGGAAGAGTGAAAAAACACTGTAGCTAATGTCATAAGTCTACCAAGACCATGCTTGTTACCTCATTTTGCGTGCTAGTCTTTTCCTCCAGTGGCTGGGTGGGCTTTTTCCTGTGCTTTGCAGGTGTTTTTTGCTGCTTGCTGTTATGGGCGACAAATTTGCCACCTGCTACTATGGACTTCTACCGACGTCGGCTGATAAGATGCTGATAGCAATAGTTTTGCCGATGTCAGCCGATGTAAGCTGTCGACCATGGCAATTTTGCCGACGTTGACCGATGTTAACGGCCAAGTTTTCTCTGCCGACTACTTCACGCGGCAATTTTGCCACTCTCTGCATGTGTGTAGGCAGTCTCTTTTTACCTGCCTGTGTTATGGGTGGTGATTTTGCTGCCCTCTACATTTTCTCTGCCCTCTTTCACCTTAGTGTCAAATGCCCTAGTTTTTTCCTCCTCTGTTCTTGGTGTTTGAAGACTCTACCTTTTGCTATCGTGAACGTCAACAAACGAGGCCGATGAACCAATGCTCTGAAACGGAGCTGTCAAACCCTGAAGATGGACCTTGCAACCTGAAATGACTGGCCATGTAAAGCAGGTGTAGAAGGTGACCGAGATTTTGCCTGAAGGGCAAAATTGGGTCAACAGTAACTATCATCATATCTATGGACATAGAGATAATGACATTTTGGATTCATATATTATATTACTAGATGTGTTGATAATGGTATCATAACATTCATATAGGGGGCACAAATATCTCCCCCATTATGGAATCTTAGACCTCATTCCTTTATGACTAAGTCATCCTAGGACATTCCTTTACAGGAATCATCAGTCACTCATTGTGAGCACAATGCAGTTTTTAGGATAGAATATCATAAGAGATCTCTTATTCCACTACTTGAGAAGGTTTAGAAACCAATACAACAAAAAAAAACCTATATATAGGACTGTAGTACAAGGAATCCATAGTATAATTATATATACATATCTAGTAGAGTCATAGGCACTATAGTATAGTACTATTCTAGGGAGATATTTATTACCGCCAAGTTTTTAGGGTCCTATCTCACATAGAAATCTGATATGATTAGGTTAGTTAAATGCAAATTATAGAGTACTATTCTAGATAAATATTCATTACATCCAAGTTTTTAGGATCCTATCTCACGTAACAACCCATTATGATTAAGATCAAATGAGCCTTTAGCACAAGTTTCAACTCCATCTCAATATATTGGTCAGTCATATACATCACAATAGAGGCCAACTAGTATTTTTTTATAGATAGATAAACTTTATTCATATTAGATAAGATCAACTATAGATCACATTCCTAAAAAAAATGAGTAGTATGACACTTGTTCATGTGGTTGATAGGGTTTAGATAGTGATATAGCATAGTGGGATACAACATACATTCATTTCAATGTTAGTTCATAGCTTCACTTAGCATGGTAATGATGGAGCCAAAGGTCTAGCTAACCTTTCTATTCTTGAGCCACTCTCAGGGAGGTAATATATACATAGTGCTATCTTACATCCCCTTACTAACAAATTACATCCCTAATTACCTTTAACTATCTATAACCCAAAACCCACCTATCAAAGTTCAGATCTTTCCAAATCAACTGATCCAAACCCTTTACCAATCTCAAATTGAATAAACTTATCTAAACAAGTTACCAATCTCAAAATCTAGACACTACTTATATCCTACTTAAAAACTAATTCACTTTACAAAATCAATTTTACCAATTACAAAAACCAACAAGATTGTAGCTTACAGATGATTACAGATCAAGCATCACATCCAAACATGTCCTAAAATAAATTTATCACATCCTAAATGTCATCGTACCAAATATATGAAAACAATCAAATCACATATCCCAATTACCATTTACCAATCATATATAATTTCAACATCAACATCAAATTAACTATTTAAAATTAAAACATTGCAATACCAATATATTCTAGAATGCATAACATGAACATGTGTAAATCCAAACTCAAACTAGTATATATATATATATATGTATATATATATATATATGTATATATATATATATATATGTATATATATATATATATATATGTATATATATAAATATATACATACATATACATACATACATATATATATATACATATATACATATATATATATACATATATATATATATATATATATACATACATACATATATATATATATACATACATACATATATATATATCTATACATATACACATATATATATATATATATACATATATATATATATATACATATATATATATATATATATACATACATATATATATATATATACATACATATATATATATACATACATATATATACATACATATATACATATACATATACATATATATATACATATACATATACATATATATATACATATACATACATACATATATATATATATATATATATATATATATATATATATATATATATATATATATATACATACATACATACATACATATACACACACACACACACACACACATATATAACCAAGTTTTCAAATACATATACACTGTATCAAATACACTCAATCATGAATGGGCATCATACCCCCACTCTCAATCTCACTCTCTCCTCTAGTAATAGTCCCATAATCCTATAGTATTGGATGACCTTGTACCTCCTTGAGATTTAAGTGCCTCTTGCACTAACTATCCCACTCCAATAGTCAACCATAATCCTCATGCAAGTCTATATATCATCATTAAAGATCTATATATTCATCTAAAATATTCATGCTTACTATGCCACAATTAGGTGAAGGCATCCTACACCTATCCAACTCAGCTCTAATCTCATCCCTCTCTCCTACTGACCTAACATATGTATCTATAGCTATAATATCCCTATCAAACAAATGAGCATAAATGCTAGCTATAACTATCACACTCTCTATCAAAAGCTCCTCCACAACATCATCAATAACATGTCATGTAAGCTCATGAAGTGCCAAATCAATGATGGTCTCCCAAAACTCATCATCTCCCTTTCCCACCCTAGCAAGTGCCTCATCTTATGCACCTACCAACCCACCTACACACATAAGAAGTAAAACACTAGATTAGATATATGATTTCAAATCCAAACTAAAGCAAAAATATAGATACAATTCAAATACAATCACTGATTACCTCCCTTCATCTGGACTAACTCAAGATCCTAATATGCAAAAACATGCACTCCATCCATAGGATATAATGGAACCCATCATTTCCTAGCCAACCATGTAGTATATGCCTTAGTGTACCCCACATCATGTACATCAGGAATATTTATAATTGTATCTCATACACTCAAAGGTAATG
Source organism: Torreya grandis (assembly GCA_037957365.1). NCBI lineage: Eukaryota > Viridiplantae > Streptophyta > Pinopsida > Cupressales > Taxaceae > Torreya > Torreya grandis. The sequence continues at coordinate 1,846,720 of JARHVA010002697.1, read as the reverse complement.
ATGCCAACATAGCCTTAGTCGATCTAGCATGAGCCCTTACTCCTATTGGTGTTGTTGCACTCCTCAACCATACCCATACTACAAGAAGAAAATCTTATCAAACTCTAAATTTCCTATTCATGTGCTCATACTAAAAGCATTCATATACTCTAACCCAATGATCATGCAACCAACAAATGACCCTTATATACCACAACTTCTCTCCATCTGTAGGCCATCTAGGGAATCCTCTATAGGGCCTCCATATGATATCATGGGATACCAATCTATCTATCATCCTCCTATAGTGATCTATCCTAGGATACCAAATAGCCAACTCACTCATCCAAACTCTAGGATAGGAGTGCTAGAACTAGTCAAAATTTTCCTATACTACTTAAAATAACTCAAAATATCCAAAACAATATTTTAAATAGGTAAGAATCAAGTGTTAAGCCTACTCACTAGGATAATATCTACACTAACCTCAATCTAGGTACTAACTACTCAAAATAACTCATGGAAGGTGCTTGTCTCCTAGTCATTTTTCACTCTAGAGCTCTAGTATCTGAAACTAGTCACTACAAAAATGAATCAAGAATCAATCAAAATCCCTATATCAACCAACCTTTCCATTCAAAATCAAAACACTATTTTACTCATAACTAGAGCCCCATAGCTCCATCTTACAAACCATTTGATTCAACAAAATCATGAAAATGATACCTTCAACATCACATAAAATTTGATCTCTCATTACATTATCTACCTATAATATAATTCACACATACCTATACCTCTTTTATACCCTAGCATACAAATTAGTACCTATAATCAAAACATTCAAACAACCCAATTTATTCAATTAGTCAACCTTTCACTCCATTAAATCTATTACTATCTCAATTTCATACCATACCACAAACATTTCTACATATCTACTATACTCGGATACAAGCTTTGATCCTAATCAATCAAAGAAACCTTTTAATCTTAATAATTTAACTCTCACCAATAAAAAAATATACTTTCTATCTATTCAATACATACCAACCTAGTTCTTATTCATGTGCCACTAGTCTTCACTTTTGGCTTAACCTCTTCTATCACAGATCTCATATCTCTCCCCAAAAGGGGGAATCAATCCTCTTATCTCTAAAAATTACCTAGTATACCTATCCATTCCTATAGATAGATACACCATAGTTATTGCATCTAGATTATCAACATTACTCAGCTTATATTGGTCAAGTTATATAGTGGTTTAGACTAAATGGGTCACTTAACATTACTCAGTTTAGATTGATCAAGATTATATAGTGGTTCAAACTATATGGGTCTCTTAGTATTACTTAACTTAGATTGGTCAAGATTATATAGTGATTTAGATTACATTGGGTCACTCAACATTACTCAAAACATTTAGAGGGATAAACCTTTTGTTTACAAATACATAGACTATTTAGATATAGTGGTTTAGATAATATGGATTCATAGTGACTTTAATACAAATTTAGACTAGATACCAGATTTGGGGGCATGTACATTACTACATGTCTCACACATACAACTTCATACAACATGACATAGTTATACGACCAAATAGCAGATGCATTAATGATGTACCATAGTTAGGGGTATGACACAAATGCTATTGTCCTTCATCTTCTAGGATTATATAGATTATAATAGTAAGACATGCCATTTTATTCTTACACATTTATTAGAGTTTTAAGATTACACCCAGACATTACGCAGGTTGTCACCAGGTTGGACTATATGGTCATCTAAAATGATTGGTCTTTGTATAACTCAGACCTAGACCTAAGAGTTTGTGCAAATTAGAGGGTAGACATTAGTTTTAGACCTTTGATCACTTCTCAAATCTTGTTTAGATTATTTAGATTTAGTATATGGGGCATCTATTAAAAGGGTTCCTCCTTTCTTTAGATAATATTTAGATTCAGTACATGGGGCATCTAGTATAGGGATTCCTTCATTCTCCATGCACTATTTAGATTCAATACAAAGGGAATCTATTATAGGGATTCCTTCTTTCTCTAGGCATTATTCAGATTCAATATAAGGGGCATCTATTATAGGGAATATTTCTTTCTCCAAGCACTATTTTAGTTCTTCATCCACTTCCCTGGCCAGGAAGTTGGACCTTTTTTTAGCACACTTATCTTCACATAAGTAAGTTCAAGTACGCATATTCTTTTCTTTATTTTACTCTAGTGCTTCATTGTATTACAGGGGGGAAAATGTATACACCCTAAATTGTTCAAGTAACCACACATATCATGTCTTTTCATAGTCCTTTCATAAGAGACTCTGATTGGAGAATATGAGCTTTTATTATCATCTAGCCATGTCCCTTTTGCCTAACTTGTCTTAGTCCTACTCTATTCCATAGACACCTCATTAGTTATCCCTAGTCATCCATATATTTTTGGACTTAACCTTTATAGACCCAGGGAGATCTTTCCATGCTTATTATATCCCTTAGGTCCTAGACCCTCTAGACAATAGTGCATAAATAAGACTAAAACACTAAAACCTAGGGTGTCCAATTTTTGGTGCTATTGTCGAAGTGTAAATTTGATTCCAATAGTCACTTTATCCCTCAAGATGAGTCTTACCCCTTTTCTTTGCTTCATCCCTAAGTCTTCCAATGTTAGCCAAATGTGAATAAAACTTCCAAATTCAAAAAAATGAGTTTCCTCTATAAAGGACTACACAAGGAATTTTATATCTAGCACTTACTACTTTGGAACATTAGATATAATACAAATCAATCAATAGTATAGCTCAACTTCTCTACAACACACATAGACTTGCATGTTTGATCAAGGAAGGGCCTAGGTGAAATTCAATCTTGTATCTATCATGTGTATTGATTATGCACATTTCTTAATGGAGAACTACATCAAATCTAAGACCCTAGCTTGAGGTTTAATGTAAGAAATAATAAAAATAATAGGGGTTCTTGATTGTGTGATAATTATTTTGCTAACCCATTTTTCCTCCCTTTTGATTTTGATCTATTTGTTATTTCCATGTGTGTAGACAAATATAGGTATTGAAGATTGAAACAGACCTACAATGAGCTTTGGTGACTCTCAGGACCTAAAATTTGGTACATAGATCATATTGAGTAGGTGAATATAACCTAGAAATATTTTAGCCTCAAGACAACAATGACAAGAAGGACTATAGCACTATACACTAGGGTGTCCTATTTATAATGCTCATCTAATTAAAAAATGAAAGATAGATTTTAGTTCTAGGTAGTATCTCAGTCCTATATACAAGTTATCAGACCCCAACTCATTAGAATCATCCTATTTTTATAGATAAGTGTTCTTCTCCCTTATGCAAGTTAATTTGATCAAATTGATATAAACCTATATTTTAATGTATTTAATCATAATTCATCCCATGTTTTAGACCCTTATTATTTAGTAATTAAACATCTAATTTCCCAAAAATAATAAAACATATTTCTAAAATAAAGGGGTGGAAAATTTAGTCACATAAAATTTCACTTGAGTGTAATGAATGCCACTTAAGACTATATTATCCCTAGCTTAGACCTAAACCTATCTTAGGGCCTACTTTTATCCTTATATATCTTTTGTGTAGATCTAACCCATCCCAAAATTTACCAAATGTAGTCCTAGACCATCTCCTAGGCATCTAGGCCCCCAATGCACCATATTTTACCACTTAGACACTAAATCAACCCTTTGGACACTAGCACACTATGCTAGTGACCAACGGATTGCGTTATTGTTCCTTATGTATTTTCTCCCCTCAATGGACATATTTACATTTCTCAAGAAAACTTACGGTCAGATTAGACCTATTCCACATCTATAAAAGTACCATATAAATATACATACACCACTTTTATCCCTTTACCCACTATATGGAAATAAGATGCAAAGCTCAAAAATAAAATGTACAAATCAAGGTTATTGATCCCTATTCTACCATACTTATGCATACAACCATCTATAAAAACCCAGAGTTGATAATATTCAAGTTTCAAGTCTTAACTCACACTCAAATAACTCAAACTAGAACTCATATTAGTATTCACTTACACTTACACCAAACACTTAGGCATGAGAAATACATCAGGCTTGATCCCCTCTCGAGGTATTAATATGTAGGAAAATCTCAACGTAACAAGGTTTTAAGGTCATTTCAAACCTATCCAACTAACATCACACTTTTAATACTTATGCTCTTCAAATACCCTAATGATATGGAGATATAGGGTTTCACTTTTAAATCAATCAAATATACTTATCCAACATTTAGCCACATAGGCACAAACATCAAACTTAAATGAAGGTCCACCTAGAATCTCATAGGCTCTACCTATAAGGGACACTATTTCACCTAAGAGGATAGTAGTATAGTGAAATACTATCTAGAGGACAAAACTAATACCAAAAATTATTTTTAACTATATATTACTATTGATGATAGCCTACCTAATCTCTCTACCAATTTATAGCCTGTCAACTATCCGTTTATCATTTTCTACCTAAGTATATCTTTGCATAGTTCATTACTATTTTTAGAATAATCAGATTAAGTTAATTATTATACAAATCATTGGTTATAATTATTGAATATTTATTCCTTGATGTTAATATTCCATAAATTTAGAAACCTAGGGTTTTAAACTCCATAATTTCCTTAAAATTTAAATCACTTTACTTTTATCAGTCCTTTAGCCCTTGTTTCATTTTGTACATTACATGGGACATTTTTTGTGGAATTTTAATTATTTTATTATGTTGGATTAACTATTAGGTCACTAGTTTTAATTTGAAAGTAAGTGTGTGTGTGTGTGTGTGTGTGTGTGTGTGTGTGTGTGTGTGTGTGTGTGTGTGTGTGTGTGTGTGTGTGCATATTTATACTAATATAAGGCCTAAGTGAGAGAATATTATTTCCTTTATTATCATAGGGAGAGAAGATGGAGGATTTTCTCACTCATTGGGAGGGTCCCTCACTTGCATGTATATAACTACATTGAGATCTTATTCTCAACATTGATATTTGCAATAAACTTCCACTAAAGGGGCTCAAACCAATAACTAGGTATATTTCCATTTGTCTTGGATGGATTGATATGTATTGAGGCAAAATTAAAGTTAGACCAAAAAATATAATATTATAACATATAGACATGCTTATTCACATAAATGAGAGATATTTATGTGCATTTTTATTAATGAAGAGTTCAAAGGAACTCGATAGATTTATAGATCCATTTTCAAAGTATATTGGATATTTACAAATGAACTACCATTTTTTGAGCATCTAAAAATTGGTCTTTTCCTTTCTATAAAAGTCTAAAACTAGTCACTATCATAGAACATAGTATACTTTCTAGAGTTCCTTCTACATTATTCAAAGACCTTTGCATTTTCAATCACTATCAAAATCTTATTAAGTGTAGACACCAAATTTTGGTATAATTTATGTAATTATGGTGTATTGTCATGCCTTAGCACTTTAGCTCAATTTATTACTTCAAGGTATTTCAAGTTCACTTTCCCTTCACATTAGACCCTTTATGGTTTTGTGTCATTCATATATCCTCATGAACACCTTTAGATTTGATAATGTTCTATGTCATGGTCCACACAATCATCCTATAGTTCATCTTGATCTCTATTTTCATGGGTTTCTCATTTGACCATTTTTGGAGTCATCTCAAAAATGGGTTTATCTACTTTTAAAGTAGTTAAAAAGTGGTCAACTATTTTGTAGGTCCTTTGTGACAACATCATTGATTTCTTGTACCTTGATTGTTATCTTTCACATGTTTACATGATTAGATTACATGTGAATGTGTTTCAATTTTAATTCAAAGGAGTCTATACATACATGTGTACCCAAATCCATGTGTCATCCAAAAATACAAAAATCAATCATATATTTCACACACTGGTCAAGGATCTTACACACTATTATATTATTTTCTTATGTTGGATTGTGAACTAATAGGTCACTATTTTTAATTTGAGAAGTGTGTGTGTGTGTGTGTGTGTGTGTGTGTGTGTGTGTGTGTGTGTGTGTGTGCGTGCATGCTATTATTATATTATAAAATTTATTATTTATGCATACTTATATCAAGATAAATCTTAAGTGAAAGAGAATATTTTTCATTCATTGTCATAGTGAGAGAAGATGGAGGTTTATCTTACTCATTAGGAGGGTCACTAACTTGAATGTATATAAATACATTGAGATGTCATTCTCAACATTAATATGTACAACAAACCCCCACCCAAGGGGATCGAACCAATAATTATGCATATTTCCATTTGTATTGGATGTATTGATATGTTTTGAGGCCTTATTAGAGTTAGACCAATAGAGAGAATATTATAACATATGGACATGCTTATTCACACAACTGAGAGAGATTTATATGTATTTTATGCTTATGAAGAGTTCAAGGAAGTTATAGAGCCATTTTTAGAGTAAATTGGCTCTTTTCGAATGAACTACCATTTTTGGATCATCTAATAAAAATTGGTACTTCTTTTTTTAGAATAATTTAAAACTAGTCACTACCATAGAACATAGTATACTTTCTATGGTTCTTTTTGAATTATTTAAAGACCCTCTTCTTTATAGTTTCAATCATTCTCAAAATCCTGGTAAGTGTAGAAAACTAATTTTGGTACAAGTCATGTAATTATGGTGTATAGTCATGCCTTAACACATTTGTCTCATTTTATTAATTTAATGTCCCTTTATTGCACTTTCCCTTCACACTAGACCCTTGATAGAATTGTGTCACTCACATATCCTCATGAACACCTTTAGATTTGATAATGTTCTACATTAGGGTCCACACAGTCATCTTATAGTTCATATTGATCTCTATTTTCATGGATTTTATAGCTTGACCATTTTTGGAGTCATCTAAAAAGTGGTTTATCTACTTTCAAAATATTCCAAAAGAATTAAAATATTTTGAATGTCCTTTGTGCCAACATGCATTGATTTCTTGTGCCTTGATTTTTAGCTTTTACATGTTTCTATGGCTATTTTACATGTGAATGTGTTCATTAATTCAAATAATTCTATGTATACACATGTATCCTAATCCATTTATTATCCACAACTACAAACATGGATCATATATTTCACACATTTGTCAAGGAGATTACACACTATTATTCTTATGTTGGATTATGCATTAATAAGTCACTAGTTTTAATTTGAGAAGTGTGTGTGTGTGTGTGTGTGTGTGTGTGTGTGTGTGTGTGTGTGTGTGTGTGTGTGTGTGTGTGTGTGTGTGTGTGTGTGTGTGTGTGTGTGTGTGTGTGTGTGTGTGTGTGTGTGTGTGTGTGTTTGTGTGTGTGTGTGTGTGTGCGTGCGTGTGTACGTGTGCGTGTGCGTGTGTGCGTGTGCGTGTGTGCGTGTGTGTGCGTGCATGTGTGCACGTGCGTGTGCGTGTGTGCATGTGCATGCATCTATTCATGCATGTGTGCATACATGTGCATGCTATTATGATATGATAGAATTTATTATTTTATGCATACTTATACCAAGATAAATCCTAATTGAAAGAGAATATTGTTTCATTAATTATCATAATAAGATAATATGGAGGATTCTCTCATTCATTAGGTTGGTCACTCACTTGAATGTATAAAACTACATTGATACAACATTCTCAACATTGATATGTGAAACAAACCCCCACTCAAGGGGTTGAGCCAATAACCATGTATATTTCCATTTGTCTTGGATGAATTGATATGCATTGAGGCCATATTAAAGTTAGACCAATGGAGAGAATATTATAACATATGCAAATTCTTATTCACATAATTGAGAGAGATCTATGTGCATTTTTTTTTGATGAAGAGTTCAAGTAAGTTTAAAACTTGATAAGTTTATCAAGCCATTTTCAGAGCAAAATGGATATTTTCTAATGATCTACCATTTTGGAAGCATCTAAAAACTAGTCCCCACCGTTTTTAGAATACACTAAAACTAGTCACTACCTAGAACATAATACTTTTCAAAGTTCCTTATGCATTATTAAAAGACCCTCTTCTTTGTATTTTCAATCATTGTCAAAATATTGGTAAGTGTAGACACCTAATTTTGTTACAAGTCATGTAATTGTGGTGTATTATCATTCCTTAGCACATTTGGCTCATTTTATTACTCCAGCGTCATTTCAGTGTACTATCCATTCAAATTAGACCCTTGATAGTCTTGTGTCATTCATATATCCTCATGAATACCTTTAGATTTGATATTTTTCTACATTAGGGTCCACACAGTCATCTTATAATTCATCTAGATCTCTATTTTTATGGGTTTTCTAGCTTGACCATTTTTGGAGTCATCTTGAAAGTGGCAAATCTGCTTTCAAAGTAGTCCAAAAGTGGTCAAGTATTTTATATGTCCTTTGTGCCACCATGCATTGATTTTCATCTGTCACATGTTTCCATGGTTATCCTACATGTGAATGTGTTCCAATTTCAATTTAAAGGAGTATATATATACACATGTACACTGAGCCATTTATCATCCACAACTACAAACAATGATCATATATTTCACACACTTTTCAAGGAGCTTGCACATTATTATATTATTTTATTATGTTGAATTATGCACTAATGGGTGACTAGTAATTTGAGAAGTGTGTGCGCACGTGTGTGTGTATATATATGCTATTATGCTATTATTAATTTTTTTATTTTATGCATACTTGTATCGAGAGAAATCCTAACTAAAATGGAATATTATTTCATTCATTATCATAGGGAGATAAGGTGGAGGATTCTGTCACTCATTATGAGTGTCACTCACTTGAATATTTATAAATACATTGATACCTCATTCTCAATACTAATATATACAAAAAACCCTGACTCAAGGGGCTTGCGATAATAACTATGTATATTTATATTTGTCTTGGATTTATTTATATGGATTGAGGCCATATTAAAGTTAGAATAATGGATAGAATATTATAACCTACGGACATGCTTATTCACATAACTAAGAGAGATTTTTTTGTATTTGTTGTTGATGAAGACTTCATGGAAGTTTCAAACTTGATAGATTTATAGAGCCATTTGTAGAGTAGATTGACTATTTTTTAATGGACTATCATTTTTGAAGCATCTAAAAATTCCATCCCTTTCTATAATAGTCTAAAACTAGTCACTACCATAGAACATATTTTACTTTCTTTAATTCCTTCTACCTTATTCTGAAATCCTCTTATTTTCATGTTTAATCATTGTTAGAATCTTGGTAAGTATAGACACATAATTTTGGTATAAGTCATAAAATTATGGTGTATTATCATGCCTAATCACATTTGGCTCATTTTATTACTTTAGGGTCTTTTTAGTGCACTTTCCCCTCACATTAGATCCTTGATAGCCTTGTGTCATTCATATATCCTCATTAAAACCTTTTGATCTTATAGTTTTTTGCATTAAGGTCCACACAGGCATCCTATAGTTCATATTTATCTATATTTTCATAGGTTTTTTGGATTGACCATTTTTGGAGTCATCTCAAAATTGGCTTATCTACATTTTAAACAGTATAAAATTGGTCAAATGTTTTATAGGTCTTTTGGTCCATAGTGCATTGATTTCTCATGCCTTGATTGTCAGCTTTCACATGTTTCCATGGTTAGCCTTCATGTTAATTTGTTCCAATTTTTATTCAAATGGGTTTATATATACACATATGCCCTAAGCCATTTATTATCCACAACTAAAAACATTGATCATATATTTCACACACTTGTAAATGACCTTGCACATTATTATGCTATTTCTATTGTCATTTAATATTAGTTTTTCTTGATCTTTATTTTTACGGGTTTTGTGTTTTTTCTATTTTTGGATTCATTTCAAAAATTTCTTATATACTTTAGAAGTAGTCCAAAATTGGTCAAATATTTTTTAGGTCCTTTGTTCCATCATGCATTGATTTGTCATACATTGATTCCAAAATTTAACATGTTCCCATGGTTATTATACATGTGAATGTGTTACAATTTTAATTTAATAGGCTATATATATACACATGTACCCTAAGCCATTTATCATCCACCACTACAAAAATTGATCATATATTTTACACACTTGTTAAATATCTTGCACACTATTATGTTCTTTTTATGTCAATAGTAAAGTCTTATCACTACATACTTGTACCAAAATAAAGATTTCATTAGAGCACATAATGCTATTGATTATGTTAGGGATGTTAAGCACAAAATATACTGAGATGGGGGGGGTGAATCAGTATATCATATATCTTATAAAACTTTCCCTTAATCAAACATTCAAGATATGCAATAAAACTCAAATAATAAACATCACACAAGAACAAGAGAGACACCAGATATAACATGGAAACCTAATGTGGGAAAAACCACGTAGAACAATCTCGAGTATATGAATGAGCACAAACCCAAACAATATTCACAAGCCAAACTTGAAGGAGCACCATACCCCTTTGCCGAACAACACCCCAGCTACTATTCATGAGCACCAACCCATAGGAGCACCATACCCCTTTGCCGAGCACCAACCCAGCTATTATTCATGAGCACCAACCCACATGAGCACCAACCAGTTTGTGTAAAACCACACACCTATCTCTCAATGTTGCTATATCAAAAAATGATAGTTCAATACAACATCTCTTTCCTCTCTCTCACCTTTGCTCTTCTAAGCTAGATATAACAAATACAAATCATATTCAACTCTCACAATTGCTCTTCTAAGCTAGATAATACAATATCAAATCAACCTCTCTCTTCCATATTACAAATGGCTACTCAAGCCTTTATTTATAGCTTTCCAGATGACCTTTGGCCTTCCCCCTTTGTGACCCTTCAATCCTCATGGAAAATGGCACCAATCTTGGATGACCCTTCATATTCAAGCCTTTGAAAAGTCCTGTGGTGACCCTTCACGATCGAAAATGTCCTTCCCACTTTTGTCCTTATCTTTTGTGACTTTTCATATTCCTCAAAGTGTCCTTTCATGAGAAATTTCACCCTTACTCTTTTGTCTTCACTTGGTGACTCTTAGTATTCCCCAAGATGACTCTTCATGGGAAAATGCATCCCATCCTTCTTTTGTCTTTACCCTGTGGCTCTTTGACTTCTCCATGGGCCCTTCTTTTGTCTCATATGCAACCAAAAATATATTCATTAATATTAAATAAATATTAACTCATATTAGCCAAGATATATTTATTACAAACAACATTAAATGCAATGGGGCCTTTATCACCAATAATACTAGACCTTTGACATCAATGACAATGTTTCCAACAAGGGAGAGGATGTGGAGTCTTCTCTCACTTGGGTTGGGTGCCTCACATGAATAAAAAATACATGGAGACATAATTATCAAAGTTATATGTAGTTGAAATCCTCAAATGATCAATTTAATTTACATATTTCCCTTTATATTGGATATGCTACTAGATACTAAGGTCAACTTAGGGTTACATAAAAAGAGAAGGTAATATGACATCCACATGCATAATTATTTTTATTATTGAGAGATTTAGAGACTTTTATTTTTGATATAGGGTTTTATAAAAATTCATCCCCATGGATCTACATAGCCATTTTTGAACTTGATTGACTAGTTTTGGCAGAATCTACCTTTTTCTAGAATCCATATCAGGTTGTATTTTTTGGAATGGTCTAAAACAAATCATCATCATAATTAATTTACATATTTCTTAGAGACCTTCTTCAATGTTCCAAAACCTATCTATTTCATTCGTAATTACTGTAAGAACTCAATTAGTTTATAAATAAGGTACACCTCACTTTTTACCTCTATTTATCATTTTATGTTACTTAGTTCAATCTCTCAATTCATTTTAGCACATATGTAGGTTTATTTAAATATATTTTTATATTTGCCTTGTGTCATTGTTTTAACTAATGAATGTAGTGTTTTTAAATCTTGTGCATGATTTTTATAAAATATTTTGGTGAACCCTTCATTATCAAATATATAACCTTAGGGTTTCATATTATCTTTTCCTTTAGGGTTTTTTATTGTGATTATTTCATATATGATTTATTTAGGGTTTCAATTCATTATTGTATTATCATTATCTCTATTTTCTTTGATGCTCTCTATGTTTCTTTCTTATTTCAATTAAGAAATCTATATATACAACATTTATTAGGTGAAGTGCTAGATTTAATGGTGCTCATACTAATTTGATTAATTTAAATTTGTTTGGTACTCATGCTTGTTTTGAAAATAAAATGTTTAAAATTTATTTTATTCTTACTCTTATTGGTGATGATAAATCACATGATTGCAATTATGAAAATACATATTTTAAACGTCATATTCCTTTTGACAAATTTTTTTCAATGAAAATATTGTGTATGACAGTGCTATGAATGATAATGATGCCAATGGATCTCATGACATAGATAATGATGAATTGGATCAAGAAAGAGTCAAATAAGTAATCTATCTATAAAATTGGTTAAATAATGTCAAAATTAATTGAATGATGTATTGACTTTTTAAAAAGAAGTTCAATATAAAAAATTAGTTATGAGAAATAAAATGTTACAAATAAATAATTGAATTATTTTTTTCCACCTACTATAGGTTCTCCCTCTATATTAAGTAATGAGGCTATTGATACTTTTGATTCTACTTATATGCCTCTGCCTACTCTTACTACTTAGGTTACTAGTATTATTCCTTCATGATTTACTACTTTTTTTGTGCCTCCTACTATTTTTAGACCTTCTTTACCCACTTTTCAATCCATATGTTTTTTCATGGTCTTACTAAAAAAATAGTGTATCTATTACTACACATTCTAATTATACTATGGCTCATACAAATCAAGATACATTATTTTAACAAACTATTCAAAATATGCAAGTGATAATTCAACGATTTTCCAAAAAATATCAAAAAATTAGTCACATGGGTGCTTCTCATGACATTGTCAGGTCATTTATGATCTAGATTAGTTATGTATTTATTTAACATTTTATTTAATTTTATTATTAGTTGGTTTAGTATGGGTTTTTTACCCGTTGGTTGGTTTGTAACCAATTTCCTCCTATAAAATTTTAAAAGTTTACTTATGTACACAAATAAAAAATAAGATTTGACATTGAATATATTTTAAAATAATTTTGTATGTAAAGGGAAATTCAATTGATATATTAATCAATCCTATCTCAGATAAAAATCCTACTTACAGTTTCGATTGTTGATACATTAGATATTTGGGGTCATGACCAAGATGGATCTACTAGACCTAACCAAGGGATCTATTACCATAATAAAATCACTAGGGAGGGTTCATAAGCCTCTAGTCAAGAAAAACTATGCAATAACCCTAGTTAGGTCCCATGTTTTCATATTTACAAAGGTATATGACAAATAAAGAAAAATATAATCTAGTGCTCACCAAAGCTTGTGGCAGAAAAAGGTGGTTAGTAAACATAAAAGTAAACATGCATAAGAGAATCCTAATTAAGCTATGTTTAAGTAAAAATATAATGCATAGGGAGAGAAATATATTCAAAAACCATTATTTATGATATTTCTATCTACTAAAATAGAGGATTAAAGTTATATATACTTACCTTGAAGATGAACCCATTGAGACTCAATCTCTCACTTGGTCAAAGGTACTTCACAATAGGTGGTTGTGGTTTGTAAGTATCACTATGAAAGTCCAAAGCATAAAATAAATTTCCACAAGAAAATAATCTTCTCCACATATAAACCTTAAGCTATAGTTCCTCAAGTAAAATATCAAAAGCATAGATTGTAAATAAATGCAAATGGATAATTAACTCTTTGTTGTCTCCCTAAGAAATGGCAAAATGAATGTGTATATATAGTTGAATCTAACCCTAAACCTTTTTGAAAATTTAGATGATAGGGTCAGCTTAATAAAATATATATCATTATTGATATAAATAAATTAGGTCTTGATTTATGTCAACAAGGGGCAAACCTACACCCTAAATAAGTTTTATCAATTAAAGTACAGGGTTGATGGGGCCGACAGTGTAACATAAACCATTAAAAAGGGTATTAGGATCAGGGATTGGATAATGTAAATGGAAAATAACTAGAGGAGGGTACAAAAGAGGAGGCAAGGATTATAAGAGTGTTTTTAGGAGATGATTAGATTGATAGAAGGTGGTGGTATAGGGACAAAATTATTATGAAACACCAATGGTCTACCAACCCCTTTCCCAATGCACCCATTAAGGCATGCACTCAGACAGATTGAGATTTAACAGGTTCTTATAAGAGATAAATCATCTATAATTGATAAAGTTTGAAAATATTATGTGTATACATATACCCCAATTGAAGCTCATCATGTGTCATTGAGGTGTAATAAGGGATAGTTCTTTGAGAAAATAACATAACAACATATAATGATGAAGCTAAAAAATTGTAGTATTTTAAAACATAAAATAAATAGAATTAAATGAATAAAATGGAAATAAAATGTACCTTGACTTACCTTTATCTCTAGATGGTTATCTAATGTGTCTATATTTATGATTGTAGAGAGCACAAAGATTGATTTTGATAAACCCATGGATACAAAACTAGATATCAAATACAAACAAATGTAAGAAATCCAAGGTAACTGATGTAGTGTAGATGAGACATACTTAGAAATTTGGTAAGATGGGGTGAAAAATGCTAAGTTATGACCAAATGACCAAGCCAAAATTTTGGATTAAATCGGGCAACCAAAAATCCAAGGATACTAAAAACCAAAAAACTCAAACAAGTAAACCTTAAGAAGAAAGGCAAATTCACCAAGTCAAACCAAGGATACATGTCAAAAAATGGTAATCAAACATCAATGTGAAAGTAGTGATAATACTTACTTAAACAAAGATGGATAAGCAAAAAGGTAAAATAACATGCATGAGTGAGAAGTAATAATGCTTACTCAAAAATCAATGGAAAAATTGCATGAAAGTAAAGAAAAACATTGGTTAGTGAGAAGTAATAAGACAAACTCACTCAATAATGGAAAAAGAATAGGAAATTAGAAATGGACTCAAGTGTTAGAAAAAAAGGAAACACAACAATGAAAAATGGTAAAAGAAATCAAAACAAGTCTAAAAATGTAGAGTGATGGTATAATAAGATAATCCATAGTCTCTCAAGCATATTGTCCTAAAGATAAATAAACCAAAATAAACTAGTTTTTAGCATGTTTTTAATATTTAAAGAAGAGAGAATAGATAAGAAATGGGAAACTAGATTTAGAACCACACTTTCTTTTTAACAAGGTGAATGAAATGGTGGAGGGAAAATAAAGGAAAAATCAAGGTAGAGAAATTCATTATCAAATTCAAGACACGTAAATTAGGTTTGTCAAAACAAGAGGACTTTTGACATTAAGGACTTTAAAGAACTTACTCTAGCATCACAAATCTTGGGTCATCAAATGAACTATGAATATCATCTGATGAATGTGATATGAATGAAAATTAAAATTGATCTACCTTCCCACAATGTGTTCCCAATTCTTCAGGACCCCTTATGGAGTCATTAGTCTACTACAAAGATTGGATACTTGTGTGAGAAAGTAGGTATCACCATAAAGTTTTTTTTTCAGAATTATCCTATTCCAATCTACCAACCTAATGCACCTAAATGGACCTAGGCTGTATCATGAGGCCAACTATGGAGATTAAGATTATATTACAAATAAAATATGTGATATTAATCATGTCTTTTGGTGTGATTTTGACTTTTGATTTTATATGTCACATTTTGTATCATTGCCTTTTATTTCAAATGATTTAGATTTTAAATTTTTTATGGCTTTGTCTTTTCCTCATCCATATGGATTTGGAGAACCAAACATGGGTTTTAAAGATGACTATCATTTGAAGACTTTGGAGTTAGTTGATATTAAATATAACTTAGAGGGCATGGTGTCTAAGAGTCTTTTTAATTTAGGTGAAATAAAAGTGATATCTTTAATTCTACCTTGGTTTATCCATAGTGGATGAAAGGAAATGAAATCAATAGGAATGAACATGAAATAATTTGGATTACTTCAAATCAAAAAAATGTGATAAAGGGTGAAAAATGGATACAATGATAGTAATTGTGATTCCTTATCATAAGAATGAGGGAAGTGTAGGAAAACATGCTAATAGTTTATTGTTGTGCAAATTTTATCTACAAAAGAAGTAAAAGCTAAAGCTGAGAACAAAGGCTCATAAGCTTGTAACCATTAAAAACACATTCTATAAAAGGAACACTAAATTAAATGTGGTAATTTTATGAGGAAGGCCTAGTACTATCCATGGTATTAAATTTAAATTGATAAAAGATAAACCCCAGAGGGTTCACAAAGAATATGAAAAATAAAGTAAAAATATGGTATTTGTGAGGAAGACCTAATTCTATCCATGGTCTTACACTAAAACTCTCAAAATAAAAACCCAAGGGGTGGAAAAATAATGGGAAATTAAATATTGTAATAAAAGGAAGTCATGAAGAAGGTCGGGTCCTATCCATGGTTTTAAAATGCAATTCACGAGAAAGGAGAAACCAAAGGACCAAAAAGAAGGAACTAAGGTTTGTGAAAAGAGAAATTATTGCAGAGGTCAAGACCCATGTAAATATCCTACAAAAAGTGTTAGTAGGATAACATATAGAGAGAAAGAAAAAAAGGGAAAGATCTAAGCAAAGAATTTATTTGAGAATTATGCATTGGTGGGCTCTTTGAAGATATGACTTTGACTAGTTTTAAGGTGATAGGTGATAGGAACAAATATATCTTTGAATAAGGAAGGGTTCCACCATTTTTGAGCATATTTAACTTATTTTTCACATGTGTAGTATAATTTAAGGACAAGATCACCATCATTAAAATTATGGACTTTAACCCTTTTATTATGTTATTGGTGATTCAAGCCTTGTATCAGTGGTTGTATTGTAAAGTAGAAAGATGCTCATCCAGAAGATGAAGAGTATAAATGTGAGCTTCACATAATTCCTCATCATGTATGATACCATAAAGAGAGACATAGAGAGAGGTAAGCTAAACTTATAAAGGGAAGACTGATTTAGGACCATAAACTAGCAAAAATAGGGTTGCCCTAGTGGTAGTATGTATTCTAGTGTGATAGGCCCAAAAAGTGGGATATAGATGAAGATGCCAATCCATGCAAGTTTTAAGGATTGTAGTTTGGATAATTTTATTAATAATTATTTTAGTGGCCTTAGATTGGACACTACATTATAGATGGTAAGGTGTAAAAAATTTGTGATTAATTTTGAATTTAGCACATAGATGTTTGGCCTCTTACTTTTTGAAGTTATCATCATTATCAAAAATAAATGCATGGGGAAATTGAAAAAAACAAATAATTTGATTGAGGGTGAATTTAAAAATTGTGGTTCTAGTAACATTGATGAGAGGCATAGATTTGACACATTTGGTAAAATACTCGATAGTCATGATGATAAAAACATGCACATCCTATGATCTAGGTAGTTTGCCTATGAGATCTAATCTCCACATTGAGAATGACCATGGAGACTCCATGGTTTGGAGATCAGCTAGAGTTATATGGATTATATCATCATGAAGTTGGTAGGGAATACATTTTTAGTGAACTCAATGGCATCCTTTTCAAGATTAGGCTAAAATTAACTCATATGTAAACATTTATGTGTTATAGCATGTCTACTATAGTGACCACCCTAAATTACCCCATGTGTTTGTTCAAGAAGAGGAGGAACTTTTTATTTAATAACAAAATAAATTAGGGTACCTTCAACATTGTGATATTAAATGATGTTATATCAAAAGACACATTTGAAAGCTTGTTTTTGAATTTGAGTCTTTTTGTGGGAATCTATGTTTAGAGTATAGGTTTGATACTTAAAGAATTGAATGATGTATTTGTACCATAGGATATATTTAATTGTTAAAACTTCAATATGGTATATAAGTGAATTTTTTGGTTGAATGGAAGATTGGGAATTACATATTTGAATAAGAAAAAATTGATGTGGATGAAAAAGAGATTTTGAGGAAGTAAGTGAATCAACAATGGAATTTTGATCTTGAGGGATGGGATCAATGGTAAAATAAGTAAAATATTTTTTAAGGATAGTGTTTATTTGATGATAAGTAATAATGATTTCACTTTTGTATTGATAATCACCATTAACCTAATGACAAATGAGTTGGGATTCACCCAAAGTTTGCAAATATATAATGTCTAGATCAAGTGTCACTCTCATGGATAGGATTAATGATTCATATTCCACCATATTATTAATAACATAAAATTCAAGGTGAAATGCCAAAGGGATAATTTTACCAAGAGGAATAGTGGGGATACAACCTTTCCTAACTCCTTAAAGGCATTTATCACCATCAAAATGAAGGGTCTACGTATCTTCATGTAAATTGACATTAATTTTAGAAAGTTCTTAGATGACTACTTTAGATTTAGTAGTATCAAGAAGGATAAAGGAATATTATTGATTACTTACTTAAAGATTAGTAGTGAAATTATGGAAGTAGTCTTTAAGAGATATGGCTTGATTAATACCTTTAATATAGAGGATTTTTTGATCTGGGAGACTATCTTGAAGGTGGTCGGTAGTAGGGATGGGAGGTGATGTGAGTTGGTCAGATATGTTTTATCCTTTAACAAATTTTTGTGTAATAATGTGGAGATCAACTACCATTAGAATGACCATCCACTTGCCAATTATATCTCTAGGGAGAAATGCTTTAGAGAAGAAGTGATGAAGTGGATCGGATTGAATGATAACATAAGTTATTTGATAAAGCATATAATGATGGAGATTTTAAAGTGTAAAATATATTGAGAGGAAATGATGTTCTAATTTTTTATAAAGTTTTTCATAGTAAATGAGGCCTTGACTAATATAATATAGAGTATAATCTCTTCTAGTATCATCTTATTGAGCAAGCATTACCCCAATTTATATAGGTGTGGAATAAGTATATAAGATTAAAGGATAGTCATTAGAAGGTAGATAAAGGGTGGGTAGATGAAGAAAATATTATTTTAGATTGTTAAATTATTTTTGATAAGGATTCGTACATTTGATAACATTACCTTTCTCTAGAATAAAATTGATAGAATAGATGTGGTAAGCTATTTCAGGGAAAAATCATCTTATTGCCCATAGATTACCAAGGTAAGTGCAAATACCTAGAATGGAATGATGGATAGGCATGTTCATGATAGTGTTGATCTTAGCAATATTGAAATTAATACCATAAAGAGAGACTAGGAGCCCTAAACATTTTCTAGATGTGATGCCAAAGTCACATTTTTAGGGATTTAGTCTAACTTTATATTTGATGAGGTGATTGAAGATAATAGTAAGATTAGAAAGATGATTTTTTCAAATTTTAGACCTTGAAATGAGTTCATCCAAATATGTTTCCATAATATTATGGATAAAGTCATGGAAAATGTGGGCCATAGCCCACTAATAGGTAGTTTTAGTGTTTTTGAGTCCAAATGAAATTTTAACATAACAATAGGTTCCCCATTCCATGGTGAAAGTTTCTTATGTTAATATTTAGGATAAATGTGAATTTGATTATAACACAAGAAACCATACATAAGGGACAACATTTCATAGCTATAAGTGGAATAGACAATGGTATCTATGGAAGTTAAAGGGAAGTTTTCCTTAGGACAAGCAAGATTGAGGTTAAGAAAATCAATGCAAATGTGAATGACCATGGTGACTTGTTTTTGAGTAAGGATAATGTTTGAGAACAATTATGAGTAGTCCATAGGCTTGATAAATTTAGCATTGAGAAGTTTATTTATATATTTACAGCATAAATTGGAATCATCAAGTGGAAATTTATGCTATTTTTATTGCATAGGTTTGGTTGAGGATAGGTGATGATGTTGTGCACCGTGATGTTAGGATCAATGATAGGAATTTACTCATAATACCAAGAAAAAGTATCATGATATTTTTAAAATAATAAATTAAAGTTTTCATGTTTGGTTGGTTTAAGTTCTCAAGAAATTTTTATTGGTCAAGGGTATGATGGGGTACCATATTCGATTCTTGTAGTTTCCTTGATAAGAATAGAATTTACATCTTGAAATTGATATGGAATATTAGGTAGATAGTAAATGGGATTTGTTTTAGGATCAATGCTAGTGATGAATTTTTTGAAATAAATGAATTTTTGTTTAAAATTCCCAAGTTTATGATGTTGTTGAGGGAGTTGATGTTCTCAGGCATGGAGTAATTCAAGAATGGATTCATCACCAGGTAAAGTGGGAAGAAGACAATAATACTCCAAATACAATTTGAGATGAATGATGTTTTTACCTTGGTGGTCATATTTATAATGTACTTGGTGTACATTTGTGGCCTTGACATCTGTGTAATACTAAAAGTCAGTGGAGTAGGGGAAGAAAGTTAATCTGATGTGATTGGTTTATAGTTAGCATTATTGATAGGGAGAAGATAGTAGAGAATGATTGGTTTGGTAGGAGGTATAGAATATGTTTTAAGTTCCATAGGTTTGGAGGGTAATCTTTTTTCAACCACCCAAGGGGTATCAAGGAGTGGAAAATTATTAGGAGGTACATGACCTTCAGGTGCTAACTTGAAATATGTGGAAATAGTATGAATATCATGATTGAAATCATGTATTTGAGATAGATTTTTTTGATAATGTTTAACATCCAAGTCTTGTGATTGAGCTTGGGATATGATGTAGTTATTATCATAAGTTGGATATATTATACATTATTATGATTCAAGAGAAAATTTAGAAGGTGAGATGCCTAAGTTAATGAATTTAATGAGGACATGATTAAAGGATATTGGAATAATTTAGCCACTCCATAATAATTACAAATGAAGTCATATTATATATAAGATACTTCTTGAGCATTACATGGAGGGGGTAAATCAATGATCTCATCAATGAAGGGGATGGTGTGATCAAAAGGAAATAAGTAGGGAGGTAGCCACTCTGATATATAGGGAGGTAGATTGGTAGTGTTACATGTATTTTTCAAGTCATTAGGCTCATCATCATCATAATCAACAATAGTAACATGTAAACTAGATTCATGTTGATGAATTTAGGCAATGAATTCATTAGTAGGAGCCAAATACAACCAAGTGGATTTTGATTAGTTTTTTCAAATCCATGACATGTCAAACAAGTTTGTTTAAGATGATATTTGTTATATCCAAGTTTTTGGATGAGCCAAAAAAATGTTACATTAATAAAAAAACCCTTTATCTACTAATACTTTATGAATGAGGGTGGTATTAATGGCTATTTTGATGATGAGGGGTGGTTCATTGGCTTGAATGAGGATCTCATCATTGATCATGTCTTCTTCAAGGAAATCTATATATGGTTTAAAATAAGGATAAATGAATTCAATGGTATGAAATTTAGTTTTTTAAGGCTCATGTGAAAATAGTTCCTCCTCAAAAGAATATAGCTCTTCCATTTCTTGAAGTTATTACATGGGGAATTTATGATGATAAGGAGAGTTATGAACTAATTTCATAAGAGAAATTTTTTAAGGAATGGAGTTAAGTTCTTCTAAGAAGTTCCAATGGGTTTTGGAAGAAGAACTAGCATGAGACTTATAAGGTAAAATAGTTTTAAGAGGAAGAGAAGTAGTTGGGGGTACAGAAAGAGGATATGGTTCCTCATTGGTTTTCAAAGCTAAATGAGTAGTGGTAGTATCTTTGAGGAGTTTATTTTCTAAATATGGTTTCATAGGTTTGGTTATGGGATCATTATGAGCTGGTTTTCATCAATAGGTGACTTTAGTTACATTGACGTATTGGGAATTAATGTAATATTGGTCATAATTGGCATCAATTTAATAAATATCCTTGTTGGCTTCTTGAGTGTTAGACGTGAATAGATATTTTTGGTTATTAGAAGTAGATTTAGGATCTTGTCATTTTTTAGAAGCATTAATGTAATCTTGAAAATGGAGTTGAATCATGCATTTGTGATTAAATGAGTCACCAAACATATAAGAGATAAAATTTTTTATAAGCCCTTTACATGTCAAATGGGAATTACCAATCTCAGTGTGGAACCAAAAAAATTGATTAGGATCATACCATTTTGAAGGATTATTGGGATAAGTAAATGGATTAGAGGGTGACAAAATTATTTCATTTTCTACATAGTTAATGGCATCTGAGAAGGTTGGGGATTGTTGGCTTTGATAACTCCTAGTTTGGGTTGAGGAGGATTAATAGTTATTGAATTATTTGAATGTTGAAATGATTATTTAATGATTTTAGTATTAGGTTTAAACTGCTTCATTAAAAATTATTGATGCTTGGCTTGATTAAGAGATTAATTTAACATTTGAGGAGAAAGATTTTGAATGTTATATTAGACTGAAGGAGTTAACTATTATAAGGAGTTGAAATAAATTATCATCAGTCATGTTATGATTGGTATTGTGAGCCAAATATTTCCATCATTTGATAAAATAATGAGTTGATTTGGTGTGATATTTCTTAACATTGATGAAATGGCTAAGGAATTTTTTTGGAAGATCATTGTGTTGAAACTCTTTAACTAGAGGATTGACTAAATCTTCTAGTTTCCATATAGAATGTTAGGGAAGTTGATTGTACCATTATAATACATCATTGACAAAAGTTTTAAATAAAATTTTAGTTGTGGAAAAATTATTAGTTTGGATCTAATCCTTATAAATATTTCTAGTTGCTTTAATAAAAGATGTGTGGTCTTTAGTCCCATCATATTTAATAGTTGTATATATGTTACCAATAACAATATAAATAATGAAACATGCTAAAGGTTCATTTTAGATGTGTTAAATCATCTTACTATGCATGATAGTTTGGGATATTACATTCCCCATGGCATCTCTAGGAGGTGGAGGAATAAAATTTTTATTATTTTGGGATAAGAATGGGAGATTGATTAGCCATGTTGATCAAATTATGTTGTAGTTGCATCATTTGGGAGGTGTTATTTGTTTTCATTATGTTCATATATTTCACTATTTGTGCAATAATATGAGTGGTATCAATTAGTGTATTGGTCTCTATAGGAGGAATCCCCAAATTGGTATTAGAAGGAGGGTTGTTAGGTGGTGGATTCCTTATGGGGTTATTGGATAGAATTGGGTCAATTTCCCCCAAATTATGGTGAGATTTTTGAAGATGTGAATTGTATTGATAGGTATGAAAAGGATTTGATCCACCAATCTCATCTTTTGGAGTGATTTTAATCATGTTTCAATCAAAATATGAGGGAGTAAAATAAGTACTCCAAGAGCGAGGATCTTCTTGAGAGGTAAATAAAGGAAGGAAAGAGCATCCCATATAGTGTCTAATTAGATTCATGTTGTCCAAGAAGATTTTAGGATGTTTAGACTGAAAGGGATTTGTATTGGCAATGGTACTATATTGATATTGGGGCCTAGCCCCTCACTTAAAAATCCTATAATGATAAGGGTGTTGGGTGATTTTATAATATATACCATCAATCAAGTGTTTATACTTGACCAAAAAACTAAGTCAGATTCCCCCTTGGTGATGAAATCCAAGTAAGTAGGCCTTGGGAAGATAAATGTTTAATGCTTATTGAATGAAAAGTGATTTGGTAGTGTGCTTAAAATATAAAAATAGTGTGACTAAAATGTTAATGTGAAAAACCACCTATTTAATATATGTGAGTTATTTTAAACATAAAAACAACTAAAAAAGAAAGGTGAATTAATTACTAACAAATAGAGATTAATTACTTGATTGAGAATAGTACAAAGTCAGTTTAGGTAACACTATATCCAAATAGTATAGAATAAAGTCAATTGGTAGCTAATATTCTATAGAATCAATATCTATAATAACATAGTTGAACTAGTCAACTATGTCTTCTAGATGGAAGACAACATACAAAACTATGTTGAATAGGTCAACCCAGTTTGTTGTAGGCCTGTAGTTTTACAAACTGCATACTTGTGAAAAATAATACTAAAATAAGAATTAAAATTATAAAGAGAAATGAAGGAACTTTGATGGGCTTTAAGATATTTTAGATTGTAAATTTTCATGTTGTGATGTTCAAATGTTGTTTCAAAGTTATGCTAACTAAGTCAACTAGTTCGACCAAGTTCAAAAAACTGTATATGTTGAAAAATAAATGATGAATAAAGTTGACTAGTTTGACTATGCTTGTAGATGTTGATATAAAAAAATATAAGATAGAGTCAACTGGCTCAACTATGTATACAAATCTAGAGTTGAATAAAAACACTGTGTCAAATTGTTCGATCTAGTAACCTGTATTTAGTGAAGACCTACAAATAAAAAACATAATAATTTTGGAGAGAATATGTGTTAAACTTGCACAAAAAAATTAGAACTATACCGACTGGTTTGATATAATAATTCAAATATATACAAATAAATATAATGATAAAATAATGGTATGAAATAAAACCCACAAGGGTTTGATTCATGCCAGGTTCATTAGAATGTTTGTAAAGAGAAATACAATTGATCTATTAATAAATCCTACCTTGAAGAAGATAAATCCTACTTACACTTCTCATTATTAATACATTATATATTTGGGGTCATGACCAATGTGGATATACTAAACCTAACCAAGGGATCTCTTACCATAATAAAATCACTAGGGAGGGTTTCAAAGCTTCCAGTCAAGCAACACTATGCAATAACCCTAGTTATGTCCTATGTTTTTATATTCACAAAAGTATATGACAAATAAAGAAAAAAATAATCTAGTGCTCACCAAAGCTTGTGGCAGAAAAAGGGGGTTAGTAAACATAAAAGTAAACATGCATAAGAGAATCCTAATTAAGCTATGTCTAAGGAAAAATATAATGTATAGGGAGATAAATATATTCAAAAACCATTATTTATGATATTTATATCTACTAAAATAGAGGATTAAAGTTATATATTCTTACCTTGAAGATGAACATGTTGAGACTCAATCTCTCCCTTGGATAAAGATGCTTCACAATAAGTTGTTATGGTTTGTAAGGATCATCAAATAAGGATCATTAATAAATGCCAAATCATCCAAGACTTTTACATAAGATAAGATTCTTTTCCAAGTAGAAACCCTAAGCTATAACTCCTCAATTAGAATGGTAGAGGAGCATATTGTAAAGAAGCACAAATGAATAATAAAATTTTATTGTCTCTCTAAGAAATGTCAAAATGTATGCGTATATCTAGCTGAAAATAACCTTAAACCTTTCTAAAAGTTTAGCCGACAGGGTTTTCCTAATTGACTATGTATCGTTATTGATAAAAAAAAATTAGATCTTGGTTTAGGTCAGCTAGGGGCTGACCTAGACCTTAAATAAGTTTTATCAATTAGAGTACAAGGTTGATACGGCTGAAAATGTAACATAAACTATTGAAAAGGGTTTTAGGCTTAGGGAGGGGATAATGGAGGAAAATGGATAGAGGAGGGTGAAAAATGGGAAGAAAATATTAGGGGAGTGTTTTTAGGAGTTTGTTATATTGATAGAAAGTGGTGGTATAGGTAAAATAAATTTGTGAAGCAAATATGGTCTACCCACCCCTTTTTCAATGCACCCCTTAAGGCATGCACTCAAAGAGATTGAGGCTCAATGGGTTCCTGCAAGGGAGAAATCATCAATAATTGATAAATTTTGATAATATTATGTGTATAAAAATTCCTATTTCTTCAATCTAGAATAAACATATTACACAACCTATTATCTCATGGTGTCCTTATCTACCCTTTTCTTACTAGTTTCATTGTACCGAAATTTGAAGTATTTAATAGTAAGGGTGTGTATACAAAATATTTTTTAGTTTTTCATTTACTAATGCTTTCTCTTGTAGTGGCTTGTTAATACATCAATATCCCTGAGTGTACACCTTAAAGGGGGAAAAAGGAATGGGGTGGGAATGGATCATAGTGATTTACAAGAGAAGTTGACATTTGATCTTGATTATACCATCACTAGTATCATTTTGAATTCATCTAAGTTTCTATCTACCTATCCCTTTCATATAATTCTTGTTCATATTTTCTAGTCTCCCTATATCCTATAATATTATCTTGATCAATAACATTTATTTGTTCATTCATCCTCCTATACTGTATCAATCTTCATGATATAAATTTGAGTATTTTTTTAGAAAATTTTACTAGATTATCTTAGTTGATACAATATTTTTTCATTTAACATCTTCCAACTACATCATCCTAGTTGATACCATCAACTTAGTGTTTAGGTTTGGCTTGGTTATTGAATCCATATATATATATAGGAGTCATATTTCATCTATATCATATCATATCAAATTCTTACCCTCTGATTTTGATCCATTTATACCCTTAACAAGTACTTGTGAGAATTAATGGATTATAAAATTATTTTGGAAGTCTTGTCTTGTGGTGTTAGGATTTATTAACTAAGTATATATAGGTCTTAAACCAACCATTTGAGGTATTCAACCTATAACACTCTCTTGAAAATCTTCACTTGAGCCAAGGGGGAGATTGAAGAGTCAACATGTACACCCCAAGGTAAGTATTTCTATCCTTACACTCTTTTTTTATTTACTTAGTAGATTAAATATTAATTTATTTATTCCAATATGAATATATGTGTGTGTGTCCCAATTTAGTCTTTCTCTATACCAAATAAGTTGGTGTAGACATATGATTGCTTAGACTTTTTATTTATCACTTTAGGTTGAATCTACCTCCATTTGGCTAAACATATTACCTTACCCCTTAACAACCATTCTAACCCATATTTTACTTTAGTTTATACCCCTTTAAAACCATTTGATTTACTTTCATATTTACAACCATATTTTACAATCATTTAACATTGTTGAGGTCCAGTGAGAGATACATCCTTATGTCATAGGATTAGGATTTAGAACAATTTACTCTTGGAATTTGAGTTGTAGGTTACCCTTTGCTATGTATAATAAATTCATCTTTCTTTAATTGATCATATAATTATACTTAAGATATATTTGATTGGACTTATTCAATTCCTTGAATATTAATAGAAAGAGGATAATTCTAAGTCATCATAGCCTATGCATACATTATGGTGAACCAAACATGAATCCTATCCATTCTTTACTTGAATCAGTTTCATGTTTTTCCTTCTAACTTCTTAACAAACTATTCCAAACCATCTTAAATTTTTTTGTCAAATTATATCAGTTATCAATATACCATTTCCTATTTATTTTTCAATGGTAGTGGCTAGCTTGATACTATTACATCTTTGTCTAGACTATATCGATCAACTCGATAGAATTATGTGTGTGTTTACAATTGTACAAACTAGCATGGTATATTTATGTTTGATCAGTTTTAGTTTATAAGTATATCAAATAGTCTAATATTATTCTATTTACTTGTTTATTTTAATTGTTTGTTGTAAATTTAACTTCCAACATATAAATTTTTTGATCTTATTTTTATTTTGATTGGTTTTCCTAGAAACCTTTTTTTGATAGTTTTAAAACTCATAGGAGCCATCATTTTGGGCCAAGAGGTAGTCAATTTTACCTACACCATGTTATGAGGGGCACTCTCCCAATACTAAATCTATTAGAAAACACTATATATAGAATTTAATTTTTATGTACGTCACGATATATTAGAAACACCTAAGATTCTATATTTTCATCCTTTAAGAAGCCTACCAGTCATTTAATTTTTTAGTTCACCATTAAGTGTTTGAACCTAAAAGTTTACTATCAATGTACCTTAGAGACATGATAGTGTGGCCATGGGTATGGTGTAATCATTTAAGGTTATTACCTTTACCATTGTATTCACTATTTATGCTTGGGATCAGTATATCTAAGAGCATATAATTTAAACAAATCATTTCTTAGTTTACCTCCCTATATTAATTTTCAAAAATAGTTTCTTAAATTTTAGCTTACTTATTTTACAAACTCTATCATCCAACATAATAATATTCTATGCTATGTGAACTACATCAGCCAAATCGATATAGTTATCTGTGTTTCAACGATATCAGTTAACCTAATATAGTTTTGTGTCTCCCCTTGATTGTATTGACTAAACTAATATAGTCTAATTTTACTATTATCCTACTGAATATATCCACAAATTTATTATATTCATTTCCTATATCATAATGTACAAGATATATTGATAGATTCTAATTTCTATTTTTAGTTCCCAATAATTAATCTTGTTTAGATATCAAAAAATAAACATGTAATAATGCTCACATACATAACATTAGTTTTAGGAATCTAAACACACATGTTTGCTTATTCTAATTCATTTGGATGTTTATATTCATGTAATTAGAGATATATATACAAATATGATCTCTTAAAAGATAGGAGTCAACCCATGTCTTTGATCCCACATATATCTCCCTAGAATCATTCTTATCTCAATAATATCTCAATCAAATCCTAATATCTCTAGTGAGTTGAATTGTATCAATTATAATTCATGTACAATATATATTATTTTATACTAACCCATATAATAATTTGAGCACTGACATATAGTTTTCCTAACATTCCCCCTTTAGTGCTAACATGGTAGAACACATCTCATTCTCAAACTTTAGCATGCTGCCTTTGCATGATCATGATCTTGATCTACATGTACCATCACACAACTCTCCAAAAAACTATATTATTCATACGTGGATTTCATGGATGGATACAATGAAAACATAGTAATGAATACAAACCCACACTTGTATTCATCCTCCACCCTTGTATGTTGATGGTTTTACATAGGCTTCAACCAACAACCTACATAGATGTTTTCACATAGGATCACTAACAACCCTTACAAACATCATTATTACTAAAGTATTTTTTGACTAACACTCTACTAAATTATTATGTTAGGGGATTACATTTGAAATTTATCACTTATTACATATCTGAATATGAATATCCTTTTGTTCTTATTTCAAAACACACCAAACAAAATAATAAAAAATGAAAAGAAAAAATGAGGACGAAGTCCTCATCACCTCTTGTAGACTCCACACGTAATTGTTTCCACTAAATCACACATATCATAGATATTCATCATTTCCACTGATGATCATCCTCAATTTATACATTCTACTCAATTTATTCACCACTAATCTAGGATGCAGCCCTGTTGCTAGTGGCTTGTGAGAGGATGTTATTTTCCTCCTATTGCTTCCATCCTCCTAAAGGTTTTCCACTTAATTTTTTTGGATTTTAGGCTTAGTCAGATGAAATTTTTGAGGAGAATTCACCCCATAATCTTGACATACTTATCAAATTTTGGGTTCAATTGAAAATGCATCCTTAAGACAATTTTTTTGACACTTTTTGACAATGAAAATATTAACTAAATACAAATAACTAAAACAAAAAATGACCCAATAATATCTATAATATCAATAAAAAACATAAAGAATCATGCAATTTTGATAATACTTAACTTGAAAAATATTACAAATGTGGTATTAACCACAAGGTTAATCTTATATACTATAAAAAAGGAAAAGCCTTGACTATATAAGTATATACTATAAACAAAAAAACAACGTAAAAAACTAAAACGACAAAATGGTAAAAACATTACCATTATATAATATGATTTGCTTTGACACTTTTCAAACTAAAATGACATAATATGACAAAGAATTCTTAAATTATAAATTACATTTCAAACTTCTGAAAATATAAAAATAAAATGACTCAAATTAAAAAGAAAACCACGTGGATTTTTACATACTCTTTACTTTATGACTCAATTTAATCATGAATTTGTCTTATTTTTTATTTTACCTAGGCTTTTTATAATAAATAAAAAATAAATAAATAAAATGCAACATATAATTTATAAAGTGACATTGACAATGTATAAAAACATGAAATGTACAAGAACAAAAATAACATGAAAGTCACTGGTAAAGTGACACACAAACTTGATGAAGTCAATGAAGAATGAACATGACAAAATATGTTATATAGTGACATGTAAATATTTGAATTCTCATCATGATTTTAAGTCTTTTACAAATACACTACATAATCTAATCAAGTCTTCATGTATTTAAATTTATTGTTGGCATTCACAGGATTTCTAAAAATTGATTAAATAACCAATGCAAAGCAAATAAATGTAGGTCTATGCATGGGTTATGGGCTAAGCATTGAAGCTACAAAAACTAATTTTACTTACACCTTCTCAAGTTTTGGTGAGTTGTGTTTTACCTATAACAAATTTTCATTCACATCTTGCTTTGTAATAAGATGTTTATTACTAAAAAATGAATAATTTTAATACAATAAGTGATAATAGGGTTTTTAACATCCACATGATATAATAGATGCAAATTTTTACAAGCCAAATGTCCACAAGCCATATATCATAACAAAATATCTATATCTAATGATATTAAAAACTTATATTCTACCAAATTTCTCTCATAAGAGCACAATGATTCTCTTATTGACTCTCATAACTAGATCCCCCTACTCTGATACTAGATAATAAATATGGTTTCGATATTACAAAATAAACATGAAATAACACTCACATACAAAACACTAATTTTAAAAATCTAAATACACATACTTCTTCTTATTAATTTAGATGTTTGTATTCATATAAGTAATCACACTCACACACAAACACACACACACACACACACACACACACACACACACACACACACACACACACACACACACACACACACACACACACACACACACACACAATATGATCTTATAAAAAATAGGAGTCAACTCACATATTCAATCCCACATATCTCTTCCTAGAATAACTCTTATCCCAAGAATTTCTCACTTAATTCCTAATATCTCTAGTGAGTTGAATTGTATCAATTACAACTCATGTAAAATATTTATTATTTTATACTAACCCATATAATATTATGATCACTAACATATAGTTTTCCTAACACCCAACTATACTAGCCAAGTCGATACAATTTATTTTTAGCATGTTGGGATCATTAGTGATCTAAAGTTGTTTTTCATAATTAGTTTAATTTATTTGTTTAGTACCCACTAGTTGGTTTATGACTAATTTTTTTTCTACAAGCCTTTATAGATTACCTATTGTACAAAAATAATATATGATTTTACTTTGAATTTCTTGAATATTATTTTGTGTCTATTCCTCCATTTTATCTTGGTCATCAGTGATATCAGAACCACAACAAGAAATTTGTGGAGGAAGCCATGATATGAAGATTTTGAGAGATAGTATGGTCTACACAAATCATAGACCTGGTTTTATTCACATAGCCAATGTTTTGTATGGCTCAAAAATCTAAAAAGTGGCAATCTTGACACAACCTTCAATTTGGATGATGGTTGAGAAATTATATTCTAATATTTTGAAAGCCCTCGAATTAACTAGTAATCAGATTAAATTTGTTTATATATATATATATATATATATATATATATATATATATATATATATATATATATAAGTTCTCTATTAATTATGGTGCAATGATTATAAACAAAATTACTTTTGATCATTGCACTAGATAAATTTTCCACTAAAAATATCATTTACTTCATTGTTGAAAGGCAATGGCTGTCAGCGATTCTACATAAATACACCTTCTCTATTACAAATTCATTTACATCTTTAATTTGTAATGGAGACCTAGTAGGATCCACCATGGTATGAAAACATACAATAATATTTTTAGGTTTTGTTTAAATTCATTCTCTTTATAATTGGTGCACTGGAAGAAATAAATTATTCTTAATGATTGTAATTTTTGAAAACCTAAAAATTGAAAATTTGTGTGGGCTCCATCAAAGTTAAAATGCTCAGTCAAAAATTTGGGTTAAACATTTGACCGTACAAGTAAGTTTTTATTTTAATTTTCACTTTTAAAATAAATCAAGATTCAGTTGCATGTGTTAGCATTTATCTAGGCAAGTTGGTTTAATAGGAAAGTTGAGAAATTGTAAAGCGAATTGTCATAGGTTTGATTCTCGTACATATGACATTTTTCATGCATGAATTTGGCTATGAGATGTTTTAAAGAGAGAGTCCTTTAAACAAAATCTTGTTTTGATACATATTGGAATTGGCAACCATTATTTTTATAGGCATTTTAGTCAAATTTAATAATCTGACCAAACTTAGTATTTTGATCTTATCTTGTGTAAACAAAAGTTGTGGAAGAATTATAATCAATTTTTTTGATGAAATAAGGGTGTAACAAGTAGTTATAAGGTGATTTTTTTTACTAAGTCTTAGGAATCCTTTGTATTCAGAAACTATTTTTGAAGGTAAAGGAAAAACCTCAAAATAGTATTCCCTTGTCTTTTTTTGACTTGATTTTTTAGTACCATGGCAAAAATCATAAGTTTGATTTTTGAAAATGGTAAATTATCACCTAAAAATTACAAAGAATGGAGTAGGAATATAGAGAATACACAAATTTTTTGTAACCTATGGGAAATTATTGAGAAAGAAACCACACCACCAAATGAAACTATAAAGTTGATTAAATATTAGAAATTTGATAAATGTACACTTGCACTTTTGAAATCATGTTGCACTAAACAGGTAATCATTCATATTGAAGTAGTCAAAATTAGGGCATAGAAAGTTTGGAAAGCATTAAAAGATATATATGAAAAACAACCTACATACAAGAAGATTGACCTTCTTATGCAACTATTAAACAATAAACTACGAAGATGTCTTTAAATATCTTTCTCACATGAAAACATTGAAACAAGAATATTACATAACTGGTGGTAAAACTGATGATGATATGTTGATTTACATCACATCAAATTGTCTTAATTTTGCATACACTATTTTATTTGAAATTCTATAGCTTAGTGATAAGCTTAACAGTACCACATTTAACTCTATTTGTGAGTTATTAACTTAGCATGAGAGACAATTTTCAAGAAAAAAGAGTACATTCACAGAGGAGGCCCACTATATCAATATAGGTAATCCATTGTATGAGCATAATAGAAAACATTCTTTGAAATAATTTCAAAGATAGAAACACTTTTCAAGGCACACTTATATACATAAGCATCATTCTACACATATGGATCATTTTGGTTCTCCAAAGCATAAACATCATTCTAGTTCTTCGAAGCATGATCATCACCATAAACGTTCACATGGACATAAGCAAAACCACATGAATTCTTCTTCATGTGGCTATTCTTCCTCTAGTTCTATTGGATATGAGAGAATATGCTAAAATTATGGTGGCATAAGACACCTCTCTATAGAGTGCCCTTCCAAAAGGAGGTCCTCTTGACATCGATAGAAGGTATAAGCAAACATTACTAGTCACTCTAGTCACTTTGGTCATTCTTTTGGTTATTCTTCTGCATATTATTTTGATGGATGGGATGATTGTGAAGTTGCTTGCTCTACAACTGATGACTATATATTCTAAGATGATAACACACCCATCTTGTGCGAGATGCTAGGCTCAAGATTGGGATTTGATATAGTAGTATTTTTTGGCTTGTACTTTGCTTTCATAGATCTAGTTTTGATATGATCTTTGATGTGGAGAACTTCAATGGTTTGTACTTGGTTTATTTATTTCATAGTTTCTCACCTCTCACCTGATAGGGGGAGAAGATATTACACATTAGTTTTTCAATAAGTCATTAGTGGTTTATGGTACTAGTCAGCATTGAGTTGCTAGCATTGTTAGTACTAAGCAAGGCCTATGGGAGATGTTGGATATTGTTGGGCATTATTTTTAGAAGTGCCATACATAATACTAGGACAATCATTTGTTGGATGTATTTTGTGTGAGGATAAATTTAGTTGGATAGAGTGTGGTCTTTTTCTACTTCAGTGTGTAGATGATCAGGGCATTGATCAATTCAATATGCATAGTGTACTAATAATATTTGTAGTAGAGTATACTTGGATGACTCACAGTTCATTGCTTCAATCTTTCTATACCCCTTTGGATCAAGGGGGAGTTTGTTGAGATCATTAGTGATCCAAAGTTGTTTTTAATAATTAGTTTTCTTTATTTGTTTGGTACTTGCTAGTTGGTTTTATAACCAACTTATTTTTTGCAAGCCTTTATAGCTTGCTTATTGTACCAAAATAATATATTATTTTAATTTGAATTTCCCAAATATTACTTAACGACATTTTTTATCATACCCAAAAAATAATGAAATAGGGTTTAAGAAGGATTCACTAATAATATCAAATAGAGATGAAAGAAAAATTATTAAAGGTTATACATGAATACAAAACTCAAACTAAGAAGTTAATACTTTAAAATTTAAGAAACATTAAACTGGGTGATTATTACAACATCTTTTTCAGAGTGACTTCATAGATAAAAATCAGAAATAACAAAAAAAATTTGAATAATTTTAGTTTGGAAAGGAGTCATTAAAAATAGCTAATGACAGTGAATATCGAAACCAAAAACTTTTAAGTTGATATGAAGAAAAGAATAGTTGTGAACAAATTTCATTTCTCATGGAGCTAATTTCAACTATTTATTAGACATTGATTCTAGAGAATATTCATTGGAAAATTAGTAAAGTAAAAGGATTTTCCCTATAAAATCCTTTTTGAAATTGAGGTATTGTTTTGGCTCGGATGAGATAAAAATTTATGTGGTTCTAGAAACCAATTATCTTAGCTAGTGGGAATTGTGATCAAGACTTAGATATGGAATCAGACCACTTTGGCTATTTTTAAAATTCAATTTTCAAGGATTAACTAAAGGCTAAAACATGTAGAAGTTCTCACCACCAGGAAAAAAAATTAGTGAATTAGATTATTCAATTTTAAAAAATGTTTGATCTATAATATTAGGATTAAAATTGAATTATTAAGGTCATCCAAGAGGACATTACCAATGGTTGTGCTTGAGAAATTAGAATATTTACATTTGGTTTTGTTGTCAAATAATGTATTATACTTTAGTTTATTTGACATAAAGTAATTTATATAACTTATTGGCTTGGTTAATTTATTAGGCATTTCAAATTTAAGGAAGTCAATGCAAGATCTTATGCTCAATGCCAATACTTTTTAGATAGTTAAATCCTCCATTGATTCATTATAAACTAAGTATATAACAAGCCTAAAATCATATTCTTAGAGTTATTGCTAATTTTAATTATCAAGTTGTGTCCTTATGTTTTAAAGGAACTTGTATTATGTAAATGAGTTGTTATAAATCTACAAATTTATAAATTTTACCTTGCATAAGAACATTATTTCTAGAGTGGCAAGATATCATGATAAAACAAAAATTTATAATATTCAAAAGACAATTAATTTATAGAATAACAAAGAACTATTTTATTTTAAAACAAGATACAATAATTTTATTTTAGTAACTGAATGATAGCATTACAAATCTATAAAATACTCTAATTACATACACCATTATGTGTATACACTTATAAATTATATCATGTATTTTTAATCATCTAATGCCTATCCCCACTTACAATTTTGGATTACAAATACCTCTTCACAAATCATGGAATAAGAAATAAGAGATAACAACAATATCATTTTTATGTTAATTTTTACAACACAAAAGATATTAAATTCTTGTATCTAACCATTACTGGGATTCACTATATTTCACTATGACATAGTCAATTAAGGAGTCAGCTTACGCTAAAAAGAGATTTATCCCTCCTAAATACTTTGTTTTTTTACAAATTAATAGACAAATTAAATAAAGATTTAAGAAACAAAATGTAACATATTGTGCTAACTTAATACTACACAATAATAAGGGTTGATCTTATTAAGACAAAAATTAATTGGTTGGTACCCCAGCTCATCATCAACCAATATAGATGATTACCATTTTATTAAAATAATAACATAAAATACCTATACGTAATGTGAAACAATTAAATTACATGAATATGAAAAATACTACCATAACAAAAAAATTGTATAAAAATTGTAGATACATTAGATTTTTGAGCTCCCTTCTATGTGTGAACAAGAAAATAGATGGATTTTCCACATGGGTCTCCATATACAAATTTCACTACTTACAAGACAAAGGATCTAACTCATCCCATACATATTAAGGTGAGAGCCAAACTTATCATCATTCTCAAGGTACCCACAAGTGAACTAAAGTGGCAAAGCTTTGATTTAACTTTCATAAACTATAAATATATGTATTTTTTAAAATAAAAATTAACAAAATTTGTAACTAAAAATTCATCTAAGAGGATTGTAACAAATCACATCTATAGGGAAAATATCCAAATTAATGCCATTCTTAGAGCCCTTTAAATTTTCACTTCATGTGATGGATTCAACTTAAAATCTCTACACTACCACTATATATTCCTAAATAGTTCTCTAAACTTGACTATTTATTAAATTTAAAAGTTCAATTATGATACCATTTAAACATACTAATTACTCCCATGCTTAAATTTAGCTAAGATCAGTAGTGGTTGGAGGATTACTACTTTCTTATTATACTATGTATATATACATCTTATGTTTATATATCATTTGTTTATCTCTCTGTGTGTGTGTGTGTGTAATTTTATTCAAATATTTTTATAAATACATTGCATATCTATATTTATAATAATATATATTCATGTGCCAAAACTAAATTATACTTGAAAAATAAAGAAATAAGGAACATATACATATATATTTATGAATATATTTGAATATTTATTTAAATGTAAAAATACATATTTTTATAAACTAAATATTCTTTTATAAACATTGTATATACAACTTAACATAAAATATAATAAAATATCATACAAATATAAAAAACTTGGGATACATATGATTTAGAACACACACACACATATATAGAAGTAAATGATTGGATAAATAAATAGTTATAATAGTATCATGTGATTTCACATATATGTATATTAAAAAAAATATTTGCATATATATATATATATATATATATATATATATATATATGCACATATTTTTTTTAATATACATATATGTGAAATCACATGATACTATTATAACTATTTATTTATCCAATCATTTACTTATATATATATATATATATATATATATATATATATATATATATATTTATATTTATATTTATTTTTATTAACCATATATATATGTGTGTGTAAGTTATAAAACCTATCTAAGCTTTGGTAGTGGCATATGACTGGGGTCTATAACACTAGTTGTGGTCATATTTGTTAGCCAGGCCTAACCCAGGTGTGGGGTGGGTCAACTAGCTAGTCCACCTCCCCCCCAAAGATAAAAATGATTTTTTTAATATATATATATATATATATATATATATTTAAAAATAAATAATGTTACAAAAATAAATAACCCTAATAATTTTTTTAATGTATATACTTATATATGTTTACACACACACACACACATTTTATTTTATTTATAAAAAAAGAAAACCATTATACTTGGTCTAGGAGGGAAAAAATGGAACTAAATCAGGAGATTTATTTTTTTAGAGATCTAGGGTTTGTATTTTTTTATTTTATTTTATAAAAAATACCACTTTCAAAAGACATTCCTTGTTTTCATTTAATATCTAATATGTTCATTAGTTTATAAAACCTCATAGATTTAAAAGGAAGAAGAAACCCTTTGCATAATCCATGGAAGCTCCCTGCTCCCTCGATTGCTTCATCCTTCTCCATGTATCTTTCACCTCTCATTATCCTTATTCTTCCTTCACTCTCCTTCCACCTACATTTCTCCCTTGACAAATCTTCTAAAATGGCTCATCTCTCCACTAGGTTAACTATTTAGTGAGAAAATCCATGCTTGTTTATTGATTATTTTATTTTTGGAATTAGGGTTCCAACTCTTCTCCTCTCAACCATCCACCTATCATCCATTTAAATCATTTATTTGTTTATTAATGTTTGTTTTTTAAATTTTATTACAAAACTAGTAAAAATATACATAAAAGATAGGTATATATGTGTGTGTGTGTGTGTGTGTGTGTGTGTGTGTGTGTGTGTGTATTTATAATTATGTTCATTTAATTAAAACTATTTGAAATTATATCAATATATAAATACATTCATAAAAATATGTATATTAACATTCATAAATATCAAAGTAATAATATTTGATTCAAATTTATTTATTTATCTAAATTATAAATAAATATGGACATTTACTTATTTCATTATTATATCTACATAATATCATTTAAAAATACCTATATCTATATAAATATGCAAATATATATAGTCTTATTTACGTCTATTATTAAATGTTACCTGAGCTTGGTCATAATCATAATTGTGTTATTATTCTTATTTTTGAATTTAATTTAATTTTAGAAACACCAAGAAAGTTTCAAGTCAAATAATTGAGAACAAATTAACATAACATGACTACTCGATGGGTTCAAGCAGAGTGTTTGAATAAATGCAATTTAATCCTATAGATAAACCTATCAAAAGTAACTCATCAACATGGAAACCCATAGAAGGCATAAGTGACACATGAATAAATATTATGAATTATTTTTAGCATTAAACACACACACCCCAAGGGGGTCCTATATGAGTTTCAACTAACCTGGTTCCATGTCATCATAAAAAGGTAATCGAATCAAGACTAACAACTAACCACAAGACATCTCACTCACATGTCATGCACAAGGACATACTCAACACACTATAAGTCCAAATAATGTCACATCATTAAGAAAACACTAGAAATCTTGATAAGGGTATTAAATATTCATTGAGGTAATAATTAGGGACTTAGATTATTGTGCATAATTTTTATCTAAGATTTTTCATGTGCATAATGTTTGTGATAGATTTTATATGGTAATGGTGTGCATGATTTATCCTATAGCTACATGAGTGCACATATCACTCTGATATAGTATCATGATAGTCTCCATCATTCATTACTTAGTTTCATCTATTTTATTTTTTGCTTAGCATTCAATTTCTCTTATTACCTAGTTTTTTTTATTGGTAATTATTTGTTCTTTGGGCCATCTACCTC
The DNA here is from genome assembly GCA_037957365.1 of Torreya grandis. Lineage (NCBI taxonomy): Eukaryota > Viridiplantae > Streptophyta > Pinopsida > Cupressales > Taxaceae > Torreya > Torreya grandis. Next base: position 1,807,564 of record JARHVA010002697.1, on the reverse strand, counting down.
ATGTAGCCTCTATTTATCTTATTTGGGTAGGCCATACATATTTAAGAAGCATTAAAATATGTTGTGTTTCTTCACATAGAATTTTTTAGTTCCCTTGATTCATCCCTAGAGTTGGTTGCTTAATTTGAATGTCTTTTCTATCATTTTTCACTAAAAATTGTATATGTTTTAGCTTTTATTAGGCCATATAGATTCCATTAGAAGAGATATCTCAATAAATACCTTTTTGGATCAATTTTTATAACTATGAACTCTAGATATACACCTGTGCATGTTATTTTATAAGGTTGGGAACTCACAAAGTTTGAGAATAATGCTAGTGATTCATGCTCACCCTTGCTCAACTTATTGTTTTTTGATTTGTGTTCACATTTTCTTGATCATCTCAATGAGATTCTAAACTAGATCATGAGTTGTGTACACTACTTATAAATATACTGGTGAACTCAAAGAATCAGAAATAATGGTTACAAGCTAATTTACCCAATCCAAACAACCTTTACTGGGTGCATTTGATTATTGAAAATAACATTGATGCATTTGAAGGTTACATTGGCCTTGGAGTTTTTTATTGGCATTATTGATATTTGGCATTGGCATGCTATGATTCAAAGAATTGGATTTGTATTTTAGCATTAGTGCCTTTAAAATTAAAGTTTGGATCGATCTAGATAGACCTTGTACTCTTTATTCAACTTTTAGCCATGTCAAATTCCATATTAGATCATATCATGATTTGAGTTTTTATGTTTTTTTGGTGACCTATATTGGTTTTAGTAACATAATACACACAACCTTGGCAATGGCATTACTAATAAACTCTACTCCCATTCTCCTTGGCATCATAGTCATCCAAAGTGATTCATCCATATGTGCACGCATATTAGAGCATCAAAATTATCCTCCTAAGTTGTTTGATTTCATCTATTTTCTAGAGAGTCATTTATCTTCCAAAACATAGCCTATAGACACCTAAAACCAATAAGGAATTGATTTAGTTTTGACTTAAAAATCTATATTGTACTTATTCTTGAGCAACTCAATGGTTATCCATTCACCTAGCTCCCACCTTGATCCACTTATCTTGATCAATAGGTCTGAGTATTGACTTAGTTCCCTTTAGATCTCTCTTCAATCCTTGGTGGTGATCTAACCCCCTAAAGCCCAAATTCAACCAAATTGTGTAAATATTTATTTTTTATTGTCAAAATCACTCATCTCTATGTATGGTTGGCTTAAAGACCAACGTGGCAATAATACTTTGTTAAAGGTATTATACATAAGACAAGCTGTGTTGGTTCCCTCCAATAGTCCATTCATAATGTTTACTATAAATTCTATTAAAAACATTATTTAGGGTTTTATTTAACATAAAGGGGATATATTTTTTTTAAAGGAGGCCTTTATATTGTGGAGAAGTCTCTTGATTTTCTATAAAGGTGGGATATTTTTCAAAGTGAGGACAATTTGTTTTGTAAGGGGAGCTTCCTGAGAGGCTCATTTTTGTGCTATTACCTTTCCTTCCATATCACTTATTGAAGATGGAGGGTGAGGTCTGGTCTGATAGGTGGTTAGACCCTCTCATAAAAATATTTCATTTATTTTTATGTGATTTTTACATGGACACATTTTCAACTACGATTGATGTCCCTTTTAATGTGTTGTATCCTCTTTTGTGCCACTTGTTTCAATTGTGGATGCATTTTTGGTGGTAATTGACATCCTTATTTGGCCATTTTAACTATTATTTTTTTTTCCATCTTTGGGTATGGACTCATGTATGTTTTAACCCATTATTTATTCAAACTAAACCACCTATAAAACCAAAATGCGGATGCATTTGTAAATGAAGGGATTATGGAGAGTTTTTATTGGTGAATTTACCATATTTATAAATAAGGATGATATTATGTGGCTTGTATCCTTGAAAAATGAGACACTTTTATTTAATTCACCTCCATGTTTTTGATAATTTTAAAACTCATATTGAGGATGCCATGTCACCTAAAGGAGCTTGGGACATTCTTTCCACATTATTTGATGAGGTCTCTTCACCTCCCATTGTTCATCTTTCTTCTTCTTCCTCTCATAGTCAGGATTATTATTTTGGTGACATTGTTTCTCCACCAACTTATCCTATTTGTAAGGATGAGATTCTTGATGATGATTTGCATGAGGAATCTTTGACATCCTCTTCTCCTCCTAATACTTCTTTTCCTCTTTCCATTTTTAGTGAGGATGTATTTTCTAATAAAGAGACACTTGTACCACCTATTCCTAATGCTCATGATGTAGATTTGATTATTGGTGGTCACTTGGATGAGGTAACTTCACCTTCACCACCTACTAATGCACATTATGATATAGTGGTTGTTACTCCTAACATACCTCCAAAAACAAAATGTTTGATATATCAGTTATTTATGTCTCAAAAGTGTATAGTATGAATCATGAGGGTGCTAATATGTAATTGGTGGCATATTTTGGCTCTTTGCATTACATATAAACATTTTTAAAATACATAAATGGTTTATGAAATTTTCATGATATTATATCATATTTTGGATGGAATACAATTAAAAATATATCTCAATACATATGTCATCCCACCTTCCAAATTAATCATACTCATCTTATACTTAATCTATATGAATGTATATATGTGCATATAAAGGAGACAAACTTCAATGGTCTAATTTAAAAAAAATAACAAATTTTAAATGCATATAAGGATAAATAAATTTAATGCAAAGACAATAAAGAAACATTCATACTCATGAAAATGTATTGAATATCTAATTTATTTTATAAGCTTTCAAATGAAGGAATCCACATAGTCATTACATGTGGGTTGTAATAGAAGGAAACTATATATTCCTATAAACTAGTATGTGTTTTATATTGAGCACCTAAAGCATAAATTAAGGAATTAACTTCTTTGATACTCCAATGGATTGACTTATCTTTTTTTTTAAAGGAAGTTCTATATTTTAAAGGAAAATAGTAAAATGGAAATCCAGATGGTATATTATAAGCTTCTTAAGTAGAACTACACCTCATACAACTAAAATAAAATATTGAATGTATCCTTCCAAAGAGGCAAAAAATTCATCATGAAGATAATTGGTTAGACATTCAAACAAAAAACCTATACATAAAAAAATTTATATTCAACAAACTTGATCGATTGAAGTAAATTCTTTCCTTGGGATTCATTTCCCTAGATAAGTAAAAATTGTACTCTGATACAAATGGTTGGTAAATATTTTTTAAAATAACATTTTAAGGTAATTAAAATATTAATTTTGTGATTTAAAATTATAAAATTTTGACTAGTATTTAAAAACAAAATTACTTATATGGATACCAATAAAATATAGCCCAACAAAATACTAAAAAAAAGAGTCACAAATTATTACCAGCATCAATTAAAATAAAAATAGATATTTTTATATTTTTAGGTAGGTAAAATAAGATCTATCAATTTATTTCAAATCATTAAACATGCATTTTACCAAATTATGGTCCCTCATATATGTCATTAATATCATGAGTTATTTAAAATTATTTGTCACTAACTAGAGACCCCGTAATGTTACATGTTTTGATCCCTACATGACATTATTCTAACAATGTGAATGTATTGTGGTTGAACTTAAGAGTTTATTACTATGATTAAATCTATAAAAATGAATTCCATTCCAATCAACTATATGATAAAAGGAAAGTGCATGGATGAAGACATTTTTAGACATCGTAATTAATGATAATAGATTGAAACTTAATATCTATCTTTAGCACCCATTTACCTTCCAAGATTGCCATCACAAATTTTAGTTTTATTCTGCAAGCACCATTTTTATCAATAAATGTAATTGTGTCATCACATTCATACTCCATGCCCTTGATATCATTGTGATAATAAGGTTTAAAATTTTATTAATTTTTTCATGCATAAAAAATCAAATTCCATTATTAACAACAAATAAAAATAACATTTAAACAACACTTACATTGAAACATATAACATAACTTCTAAGAAATTTAATGTATGACTTGGTTTCAAATATTTAAACATAATATCAAGGCTTTGAGATTATTTACAAATGTCAAGTGCATAATACAGATAATATAAGGACATCTTCATAGTTAGAATTTTTTTCACAAATCTAAGAGGTGTCTCCTCAACACTACTAGGTGGGTATACAAATAAATAAGTAATTTCTCCTAGATCAAATCTAATTTACCAGATGGTATTATGGACTAAATTTGACCCCAACTCAAATTGGTCACCCCCTATAAATTCAAATTTTCCATGGTATTGTGATGTGTTCATGTCATACTCTATATGGTCCCTAGAGTCTCCATTTAACCTTGTTAGCATGGTTTAAGGTTGGTTTGGATAAGTTAAGGTAAAATCATGTTGTGATCATATAGAGATTTAGGCATGTCATGGAGAAATAAATAATTATTAAGTAATTTCATAAGTTATTATGGGTTTATTAATGTCATTTTATGTCTTAAACATATTGTCCTAACATTTCATGATGTTTTGAAAACTCTAAGGTCCATTTACTAGCTCTAAGGTGGTAAAAATGAGTGAAAAAGTGGATTTTGGGTAATATTTGTGTTTTAAAAAGTTAATTAAGTTAAAAATACATAAAAAACACCTTAAAAATAGTTTTTATAATTTAATCAACTGTCACACCTATCCACATGTTAGAGAAAAGTTAGATTCTCAGATTTCAACACCATATTTAAGAATTAAAAAAGTTTTATGGAATTATTTAAGTCATGTGAAAGTGAAAACATTTCAGAGGTGTCATTTTTTATCCTAAATGTTATAATAAAATATTTTAATGAAGTTTTAGATCCAAAAGTTGTAAAAACCCACTTATCTCTTCCATTACTTCATTCACAAGCTAGTGAAGGGCAAGTTCAATCAGATGGTATAGGCTATATAAGTAGATTTATGGGATGATATTTTGGAAAAAATTTTGGAACCATATGGGAATAAAACTTGTGGAATTTTTAATTGGATTGGTTCTCTTATATTTATTAACAATCAATAAGAAGCCATATTGCTTTTTGAGAGCTAAAAACCTCATATGCTGAGTTTGAAGTAACTCCAGAATGAAGTGTGAATTATTAGCTACATGAAAATAGTTGTATTGATTTATCAAATGTTTTTAGATGAATAAAACACATTCACCCATCATTTTTTCATGTATGGATGGCCTTATGGTAAGTAAAGTCTTTGTTGTGCATTATCTGCAAATGACTACCATTTTTTTTTATGTTTTTGAGTTTTTTAGATGATATATTTCATCTAAGTGAATATTCATGACCCTATAATACTATATAAATCCATTCAGGTCTTCCTAATCACTCAATTATTCCTCACAAGTTTGAAGAGATGGTCACATCTTCATTCAATCTTAGACTATGTTATGTGTGATAGCAAGTTTAGTTGATTTGAAATAGTTTGAATGTGTATTTTATGGAGCTTGAGAGTTGTTATTCATTTTATATTTATTGGTGTGATGGAAAAAATAATATTTGGGCCTAAAATCATGTAGTTTTACTTTTCAAAACCTTCAAACACAAAGGTTGTCATCCTCACTTGCTACAGGTCTATAGGTCTACAAATTCAAAGAAATCAATGTTGTCCATGTTTAATGAAGATTTTTCAAGCATGAAATTTTTTATTATGTTAAATATGAAATTTAATGGATCAATTGAGATATATACTAAGCATTTTGAGGCCAAATTTTGGCTAAATGACTAGCCAAGACACTAAAGGTACATCTACAGGATTGTATGTAGAGAAATACTGAATACAAGAATTTGAAGATGCTTTAGTGAGGATATATGGATCATGAAGTAAATAATAAGGAATTATTTATATAAAATATCAATCTATATATGTGTCATGACCTATTTCAAAATTTCAACTCCAAAACATGAAGTTAGATTTTCCCAATATAAGTCACCTACAACCAATTGAGATCCTATCCTAACAGTAAAGTTAGTAATGTTGGGATTTTAAGGTATTTAAAGGTTGATAAGTTATTAAAAAATAAAAAAATGAGATAAAGTGAATTAATATTTATAAGGTTTGAATATTAGATACCAATGCCTAATTCAAGACCTTACAACTTAAAAAATCATTGTTTCATGAACACCACTTATAGTCAGTTGGAAAAGTTACCTTAAATAGTAAATGATTTGGAGTATAAGGGTTTCAAGATAGTGAGTAGGTATTAAGAAAAAAATAAAATATGTGAAGATAATTAATAATTTTTAGAGTGGTCATAGTCCTAAAAGACTACAAACTTAAGTCATACATAGTCAAACTCTCAAATCAACACCTACAGTCACTTGAGTTTAGTTTTGGCTTTGAAACAAAGATGTTAATGAGTTTTGGAATATTCAAGGGATTGAGAGGAAATTAATAAATAAATAAAATAATGATATAGTCACTGGTAATCTTGGAGAGAAGGTGAGGCCATAAAACTCCATACACAGTTCATTGAAACATCAACTACAATCAATCAAGTTGAAAAGTTGTCTTGGATAGATATTTATGATGAAGCACCAAGTTTAAAAATGTTGGAGGAAGGCCTCAGTAACTTAATAACATGGAATATGTTTTTTAAATTTTATTTTTGTAATAAATACTCATAGATCACTAAGACTGCATGCCAACTCCAAATGGATATGCACAAACTCTAGATAAACACCTGTAGGTTTGCCTAAATGACAAAGGGTTTCAAAAAAACAAGAGATAATGGTTTATGCAAGTACTTAAAGGATTTAAAGGAGTTTTACAGTAATAAATTCAACAAAATCAAGGATTTATAAAAAGGAGGAACAAGAGTTCAAGACATTGACAGGGGTTATAAGTTAGGCACACAGTCTTTGATAACATAGGTCTACTTATCTATGTTAATAAAGTTGTTTGATTGAGAGGGAGGTATTTTTGAGGATTAATGAAGAGTATTAAGGTAAAAATAAATCCTAACATGACTCTCTTATGCAATTTAATATTATAACAAGCTCAAAACCTCCCTGTTAGACATATATAGTCCTCACACAACCTAGCATACTTTCTTGAGAAAATCATTTGAAGGGTCTAAAGAATTTTAGAAGGAATAAGGGAGATTAAGATGTTTTTATTATGATTATATAATGATTAAATAGTTCATAAAAACCATATGATCAATCTCAAAGTGAAATATCATACAATCAAGTCTTGTATAGACCTAATGGCATATACATGCCTATTAGGTAGTCTTAAAGAGATGACAACCTAGAGAGGTGATGAAATGACGTCAAAATGAGACTTGGAGACCTAATATGATGTTGAAAGACATTAAAAATCCCTTCATCAGATTTTATACCTATTGATAATGAGAAAATGGGAGAATATAGTCTATTAGGGTATCTTAGGTAGTTTGGCATAAGAACCCTAGACTTAAATCAATGAGGGTACATGGAGACTTGATGAATGAAGGTGGTTAAAAATACATTTAAAGAGGTAAATATGAAAATCATAGACCTCATTTAGGTCATTTAAGGTCAAACCAAACTTAGACATCTCTTATAGAACCTAATTTGTTCCTAGACCTCAAATAATGTTTGGTTATAACCCAAGAGGCTCATTTTCATTGCTTGGTATAGAACACACACGTTGTTTGGGACCTAAAATCCTAGGGGAAATAAAATACCCTTTTGAAATTAATTTTTTTGGTTTTATGCTTCCAATTTTATGAACTATCGTTAAGAGTTCAAATCACTTTTAGGCTACCTAAGAGAGTAATAAGGACCTGCTAAGAGAGAAATCCATTTTCATGCCTCTAAATGGATTATAAAAACTTAAAAATCACCTATAAAATTTTTTATGACTCACATGATAATCACACAATGAAATTGGTTGATATATTACAGTATAAAAGTTTATGGATTAGGGCTAAAAAGACTATTATTTGATATTTTGTTAAGGAGTCCTGATTGAGGCATAGTTAAGAGAGAGAAAGGGAAAAAAGGATATCTCAACCCACTTTAAAAACATGAAATTAAACTTGGACATGTAATTCCATGCTAGGTATTATAATATTCCCTCAAATTCTAATTATCCTCTATACGTTTCTTGACGCAATGAGGTTTGCATAATTTTAGGGCTACAAAGAATGAGGTTTATTTGGGGCTTTTGGTATAAAATGACTTATTTGAAATATTTTGAGACATCAAAATCAATTTTTGAGGTAAAATATGATATTAATATTCCAGACATTAATTTTTTATAAGCTGAAGAATACAAATCCAAGTTTTGACACTTGTGTACAAAATAGGCCTAAAGAGATGAAGAGTCCTCTAAACACCTTACAAGAGAAAGAGGTGATGTATCAAAGAGAACCTAATGGTATCAATTGAGAGGTTTTAATAGTAGATAAAATGTGTAGGATAAAAATATATGACCATAAATAAGGCCACTTATCCTTCAACATATCAAGACAAAGGGGAGTTTCAAGAAGTTAGTCAAGGTGTCAATCCAACAATTCAACTCCCATACCACTTGGAGGGTTAGAAACTATTAATAGGAAAAGACACATTTAATCATAGACTTATTGAGGTAGTTTCATAACTCCTCTTCTTGTTTTAACTCACATGACACTTGTCTGTCTTCTCTCTCCTATGCCCTTCTCCTCTCTCTCACTTGTGATATATATTAAGCCATTTTGGCTAAATTTGTATCCTCCACCTGAGTATGGTGAATAATGTATCATTTAAAAGATTTCATCAATAAATAATGATCCGGTTTACCTTCTTCATGAGTCATTTCAAAGTGTTTGTTAACTAGTTGATCTTGCTAAGTGATATATTTTCTTCCTTAGCATGTTGTCCTTATTTGCATTTATATTCAGCTTGAATGTTTATTATAGGTCCCTTTAAGTGTTATAATTATGTGTTAATGAGTTTTAGTGATATTTATCTCCACTAGTGTCATGTCATGACCTTGTGTTTAGTCCTCCTAGCTCAAGATTCCTTCACAAACCTCCATGAGAAATACTAATGCAAGGGGCAGATTTGTATTAGTGTATGTGTAGGTTAGGCTCATGTTTGAAGTGTACTTACAATTTGTGCATTGCCTCATTAGGATAGTTTAATTTTAATTTCCTCTCTCCCTTTTCATCTAATTAATCTAGTAGTTTATGTGATGAACTTCAATAGACAAAGCAAGGGAGCTAGCACTTGAATTTAGAGGTTTACCTCTACTATAGGTAACCCATAGGCTTAGAGGTAATCCCATCTTCCAATAAATTTATATAAGGCTTGAAATACCTCCATAAGGGTGAAAAATTAAGTGAAAATAATTTTAACATGCCCAATGGGATTTAAGGTCCAAAAAAGTGGAAGACTTTTTGGTGTATTCTTCCTCATATCAACCTTTGGAGGCATTCAACAAATACTGATAGTGACTCTGAGTTCAATCATTTGGTCATATCAACCTAGGTACTTCTTTTGAAAGAATTTAATGGTATCTTGTGTTTCACTTGATTTATGAAGTTGGTATGTTTGGGTATGATGAAATATTCTACTATACAACTCCCTACCAACCTTTTCATGACCCTAATTATGTGTTTCAATAACTCTATATAAATTTTTATCAACCCTATGAGCCATGGAATCCCTATGGTCAACCTGTTCCCTCTCCATATGATCATGATGTTGTTGGACATCACTATAAATAATCCTATGAATAAGTATATCAAGAATAATATCAATAAGTGACTTCATATCAGCCTCAATATGACTCCTACTAGCCCTATGACTCCTATTAGCCTTACCATGACTTACAATAGTCATACTCAAACTCTCATCCTCCACTTTAATTCCATATCCAAGTCATGTATCCCCTTCCAAATCCTTGTTGGCACTCATGAAAAATTTGTTATATAATGAAGAGGAGATGAGAACATGGGATGAAGATCTTGATGTGATCCCTATTCATATCATAGAGTGGTTGAGATAATTAGTTCAAAATTTGATGAGTATGTTGAGATTAGTGGAAGAGGAGACCCAAAATGCTATCAATGAAAAACTGTAATTGGAAATAAATTGTATCCAATGTCAATAGATATATTAGAGAGATGGGAAACTCAAGAGGTTGAGAGTCAACTTTCATATTTTGAAAAACCTCAAGAGGGATATGGAAAAATGAAAATCTTTTTAAACAATATGTCTCTCCCTTTGCCTAACCCAAATTGTTATCTCCCCAAGAGCTCATTAAATATACCCCCATTCCCAAGCCCATTCATGATCCATCCATCACATTTCATACTCCCTCTCCAACACATGAACTTGTCCACCACCCTCCCACCTCATCCCTTTTTGAAGGAGAACCCATCTTATGGGAGATAAGTAAAGAAAATCTAGCCAAAGTTGCATCTAATCAAGAAGATGACTCAAGTGTCTATGATGAAGAGTTCACTATAGGAAGGTCCCTTGGTGAAGACAAGCATAACTCAACCTTATTGATTTAAGAAAGAGAATATCTTGATGATGTTACGGATTCTCATGAAGAGGTTGATAAAGATATGGAAGAGGGAGATTTGAAGATGAACATCAAATCAATTGATTTAACTATATCTCATGGGGATTATCAAGAGGTTGAATTTGAAAAACCAATATAATATGAAGCTATTGTTGACTCCATAGATCAAGGTGACCCATGTAAAAAGTTTAATTAAATTTGTGAAGAATTTGAAGGCCTTCAAAAGCCTACACATCTTATTGGTCAATTTAAAGATATTATTGAAGATGCATTGCCTCTTGAAAGACACTATGATAGCTTCCAAAGTGATAAGATTGTACACATTATATCTAACCTTGAAGTTGAAAAATATTCAAGTAAGCAAGTTGAAGTTGATCAAGTACACAATGATCAAGAAGATGAAGTTAAAGAAGTTGGGGTTCTTGAAGAAAAATAAGACAAATATGATTGGTAGTAACATATTGAAATTCTCCAATAACTTGAAGGCATTTTCAAGGTTGAAGGTCATGTTCACAAGTAGATTTACCAAGATGTCTTCATTGAGGATAATGATGAGAATTGGGTTGAGTATGTAAATCTCCTTGAAGAGTTTCCAACTAATAAGAAAACTGATGTTATTCAAGATGACATGGTAATTAGAGAATCATGCTTGGATGAAGCATCATTGCACAAGGTTGTATCTAAAGAGCTTCATGAAATTATGGTTGAGTCATAAGAGGAATTCACCTTCATAGCTGATATGTTTTCAGCTGCCATTATTACATTGGATATCATGCCAAAGAGATTGGAAATCATGAATGAGTTGAATACATTAAAACCAAAGATTAAAAGATAACTTGCTTCATTCCATCCTTCATCTCATGGAGCAAAATATGTATAATCTTCCCCTTTAATCTAAGAGGAATATTTTTTTTAAAGTTAGTTTGTATATAGTCTAGTTTGCTTATGTTGGTGTTGTGTTACCTAAGTACTTCATAACATATGTGTGTGTCTTGTTGTTTATTTATGCTTGTTGTTCCTTATTTTGTGTCTTGTTAATGTCAATCGGTTTGTTATGCCATGTTCAAAGTCTATCTAGGTCTAACATTGAGTGCAAGAGACTCCATTTCCCAATGAACATGCAAAACTAATGGTACTATTATTATTATAGGTATGCTATCCCTATGAATCACCAATATGTTGACCAAATTTGACCTCAAGTCAAATTGGTCACCCCCTATAAATTAAAACTTGTCATGTTCCTGTGATGTGGTCATGTCATACTCTATATGGTTCCTAGAGTCTCCATTTAACCTTATTAGCATGGTTTAAGGTTAGTTTGGAGATTTTAAGGTAAAGTCATGTTGTGGTCATATATTGATTTAGGTATGTAGTATAGGTGATTATGGGTTGATGAATATCATTTTATGTCTTAAACACTTTATAACAATATTTCATAGTGTTTTATAAAATCTAAGTTCCATTTTCTGTAAGGTGGTAAAAAAGAGTGAAAAAGGTGATTTTGGCTAATATTTATGTTTTTCAAAGTTACATTTTCTGTAACATATAATACCCCTTCTAAAGATTTTAAGTAGTTAATCAATTGTCACACGTATCAGTATGTTAGAGAAAAGTCACATTCTTGGATTTCAATGCCATATTAAAGAATTAAATAAGTTATACAAACTTTTTTAAGTCATGTACAAGTGAAAAAATTTCAAAGGTGTCCTTTAATCTCCTATAGGTTAGAATAAAAACTTGGAAAGAATTTTTAGATCCAAAATTTGTAAAAAACCACTCATATCTTTCATCGTTCCATTCATAAGCTAGTGAAGGCCATGTTCAGTTAGATGGTACAAGATATACAGGTAGAGTTAGGGGCTTATATTTTGTAAATTTTTTTTTACCCGTATATTATTAATTTTTTTAGAATTGGTAGTTGTATTGGTGCTCTTAGATTTATGAGCAATCACTAAGAAGCTAGACTATGTTTTAGAGCTTAAAACCCCTAGGTTGAGTTTGAAGTAACTCCATAGTAAAGTGTGAATTATTTAATGCATGAAACTAGTTGTATTGATTTATTACATGTTTTTAGATTTCTTAGACACATTCACCATCATTTTGGAAATTATGGATGGTATTGTGATAAGCAAAGTCTCTCTTGTACATTATTTGTCAATGACTACTATTTTTTTATGTTTCTAAGTTTTATAGATGATCTAGTTCATCTGAGTGAATCTTCATGTCCCTATAATACTCTCTCAATCCATTCATGTCTTCTTTATCACTCAATTATTCCATACAATTTTGAATAAATGGTCACATCTTCATTCAATCTTAGATTGTGGTATATGTGCTAACAAGTTTAATTGATTTGAAATAGTTTGAATGTGTATTTAAAGGAGATTGAGAGTTTTTATTCATGTTATATGTTTTTATGTGATGTATTTGAGCCTAAATTCATGTATTTTCACTTTTTAAAACCTTTAAACATAAAGGTTGAAGTCCTCACCTCCTACAAGCCTGTATGTCTTCAAATTTAGGGAAATCAATGTTGTCCATGTCTAATGAAGGTTGTTTAAGAATGAAACATTATGTTAGGTTAAATATGAAATTTCATGGATTATTTGAGATATATCCCAAGAATTTTTAGACCAAATTGTGGTTAAATGACCAGCTAAGACACCAAATGTACATCTACAAGACTGTATGTAGAGAAATAATGAATACAAGAATTTGAAGATGCTTTGGTGAGGCTATATGGATCTTGAAGGAAATAATAAGAAATTAGTTTGATAAAATATTAATATCTATATGTGTCATGACCTATCTCAAAAGGTCAACTCCAAACACACAATGAGACATTCCCAGGATAAGTAACCTACATCTACTTGAGATCTTATCTTGAGAGTAAAGTTAGTAATGTTGGGAGTTCAAGGTATTGAAAGGTTGATAAGTTGTTAAACCATATACAAACATGATAAAAATCATAGTAATATTTATGATTTTTTAATATTAGAGACCAAGGCCTAATTCAAGACCATACAAACTAAAACATTCATTGTTTCATGAACACCACTTATAGTTAATTGGAAAAGTTGACTTAAATAATAAATGATTGTGGATTACAAGGGTTTCAAGGTAGTGAGAAGGTATTAAGACAAAAATATAATATATCAATATAATGAATAAGATTGAGAGTGATCACAAGATTTAAAAGACTACAAACTTGAGCCATATATAGTTAAGCTCTTAGATCAACACCTATATTTAGTTGAGTTTGGTTTTGAACTTGAAAAAATATGTTAATGAGTTTTAGAATATTTAGGGTATTCAGAGTAATTAAAGACATAAATAAAACCATGATAGAGTCATTTGTAATCTTGGAGAGATGGTGAGGCCATGAAACACCATACATAGTTGATTCAAACATCACCTACAGTTAGTTAAGTTGAAAAGCTATCTTGGATAGAGATTTATGATGAAGCATCAATTTTAAAAATGTTAGAGGAAGGACTCAGTCAGTCAATAAAATGACATAGGTTTTGTAAATTTTATTTTTTCAATAAATAATCTTATGTCACTAAGATTGTATGCCAACTCCAATGCATATGCACAAACCCTAGACAACCACCTGTAAATCTGCGTAAATGAAAAATGGTTTTCAAAAATAAGAGATAGTGGTTTATGTGAGAACTTGAAGGATTAAAAGTAATTATCAAGTCATAAATTGACCAAAATCAAGGAGTTATAAATAGGGTAAAAGGATTTCAAGATATTGATAGGGGTTATAAGTTGGGCACACATAGTCCTTAATAACATAGGTTTGCTTACCTAGGTTAATGAAGATTTTTGATTGAAAGGGAGGTATCTATGAGGATTGATGAAAATTATTAAGGTAATAATATATCCTCACATAAATATATAATTCACTTGAAGATTATAACAAGTTCAAACCCTGCCTGCTAGTCATATGCAATCCTCACACAGACCTACATACTTTATTGAGAAGCATGTTTGAAGGGTATAAAGAACTATAGAATAATTGAGGGATAGTAGGATGTTCATATGATGATTGGATAATGATGACATGGTTCATCAAAACATTAGGCTCAATATCAAAGTGAAATATCATACAGTTAGACCCTACACAGACTTAATGGCATATACAGGCCTATTAGGTAGTCTTCAAGAGATGACAACCTACAAAGGTGATGAAATGAAGTTAAAATGAGAATTTAAAACTTAGGAGGATGTTTAAATACTTTAAAAATCCCTTTATAAGAGTTTAGACCTCCTAACAATGAGAAAATTGGAGAATATAGTCTATTAGGGTATCTTAGGCAATTCGGCATAAGAACCCTAGACTCAAATCAATGATGGTGCAAAGAGACTTGATGAAGGAAGGTGGTTGTCAATCCATTTAAATATTTCAATATAAAATCAAAGACCTCATTGAGGTAATTTTAGGTCAAACCAAACTCATATAACTCTCACATAACTTAGTTTGTTCCTAGAACTCATAGAATGCTTGGTTGCACCTCGAAAGGCTAGTTTGCATTACTTGGTATGAAACACACATGCCTCATGGGACCCTAAACTCCTAGGGAAAGTTAACTAACCTAGTGTACTTCAATTTTGTGGATTTTTTTGGGGGTTTTATGCTTCCATCTTTATGAAATATTGTTAAGAGTTCAAAGCACTTTCAGGCTACCTAAGAGATCCTTAAGAACCTAATGAGAGAGAAATCCATTTTCATGCCTCTATATCGATTAGAAAAACCTATAAATAACCTAGAACATGTTCAAAATCCCTTGATCATCATCCCATTTAATTGGTTGATTAAGCACTATATAAAACTATACAAATTAGGGTCAAAAGAGTAATTTTTGATATTTTTAGGTTTGTATAGTGATTCATAACTTCAAATTTGGCATGGAGAATGGGGAGGATGTTGTCTATATTTCTTGTAAAGTGCCTAGATATCACATAAATTTAAAAAAAAGCACTGAAACCTAAAAATACCAACTAGGCCTTATCTTGATTGACTATTAATGAAGAACCATTAAAGAATCTCTAAATTGGGATTTGGATCAATCTATATGAATTCAAAGAGAAAAATATGACTTCAAGATTAATTAAAAACCTATAACATTTAACTCAATATATGCCACTACAATAACACCAAAAAAATAGAGAAAAAGAAAGAAATAATCTCTCCATTAATTATTTTGGTAGTAACAAGGAAATTTTGTCCCATAATATTCTTCTTGACATTCTGTTAAATTAAGTTATTATACATACCACCTTATAAAATGAATTAATAAAATCCCCAAAATCCCATCTTCTTGGCATTATCATAAATAAACTTTCCAAATATACAAAAATGCATAAATAAAATCACCAAAAACATAATAAAAGTATTATGGAAAACTATAGAACCAACCACCTTAAAAAAAGCAAGCTACTCAGACTTAACCAAAATACAAGAAAAGACCATAGTTATCATCTTTATACATGTTAATAACCACTACAAACATATAAATGGACCACTATTTTCCTTCCTTTCAGTCAAACTAATAATCTATTTATGTTGACAATGTAATAAGAATAAATTGATATTACACATGACTGCATACAACTTAAAACATTATCATTCAATATGTAAATACTCGATTCAATAAGGTTATATAGGAAAGGAAATTTAGAAAGAGAACCAATACACATCACTTCATCTATGTTATATTTTTATTCCTTTCTAAGCAAACTATTTGATTATCTATGGATATTTATAGTTGACACATTTGATTTGGTTATTTTTGACTAAGCTTTGAGATAGATATTGCTTAGGTTACATGTTTACATTTCTATGAGTTACCTATAGCGTATGTGTTTACATTATGAACATGTTTATTTATTATTTCAATTAATTTTTATGATGTATGTATATCATGATGTTAAGATCTAACTACCTGCATGTTGTGAGGCTGATGTAGAAGAACCCATCTCTCAAAGCGTGATAGAGGGAGAGCATCATCAAAGAGGGTGATGTAGATCAAGATGTCAAAGGATAACAAAGAAACCAAGTATAACCCTGTACACACCACATTAGATAGCACATCCTAGAATGCATAATAAATGGTTTTTACAGTGTGTTTATTTATGATTGCATTAAATAATTATTTGTCATGATTTTATATTATAATTTAAATGGTTTAATGGAACTTGTTTTGCATGATTAGCATGTTTGATCATTAAATGTTAGTATAAATGTGATTTGGATAGTTAAATTAAATGTAGATTATTAATTTATGAAATTATCATTAAATTGCTATAGCATTAAGAGGATGCTAGTTAATTAAATAAAATTATGGCTTTTTATAATTAATGTTAAAAATAAATAATTTCAAAATTTGCATTTGAGAGGAAAAAATATAAAAAGGAAATAAAAAAACAATAAAAAATAAATAAAATAGAAAGGTCTAAATCAAAAAAATTTAAAAGAAAGAAATACATAAAATATTAACAAAAACAAAAATAAAAAGAGAAAAATCTTGTAAAGAGAAAAGAGACTACACCCCTTTAATATGAATGGAGATTATGAAAATAATATCATGAGAAGGATATGAGAAGCAAAAAGAGGGGTGTACACACAGAGAATTCATAGAAGAGAAGAGGCATTGGTAGAGATTTGGGAGGAAACAAGAACAAGTATATTAGGAACAATCAACAGACTATCAGGTAGGCACTTGGAATCATGACAAAACCTTAATTTTTGTGTGTGTTTAGATAATCAATTATCATTGAATAAATTTGCAAAGAATTATTAAGCTAGGCCTTCCAAGTAAAGGAGGATATGCTAAACTAGACATATGCATCGACGTACATACTTATATTTAACATAGAATATATATATATATATATATATATATATATATATATATATATATATATATATATATTTGTAAATTAGTTTACTCAATATAAATACTAAATAGATTTCTAAACTATTTTCATATCTATGTAACAACTTAGGATTTTCATAAAAAGATCAGAAAATGCTAAAATTAGGTGACTTTAAAGTGGATATAGATTTGAAGAGGCTTCGAGTTGAATACCTATACAAAATCAACCTTTATTCACATAAAAATTTATGAAAATTGATTTGCCTTCAATAGTTGGACAACTTGAATTTATCTGCATCTCCATTAAGGTAGAGACTTTATTTAAAGGAGTCAAATTTAAACATTCCAATTGACATATTCAAGTTTGTAGAAATGGTGCTATAGAATGTATACTGATTCAGACTTAGATAAATAAAAGAAATAAATTTACATTAGAACAACAAATTGAAAACTAAATGTATTTACTTATTATATATCTGTTAGAATTAGACCAAATTGTTGCTTTGTATGGAACAATAAGCATGTATATATTTATATTTGTTTGATTTGAAAACATAGAGCTTTATTAATACATTTAGTGCCTTATGATAGTAGGTCATCCTAACCTAGTATAGTGAGTTAGTATATAGGCATATATAATCTATTTTAATATTTTTAATCATTTGGTCAGATTAGTAGAACAAGTTGATTGGGTAATGAAGTGTGGTGTGAGCCCATTCAGTGAGGTATTAGAACACATAGAAAATGATTTATATGTATGCTTATAGTTTGTATATGGAAATTTAAACTTATACATCTTGCAAATAATTGTATGCAAGGCATAGAGTTAGGTAAGAAGTTTTAATTAGTAGAATATATAGCTAACATATTTTATGAGGCAATTTGAATAATGATTTATACCAACCAATGTCTTTAGGCAACATTTTGTATTGGGAAGCAATTTGTTTAGTCAATGCATGTATAAATTAACATTCTATCTTGGAAACAAATTTAACATCCAGGTGTACTCATGCTAGTCCTTTTTTGATAATAAAAGGAGTTAATATATTCGAATCTAGTATATGCTTGCTATAAGCCATGCCATTTCTGATTTATGTATAAATGAGTATGTGAAATATCATAGTTATAATTACAAAATTTTATATTCTTTTATATTCCTTTTATTCCTTAGAGAATCTCATTGTTATGTGTTGTTTAGAGTATGTAATTGGATTAAGAATAAAAGAATATTAATACCATGATAAATAGGTATGGGAATACTTAGACACTGAGTTAATTAATTATGCTAGTTAAATGTGATACTAGTATGAATTTATTATTATTTAATTAGAATACCCTTAGGTATAGTAATATTTATACTATGCTATTTAAGATGCACATTACACGAGTATATTAATAGAAGGTAATATCGGTAAATATCCTAGTATATCCCTATATCAATATAATAAAGTGTTTTATGATGGATAAGGTATGATCAAAAGAAAAAGGGGATGTCAATATAATGTTGAAATTTATATCTATGGATTAAACTAATAGTGTAAGAAATTACTAAGTAGTTATTAAAACTACAAGTCATATGTGGGGTGTCTTACTAACTAGGTTAATTACATCCTCATGAACAAATAATAATGTAGAGGATCTTGATCATATGATTTAATATGGATTGTTAATATGAATCATATTCATTCAACATATAATTGAGATTATGAGTAATTGACATATTTGAACCATAGTTTTATGTATATTATTGAACATATTTATATTTACAAACAAAATTACTATATGAAGAATTGAAGAGTATTGGGAGAATATAACATATATGGATTGATCACGAGACTTGAGAATTGATAAATTAAGTTAGTATAATTATATGATCCTAACGTAGAATTTAAATATAGAATCATGGTCACACAAAATATAGTTAAGTTATGGACTTCTAACTATTAAAATATAACTAGTTTCTTGAATAGAAGCTTATGTTTTCATGTATTTATGACTACTTTATTATGACTGATTATGCACAATTAGTAGTTATGTCTTAGAACACTAGACTATGATAATATGGGTTATCATAAGGTGTAGTATGTTTGGAGACTAATTATGGTAATTAGAATCTACAATTAAATGTGTATTTTACTTGGGTGGTATAAACTATAGTCATTATTTTGTGAGATTTATTAATATGTTTGATGGAGTAAATGTATGTTGTTAGATTATCCTATGATTACCATGTTATATGATATGATTTCTAGTAGGATAGAAATTAAATTTAATATTTTGGTTATATTATGTTGACCAATCTTACATTGTTGATACTGAATAAGGAATAAGATAAATTTCACTGGCTTATTAGCATCATAATTCTAAATAAAGGCAATATGATTAAATGGTATGTATGAATTTTGATTGAGTTACAAATCACTATTATTTATTATTCTTGAAAACTTTATCCAAAGTAATTTTTAGTGGGAAATTGTCATTTCATGAGTATGATTTACATTTTTTTGAAATATCTTGCAATAGAATGGGTTTTATATGATACATTGCATGTTTAGTTTTAGAAATCATACATCACATAGGTACTATATTATCTCTTTAGATTTTTTCACTGTCACTATCTACTCATCCATGAAGGGAGAGACATTCCTTGATAAGATTAGTGTGGGGGATCATTGGTCTATGGTTGGTGTGGAAAAGCACTTGAATGATGCTCTCCTTCCCCACAATAGTACTACTTTTAAGACAACACTTGAGATTACCATAAATACTAGAGTTTGGGAAATATGCTCTGGGCAACCATGTATCTTATATATGTATATTATATTGTAATATACTTATTATTGAAACATTATCATGAAGAGTTAGAATAACCTATTTATTGTACATTGATAATAGTGGCTGTAAGCATGTATCCACCATAGATGGTTTATTGTAAATTCTTTTTGTATTCATATTATGATGTGTTCTCATGATATTAGAGATAAATTATGTATGATTTAATATGATTCATTTAATATTATCACACTTAGAGTATTTTTTATTATCTCTAATTAGATTCTCATGGTGTAATATATATAGTATATTTATTTAATTAAAAAAATCATGTATTTATTGATAGATTATAGTGGGGATCTTACATGTGGTATCAGAGATACGACTCAAAATCTAGGACATAATGAGTCTACTAACATTTTCATATCCTTCTATTGACATAAAGAAGGATGGCAAAATCTAGAGTTTCTAGAGAGGGTATATCAAATGCCAATGAAACTAACCCTTCATTTGATCCTAGCTAATTTACCACTAAGAAATTAACAAAGATGGATTAGATTCTCATAGCCATGAATGAGACTAGGGATTATATTATAGATTTGGAGTAGGTGGTTCATGGTGATAAATAGGAAGAATAATATAATGTACTTGAATATCATCCCACTAAATAGGAAAATCTTCAAGATGTTATAGGTTAGGTAGTTATGGAGTTGGATAAAGACATGAAGAAGGTGAATCCACCTAAGTTCAATGGAACTATTTTGGGTGATGGAGATAAGGCAAGGCTAACTAAGATGAATAAGTATTTTGATATTATAAACTACTATGAGGTCACCAAGATAATTTGGGGAGTATACTAGTTGGCTAGTGAGCTAACTACATGGTGGGATAATAAGATGTTGGAAATGAATATTAACTCAACCACCACTACTTTGGATTAGTTTGTGATGTTAATATTGTCATTTTGGATCTCATAGCTTTATTTTGATTAGGTCACATATTTTAAAAAATTGAAGCAAGGTGACTTGTCGATGAATGAGTTTTAGGAGCAGTTCACCAAATTTTGAAATATGTACCTGAGTACTAGGGAGATGAGAGGTTCAATATTAGGAAGTTTATCATGGGATTGAAACCCTAGATAAATGGAGAGGTAGATGTTCATGGACCTTCCACCATGGACTAGGTCTTTGAGAAGGTGGTCAAATAGGACAAGAAGTTGAATTTTTTTTCATAGTCCAAGGATAAGTTCAAGAAAAAGTTTGGAAATTCTAATTCAAAATTCAAGAAGAATAATTCAAAAAAGAGGAGTGGAAACTCTAAGAAGTAGATAAAAATTTAGAATTCCAAGTTCAACAATGGTTCAGGTAACAAGAAATAGTACAATAGATCCAAAAGTGATTTCAAGGGAAATCAATAGAATACATGAAAGAACCACATGGAGGTTGTTTCATTTATGGAGATAACCATTATAATCATTATTTTCCTCAGGACAAGTCAAAGGGGAAAGGTCTTAATCCTTAATAATGTAGTTTTTAGTAGTAGTTTCATGCAATAGTCAACAATCAACAAGATAAATTTTAGGCATGACCCATAGAGCTATCAGGTACTTTGTTTAACCATCTAGTTTCTATTTTGATAGATACATGAGCCATATATTTTTTTATAAATCCTAAAATGCTTAGTAAGTTAACTATAAGAGCTATATTAAAGGCAAATGCATGGTCTTTATAGTATGGGAATGACTCAAAAGTCATGGTTAACAAGTGTTTAGTTGAAGTAGAGACTACATGGCCTGAATTCACAATTGTTGTGAATCTATATGTATCACCACTAGGATTATATGATGTGATCTTAAGAGTCAACTGGATTTTGAAACATAAAACTAAGGTTGACTACTACTTGAAGAAGGTTGAGTATCTGGATGATTTTAGAAATCAAACACAAATCGAGGGCATGAAAAGAGAGTTGAAGCTCAGGTAGATTTTTGAAATGCAACTTAAGAGTGCCCAAAGAAAAGGGTGCCAAACACTTATGATTAAGATAAATGAATGAAGGAACCTAGGAAACTATCTCTCGAGGATTACCCATTTCTTAGATATTTTCATGATGTGTTTCTAGAAGACTTACCAGGTTTGTCTTCTAGATGCGATTTCAATTTTTATATCAACATTATACCTAGTTTGAAACCATAGTCTAAGGTACTATATAGGATGATAAACAATGATTTGGTTGAATTAAAGGATCAAATTTAATAATTATTGGCAAAAGGGTTGATCAAGCCAAGTGTGTCACTATGGGGTGCACTAGTTGTCTTTGTCAAGAAGAAGTATGGTACCCTTTAAATTTGCATTGATTATAAAATGTTGAACAATGTAACCATCAAAAATAGGTATCCACTAACTCGTATATATGATATTTTAGATCAAATGTGGGGATCAATAGTATTTTATAAAATTGATCTTAGAATGGGATACCATCAGTTGAGGATTCAAGATGAGGATATTCTGAAGACAACATTTAGAACTTGGTATGGGCACTATGAGTTCACTATGTTACCATTTGGGCTGACTAATGATATAAAAACATTCATGAATCCTATGAATAATGTATTTGTATATTACCTTGATCACTTTATTTTTTATGGATGACATTATTATCTACTCAAAGAATGAAGAGGATCACCTTCAACATCTAGAACTAGTTTTACAATGGTTATAGAAGCACAAAATGTATGGTAAGTTGTCTAAGTGTAAATTTTTCTAGGAAAGAATCCAATATTTGGGACATATTATCTTTGTCTATAGTATATTAGTATATCTAGGAAAGATTAGAGCTATTATGGAATGGCTAGTGCTAAAGAATATGCATGAGCTAAGAATTCTGATAGGATTAGAAAGCTATTACAAGGAATTATTTTTGAATTTTTCAAGATAGTTAATACAATTAAATCTTTTCAATATAAGATCAAAAGTTTTGTTTAAAAAGAGAAGTGTGAAGTAGCTTTCCAGTAGTTGAAAAGAAGTTTTACTTCTACACCAATGTTAAGAGTTTCTAACCCCAATGGTCAATTTTTAATGATTATGGATGCATTAGGGGATGAAATAGGGGGAGTCCTTATGAAATATGGTAAAATATTGGTTTATGAGTCATTGAAAGTCTTATGAGGTGAAATATGCCCCTCATGATATAGAACTTGTAGTAATTATTCATGCTTTGCAAGTTTGGTGGTATTAATTGTTGGGAAAATCATTTGATCTCAAGAGAGATAACTTAGGGCTCAAGTACATCTTCATGCAACCAAATTTAAATGCTCATCATAGATGATAGCTTGAATTCTTATCTAATTTAAATTTTGACATCAACTATATCAAAGCCAAGGAAAATAAATTAGATGATGCCCTAAGTTATAAAAGGTACATAAAAACCATAGCTACTATCAAGAGTACTTTTAGGGATCATGTGATTGAATTCTCACCATGAGATTATTTCTATGATTAGGTCATAAAATTAGTGTCTAATAATTCTCCAAATCCTTGGTATAAAGGATGTAGATTGGATAGTGATGGTATACTGTGTTATAATGGAAGGATGTATGTGCTAGAACAAGATAATCTTCAGATCATAGTGCTAAAGGAACCACACAATGCCCCATATTTAAGACATTTGAGAGTAAAAAAAATCATGGCAGAGCTTATACCACTATATTTCTAGAAGGGAATCAAAAAAGATGTAGCAAATTATGTGTCACATTGTCTAGAATATTAGCAAGTGAAAGATGAGCATGTGCATCTAGTTGGTTTATTATATCTATTGATAAGTGTTGTTATTGATGTCAATGTCGATGTCATTGATTTTAAGGATAATTTCATTGATGTCAAGTTGCATCTGGTGAAGATGCATGATGAGTGATCTTTGAGGTATGAGCTTATGAGCTTGATGTGACAAGAAAGCCATGTGACAAGATACATTTTAAGGCAAGAGAAAATTTTAAGGTAAGAGATAATTTGAAGGAAACTAACATCTTATGGTTTCATGAAGGCATAGGTCAAGGTGTAAAATTTATTCAAGTGCATCAAAGAAAGATGTCTAGTCATATGAATCTTGGTCATGTGTTTTTAGGTTTGAATGAGGTCATGGAAGATTGTTATCATCAAAAAGAGAATGGTGTAGTGATATGAGTGAGGTGTAATGTCTTATATATTCTTGGTTAATATTTTTTTGTGGTCTTGACATGGAATGAATAGGTCAAGGCATCAAGTGCTTCAATAGCCTAAGACTAGTCATGGTATGAAGAGACCCTATGAAAAGGTATGAGCATGGTGTTTTGGTAAGATGAGTACATACATGCATAAATGGATGTATGAGGTTGTTTTAACATTTATGCAAGGAATTTGAAAAATAATGATAGTTTTAGGTTGGTCCTACAAGGGTAGGACCTTCAGTCTAGGTTTGTATCTAAACCTCTCTTAAGTCATGCGTGGCCTAATGAGGACTCATGATCTCTTATTAAGGCATGTGAAATATGTATGGTAGTGATTAATAATGATAGAGATTTTATGGAATGAGAGTGAGATGTTGAGCATGATAATAAGGTGTTGAGTTCATGGAAAGAGGCATGAAAATTAGTTCAAGGCCTAGTAAGGTATGAAGACTATGGTATACAGAGAGAGTGTAGCCTAATGGGGTATTAGGATACATTTATAAGGCAAGTGTGAGTAGGTGAGAATTTAAAAAGGTGATTCAATTTTTTTTAGGAATGTACATTCATTTTTGGGTTATATTTTCAAGGACAAAGCATGGAAAATTATTTGGAGGTCTCTCAAGTGCTTAGAATGAAGGGTTTTCAACCTAAGAAGGATTTTATTATGCTTAATAGATAATCAAACCTTTGAATGGAAACCTAATAAGTTCATGTTATATGGGGAAGTATCCTAGATCAAAATTATTATTATTAATTTTTGGATTGAGGGTCTATGCTTTATGAATGATCATTTAGAGTGGAAGCTAGTTTAAACCCTCTTAGAACTCTAATAAGGACCTGATGTTGAATATATTGAAAAAAAGTGGATAGAATGGATAGGTATGCTTAGTTAAGATATTTTATCTTGTATTGTGATCTCAAACATACCTCAAAGTGGTATTGGTTAGAGAGAGGAGAGATAAAATGTTGAGTTATAGGAATATTTATTAAGAAGTTACTATAGAAGTAAAAAGTTACATTGGACATAATAAGAAAATGAATGGAGGAAGAAGTTAGAGACTAAATTTTCATGTACATGAAGGTTTATGGATAGGTTATAGTCATAAATGTTTCTAAAATAGTTATCCAAGTTAGCCAATTATTGGAAATATTATCATTGATGTCAAAGGTCTAGCATTATTGGTGATATAGGCCCCATTGCATTTAATGGTGTTTTTAATATTCATATCTTAGCTAATGTGTGTTTATATTTATTTAATATTAATGAATATATTTTTCATTGAATATAAGTCAAAAGAGGGCCCATGGAGAAGTCAAAGAGTCATGAGGAAAAGACAAAAGAGGAATGGGATACATTTTCTCATGAAGAGTCATCTTGAAGAATTCCAAGAGTTACCATGTGAAGACAAAAGAGGGTATGGTGAATTCTTACATGAATGGAAACTTTAAGGTATAAAATAAGTCAAAAAATAAAGACAAAAGAGGAAAGGATGCATTTTCTTATGAAAGGTCACCATATGACTTTTTAATTGCAAGGATACGAAGAGTCATGGAAGTTTGGTGCCATTTTACATGAAGATTGAAGGGTCACAAAGGGTGAATGCCAAATGTAATTTGGAAAGATATAAATAAAGGCTTAAAAATAAATTTTTAATATGCAAGAGTGTTCATTGTTTTTATTTATTTTTTAAGAGAGAAAATTAGGAGATATTGTAGAGTTATATCACTCGTTGAGTAAGCAACATTGAGAGATAGTTGTGTTTTATACACAAGAGGGTTTGGTGCTTCTATGGATTGGTGATCACAAATATTTTTTAGGGGTTGGTGATCATAACTATTTGTAATATTTTGGTGCTCTTGTGAGTTTGTACTCATAAATAGTTGTTGTGTTGGTGCTCGGTAAAGGGGTTCGTGCTCCTGCAAGTTAGTGTTTGTGAACTATGTAATTTGAGTTGGTGCTCATTCATATACTTGAGATCATTCTATATGGTTTTTACCACTTTGGGTTTTCATGTAAAAATTTAGTCCCTCTCTCTCTCTTTCTCTCTCTCTCATGTTGTGCATATTATTGTATCAAGTTTTATTGCATATCTTGAATGTGTGATTAAGTGGTTAAAGAAAAAAAATCAAATTATGTAAAAGATATATAATATACTAATTCACCCACCTCTCAATATATTTCATACTTAACAATTGGTATCAGAGCAGGTTCCTTTTGAAAAAAATTTATAGCTTGAAGGTAGATTGGGAAAGCACGATGGTTGGATCACATGCAGGTTTTTCTAAAAAAAGGCACATTTGTTTGATGGGACAAATTATGATTTTTAGACAATAAGGATGAAGACTTATTTGATGGCCCTTGGATTCAAAATCTGGCAAGTAGTGGTGGAGGAATATGAAGAACCACAAACACTTGTAACTACTTTGGTAAAAAAGAAGGCAAGTGAAAATAATGCTAAAGCTTTAAATGATATTTTATGTGAATCAAAATTTGTTAAATTTATGCCATATAAATATGCTCATGAAACTTGGGTAAAAATTGAGAATATTTACAAAGGTGATGGAAAGGTTTATCAAGCTAATCTTTAGACTTTCAAAAGATAGTTTGAGAGTTTAAAGATGGAAGAGGAATGAAATATAGCAAGTTATCTTTTGTGGGTTGATCAAATAGTTAATCAGATTCAATGTCTTAGAGAAAACTTAGAAGAATCAATTATGGTTCAAAAAGTTTTGAGATCTCTACCATTGAGATATGATGCAAAATTTTCAACAATTGAAGAGATGAAGAATTTAGCCAAGCTAAAGATGGATGAAATACATAGTATTCTTATGGCATATGAGATGTGGATCGAATAAGAGAAACCCTCAAAGATAGAAGTTACTTTCAAGTCATCAAAGAAAGATAAGGCTAAGATTAAAGAATCAAGTGACAGTTCTAGTGATGATGAAGATGACAACGGAGCTCTATTCATTCACAAGATGAAATAGGGCATATGTAAATATCAAGGAAAATTATATTTTAAATGTTGTAATTATGAAAAGATTGGATATTTTGTAGATAAGTGCCTAGATAAGGGTAATGGTGATAATGAAGAAGGAAAGTCTACACAAAAGAAGAATTTCAAAGGAAAATTAAAGAAGAGATTTAAGAAGAATAGTTTGTATTATAAAGATCCTAGCTCAGTCGAAGATAGTGGAGTCAGTGATTTAAAAAAAGAAGAGATTCTATTCATGGTCACACATGAAGATGCCTCTACAAGAAAAATTATAGATGATCAAGAAGAGGAATATGATGAAGCCAAAGTGAATTTGGAAGGAGAGCTCATTTGTGCTTTAGAAGAGTTAAAATCTCTTGAGAATAAGAATCAAAGATTAAAACTCCAGATCAAGAAAAATGAAAAAGAGTCAAAGGAAACAATTGAAGATCTACAAGCACACTTTAAAAAAGCCAAGAAGAATGAATAATATCTAATGACAATTAAAAAAAGTAAGAAAAAAATGTGAAAGGTATGTTAATTAAATTGCTTCTTTAAAAGTAGATCTTTAGAAAAAATATAAAGCAATCACTGATAGGGTAGCCAATGATTCAAAATTTGACAATAACATTAATATGTTGAATAAAATATTAGAAAGTCAAAGATCAATGTCAGAAAAGATAGGTATCAAATTAGAAAAAGAGAAAGGGGAGGCCACTATTTTCATAGACAAGGAAAAAGGAAAGATATATGCTGAAGCTCTTACAAAAGAGGAAATCAAAAGGGAAGAAGTTAAGAATACATAAGACATATAAAACAAAGAAGGTTGAAAATAATAGAGCTATAAAAGGCAATCATATTAGATATACACAAACAAGTCCTATTTTTATGGTTACTATTTTTATGGTAATGGATATAGTCATAAGAAAATAGAATGTCAGAAAAGGGATAACAATTTCAAAAATAAGAAGAAAGAAAGTCATGCAGAGTCAAGCAGAAGCCACAACTCTTTTGATTCTCTATTAGGCTGTAATGAAGAGACCATAATATGTTACAATTGAAAAAACTTTGGATACATAGTTTGATACTATAGAATCATGTTTGAGTTAGTCAAGAAGGATCAGAGTTTCAAGGCTCCATTCATCAAGAAGAAAGTTCAGACATGTTCATAGCAAAAGAAACAACCTAAAAAAGTTATGTTAGTGCAGACACTTTGCATGCAATAAATGAAGAAAATCCATGGTTTATTGATAGTGGATGTTCAAGGCACATGATAGGAGACAAAAGAAAGTTCATAGTCTTAAAGAAGATCAAGGGTGGCACAATAAATTTAGAGATAATACTACTACCAAAATTGTTAGAAAAGGTACACTAAGTTTGGATAATGGTAGAGCTAAAAAAAATGTTTTGTATGTAGAAAGTCTTAAGTATAATATTTTGAGTGTAAGTCAAATGTGTGATTAGGAGCACATAATAAAGTTTTATGCATAAATTTGTATAATTAGGAGAAATGATTTAGATGTGTTGGTTGCAAGTGTTTAAAAAATAGGCAATAATTTGTATATGCTATCAGACATCAAAGGTCAAAGATGTTGTTTGAGTCAAATTGAAGAAATTTGGCTATGACATAGGATAATGGGACATAAATTTTGACAATCTTGTAAACATCAGCAAGAAGCAAGCAATCAAAAATATTCTAAAGATTATAAAGCCATCCTATATGCTTTGTGAACCTTGTCAGTATGGGAAGCATGCCAGAAAAAGATTCAAAACAAAAGAGTACATGTTAAGCACAGAATATACTAAGAGGGAGGTGAATTAGTATATCATATATCTTATAAAACTTTCTCTTATTCAAATTCACTTAATCAAACATTCAAGATATGCAATAAAATTCAAACAATAAACATCACACAAGAAATAGAGAGACACTAGATATAATGTGGAAACCCAATGTGGGAAAAACCATGGAGAATAATCTCAAGTATATGAATGAGCACCAACCCAAACAATATTCACAAGCCAAACTTGTAAGAGTACCATACCCCTTTGCCAAGCACCAACCCAGCTACTATTCATGAGCACCAACCCATAGGAGCACCATACCCCTTTGTCGAGCACCAACCTAGCTATTATTCGTGAGCACCAACCCACATGAACACCAACCCCTTTGTGTATACCACAAACCTATCTCTCAATTTTTCTATATCAACAAATGATAGTTCAATACAACATCTCTTTCCTCTCTCTCACCTTTTGCTCTTCTAAGCTGGATATAACAAATACAAATCATATTCAACTCTCACAATTTCTCTTCAAAGCTAGATAATACAATATCAAATCAGCCTCTTTATTTCATATTACATATGGATTCTCAAGCCTTTATTTATAGCTTTCCAAATGACCTTTGGCCTTCCCCCTTTGTGACCCTTCAATCCTCATGGAACATGGTGCCAAACTTGTATGACCCTTCATATTCAAGCCTTTTGAAAGTCATGTGGTGACCCTTCATGACCAAAAACATCCTTTCATCTTTTGTCCTCATCTTGGTGACTTTTCGTATTCCTTAAAGTGTCCTTTCATGAGAAATTGCACCCTTACTCTTTTGTCTTCACTTGGTGACTCTTGGAATTCCCCAAGATGACTCTTCATGGGAAAATGCATCCCATCCTTCTTTTGTCTTTACCCCGTGGCTCTTTGACTTCTCCATGGGCCCTTATTTTGTCTCATATGCAACCAAAAATATATTTGTTAACATTAAATAAATATTAACTCATATTAGCCAAGATAAACAACATTAAATACAATGGGGCCTTTATCACCAATAATGCTATACTTTTGACATAAATGACAATATTTCTAACAATCTCCCCCTTTGTCATTGATGATAACCTCAATCCTAAAACTACCACATTCTATCACCTACACATACTGTCATCTGAAAACATACAGTAACTCCCCCTTACTGTAGCAACATGTACCTATTCCCTGTACCTATTTTTTGCACCTATACCTATACCTATAATTCTCCCCCTTTGACATCAATGGTAAAGGGCCTACTTGGAGCTAACACTTAGCTCCCCCTCAATTAATGCTAAACATCAATGGCAGGAAGTAAGAAAATTACTTCCAACTTTTCTCGCAGATACTCAAATGTGTCTTTTGGTAGTGCCTTTGTGAAAATATCTGTAATCTGCTCTGTAAAATGAAAATATTCCAACTTAACCTATTGATCTGCAACATGTTCTCTCAAGAAGTGATATCTAATGAGAATATGTTTTGTTCTTGAATGCATTACTAGATTTTTCAAAATATTTATAGCACTTGTGTTATCACAAAAAATGGATATAGGTTCATCATACTTTTCCTTGATATCTTCCAAAGTTTGCTTCATCCAAAGCACTTGAGTACAACACAATACTGCTGCAATATATTCTACTTTAGCTACAGAAAGTGATACTGAGTTTTGCTTCTTACTTAGCCATGATACTAAGCTATCACCAAGGAAGAAATCTCCTTGACTTGTACTCTTTCTATCATCTAAGCACCCTACCCAATCTAAATTTGTATAAGCAACTAAAGTGAAATCTTTACCTGTGGGATACCATAATCCATAATCTAATGTCCCTTTGATATATCTGAACATTCTTTTCACCAACTAAACATGACTATCTCTTGGAGATGACTGATATGTTACAACCATATCTACTACATGCATGATGTCTGGTCTTGATGCTGTCAAATACAAAAGACTACCAATCATAGATCTATACAAAGATTGATCTATAACAGGGGAATCTTCATCATTTCTCACCTTATTTCTTATACACATAGGTGTGCCAACTGGTACACAATCTCCAAAACCAAATTTCTTCAACATTTTCTTGGCATATTTACTTTGAGATATAAAAATTCCTTTATTTGATTGAAATATTTGTAATCCTAAGAAAAATGATAATTCTCCAAGCATAGACATCTCAAATTCTTTTTGCATTCTATCAAAAAATTCTTTTGTCATCTTTTCAATATTTCCTCCAAAAATGATATCATCAACATATACCACAACAATCAATTGATGCTCACCTTCTGTTTTCATGTAAAGATTACTATCAGCAAATCCTCTATTGAATCCTTGATCTTGTAGGTACTTATCAAGTCTTGCATACCAAGCTCTGGGAGCTTGTTTTAATCCATACAATGCTTTCTTCAATCTACATACATGATTACTAATATTAGAGAGAATAAACCCCTTAGGCTACTCAATTTAGACCTCTTCTTCAAGATTCCCATTTAAGAAGGTAGATTTGACATCCATCTAAAATACTTTGAAATTTTTAAATACTGCATATGCAAGAAACATTCTAATAGCCTCTAACCTTGCTATTAGTGCAAAATTTTCTTCAAAATCTATTCTCTCAATCTGAGCATATCCTTTACATACTAATCTTGCTTTATGTCTAGTTACTTGTCCATTTTCATTCAACTTATTTTTATAAACCCATTTTGTTCCTATCACATTGTGATCTTTTGGTCTAGTCACTAATTCCAAAGTATCATTCTTTTCTTTCTGATCTAATTCTTCATCCATAGTCTTAACCCAATGCTCATCATGTCTAGCTTCTAAAAAATTTCTAGGCTGAATTTTAGATCACAAAGAGAAATTAACTTGTTTAGATTCACTTACCATCATTCTTCTAGTGCAAATTACTTCTTTTATATCCTTGATGATGTCACTTTCATTATGATTTTTTTAAACATATTTGGATGGAGTCTTGGTGCCCTTTTTTTCCTTCTCCTTTTCCTCATCTTCATCTGATTCTTCAAAGCCTTCCTCTTTAATGATTTCAGGAATGTCTATTGGATCACTGATCTTTTGTGTTCCATCTTCTTCTATCCTGACACTTGCACTTTCAACAATTTTCTTGGTTCTTTTATTATAACATTTATAAGCTTTAATTTTTCAAGAATAACCAAGAAATATACCTTCATTTTCTCTAGATTCAAACTTACTAAGTTTTTCATCAGTTCTCTTTATGAAGCATTTGCTACTAAAAACTCTGAAATAATCAACTATTATTGGTTTGTCTTTCCATAGCTCATAAGGAGTCTTGTCACTATTGACTCTTAATAAATATCTATTATGAATATGCACTACTATACCAACCGCCTCTCTCCAATATTTATTTGCTATCTTGGATTCATTTAGCATTGTCCTCGCCATCTCCTAAACTATTCTATTTTTCCATTCAACTACTCCATTTTGTTGTGGAGTTCTAGCTGCTGAATACTATCTCTTTATTCCATGATCTTCACAAATCTCAATAAATTGATCTGACATGATTCTCCTCCTTGATCTAATCTTAGACACTTTATCTTTAGATTAGTTTCATTCTCAAATAATGCTTTCAATGCTTTGAATTATCTAAAAGCTTCTGATTTTTTCTTTAAAAACATTATCCAAGACATATGTGAAAAATCATCAATAAGCAACATGAAATATTTATCACCTTGAGTACTTTGAGTCCTCATAGGTCCACATATATCAGTGTGAACAAGCTTTAGCATCTAAGTGGTCGAGTACTCTTTTATTTTGAACCACCTTCTAGCCTACTTCCCATGCTGACAAGGTCCACAAAGAGTGTTAGATGGCTTTGTGATATTTGGAAGATTCCTGATTGCTTGCTTTTTGCAAATTTTGACGAGATTGTCAAAATTTATGTGCCCCATTCTCCTGTGCCATAGTCAAATTTCTTCAATTTGACTCAAACAACATTTTTGACCTTTGATGTCTGATAGCATATATAAGTTATTACCTATTCTCTGAGATTTGCAATCAATACATCTGAATCTTTTCTTCTAATTTCACAACCTTCTGCATAAAACTTTAATGTGTGCCCTTGATCACACATTTGACTTATCATCAAAAGATTATGCTTAAGACCTTCTACATATAAAACATTTTCAGTTTTAGTTCTACCATTATCTAAACTTAGTGTACCTTTTTTGATAATTCTAGTAGTAGTATTGTCCCCAAATTTCACTGTGCCACCATTGATCTTCTTCAAGGTTATGAAACTACTCTTATATCCTATCAGGTGCCTCAAACATCTGCTATCAATAAACCATGGCTTTTCTTCATTTCTTACATGCAAATCTATCTGAACCAACATAAAACTTTCAAATTGTTTCTTCTGCCATGTCTAAACCTTTTTCTTGATGAATGGAGCCCTAAAACTCTGGTCCTTCTTGACTGACTCGACTACGCTTCTATAATACCAAGCTATGTGTCTAAAGTTGTTACACTTGTAACAAATTATGGTCTCTTCATCAAAGCTTGATAGAGGAGCAAAAGAGTTATAGCTTCTGCTTGACTCTACATGACCTTCCTTTTCCTTATTTTTGAGATTGTTAGCTCTTTTTCTACATTCTAATTTCTTGGGACCATATCCATTACAGTAAAAATAGTAACCATTAAAATAGGACCTATTTGTGAATTTCTGACCTGATTGCCTTTTAGAGCTTTGTTCCTTCCAGCCTTCTTTGTCCTCTATATTATTCACTCCTTCCCTTCGTGTTTCTTTATTTGTAAGATCTTCAACATAGCTCTTCTTATTTTCAAAACTGATACCTGTCTTATCTGATATTGCCTTTTGGATTTCTAATATCTTATTCAACATATTAGTGCTATTCTCAAATTTTGAATCATTGACTATTTTATTATTGACTACTTTCTCAATCTCTTCTTTTAAAGAGGCAATTTTAGTAACATACCTTTCACATTCTTTTCTTGATATTTCCAACTGTGCCATTAGATCTTCTTCATTTTTCTTGGCTTCTTCAAAGTGCGCTTGTAGATCTTCAATTATCTCCTTTGACTCCTTTTCATTTTTCTCGATTTGATGCTTCAATCTTCAATTTTTCTTTTCAACAATTTTAAGCTCTTCTAAGGCACACACAAGTTCTCCTTCCATATTCACTTCGGCTTCATCCTCTTCTTCTTCTTAATCAACTATTCTTTTTATTGTAGATGCACCTTTATGTATGGCCATCTTGTGCTTTCTTGATCTACCTTCAAGTTGTAAAACTTTTTCAAAAAGGAACCTGCTCTGATACCAATTGTTAAGCACAGAATATACTGAGAGGGGGGGTGAATCAGTATATCATATATCTTATAAAACTTTCTCTTAATAAAATTCACTTAATCAAACATTCAAGATATGTAATAAAAATAAAAAAATAAACATCACAAAAGAAAGAGAGAGACACCAGATATAACGTGGAAACACAATGTGGGAAAAACCATGGAGAACAATCTCAAGTATATGAATGAGCACCAACCTAAACAATATTCACAAGCCAAACTTGTAAGAACACCATACCCCTTTACTGAAAACCAACCCAACTACTATTCATGATCATCAACCCACAGGAGCACCATATCCCTTTACCGAGCACCAACCCAGCTATTATTCATGAGCACCAACCGACATGAGCACCAACCCCTTTGTGTATACCACACACCTATCTCTCAATGTTGATATATCAACAAATGATAGTTTAATACAACATTTGTTTCCTCTCTCTCACCTTTGCTCTTCTAAGCTAGATATAATAAATATAAATCATATTCAATTCTCATAATTGCTCTTCTAAGATAGATAATACAATATCAAATCAACCTCTTTCTTTCATATTACAAATGGCTTCTCAAGCCTTTATTTATAGCTTTCCAAATGACCTTTGGCCTTCCCCATTTGTGACCCTTCAATCCTCATGAAAAATGGCACCAAACTTGTATGAGCCTTCATATTCAAGCCTTTGAAAAGTCATGTGGTGACCCTTCATGACCAAAAATGTCCTTTCATCTTTTGTCCTCATCTTGGTGACTTTTTGTATTCCTTAAAGTGTCCCTTCATGAGAAATTTCACCCTTACTCTTTTGTCTTCACTTGGTGACTCTTAGTATTCCCCAAGATGACTCTTCATGGGAAAATGTGTCCCATCCTTCTTTTATCTTTACCCCATGGCTCTTTGACTTCTCCATGGGCCCTTCTTTTGTCTCATATGCAACCAAAAATATATTCATTAATATTAAATAAATATTAACTCATATTAGCCAAGATAAACAATATTAAATGCAATGGGGCCTTTATCACCAATAATGCTAGACCTTTGACATCAATGACAATATCTCCAATAGTATTCAACCACCTAGATGCTAGAGCTTATTCACACTGATCTATGTGGACCTATGAGAACTCAAAATACTCAAAGTGAAAAATATTTCATGTTAATTATTGATTATTTTTCATGTATGAGTTGGGTAATGTTTTTAAAGAAAAAATTAGAAGCTTTCAAACATTTTAAAGTATTCAAAGCATTAGTTGAGAATGAAACCAATTTGAAGATTAAGTATCTAAGATCAGATCAAAGAGGATGATTCATGTTAGATCATTTTATTGAGTTTTTTTAAGACCATAGAATAAAGAGACATTATTCAGTAGCCAAAACTCCACAACAAAATGGAGTAGTTGAGTGGAGAAACATAATAGTTTGGAAGGTGGTGTGGACAATGCTAAATATATCCAAGATACCAGATAAATATTTGAGAGAGGTAGTTGCTACAGTAGTGCATATTTAGAATAGAGCATTATTGAGAGTCAATAGTGACAAGACTACTTATAATCTATGAAAGACAAACTAACAATAATTGATTATTTCAGATTTTTTGGAAATAGATGTTTCATAAAGAGAACCAATAAAAGATTTGGTAAGTTTGAATCTAGAGTAGATGAAGGTATATTTCTTGGTTATTGTTGAAAAAGTAAAGCTTATAAATTTTATAATAAAATAGCTAAAAAATTTGTTGAAAGTGTAAGTGTCAAGATAGAAGAAGATGGAACACAAAGAATCAGTGATCCAATATACATTCTTGAAATAATTGAAGAGGAAGATTTTGAAGAATTAGATGAAGGTGAGAAGTAGAAAAGTACACCAAAACCCCATCCAAATATATCTAGAGAAATCACAATGAAAGTGACATCATCAGGGCCATCAATGAAAGAATTCACACCAAAAAAATGATGGTATGTGAATTTGAGAAAGTTAATTTCTCTTTGTTATCAAAAATTTAGCCTAGAACATTTTTAGAAGTTAGACATGATAAGCATTAGGGTAAGGAAATAGATGAAGAATTAAATTAGATAGAAAAGAATGATACTTGGAAATTAGTGCCTAAACTAAAAGATCACAATGTGATAGGAACAAAATGGGTTTATAGAAATAAGTTGAATGAAAATGGAGAAGTGACCAAGAATAAAGAAATATTAGTATGAAAAGGTTATGCTCAGATTGAGAGAATAGATTTTGAAGAGCACTAGTGGTAAGGCTAGAGGCTATTAAAATGTTTCTTGCATATGCGATGTTTAAAAAATTCAAATGGTTTTAAATGGATGTCAAATATAACTTCCTAAATGAGAATCTAAAATAAGAGGTCTACATTTAGTAGCTTGAGGGATTTATTCTCTCAAATATTAGTATCCATGTATGCAAATTGAAAAAAACATTGTATGGATTGAAACAAGCTCCCAGAACTTGGTATGTAAGACTTGATAAATACCTACAAGATCAATGTTTCAAGAGAAGATTTGTTGATATTAATCTCTAATTCAAAACAAAAGGTGAGAATTAATTAATTTTTGTGGTATATGTTGATGCCATCATTTTTGGAGGAAATATTGAAAAGATGACAAAATATTTTTTTGATAATATGCAAAAAGAACTTGAGATATCTATGCTTGGAAAATTGTCATTTTTCTAAGGATTGCAAATATTTCAGTCAGATAAAATAATTTTTATATCTCAAAGTAAATAAGCCAAGGAAATGTTTAATAAATTTGGTTTTGAGGATTTTACACTATTTGGCACACCAATGTGTATAGGAAATAAGGTGAGAAAGGATGAAGATTCACATATTGCAAATTAGTTTTTGTATAGATTTATGATTGATAGTCTTTTATATTTGATAGCATCAAGGCCAAGTATCATGCATGCATTAGGTATGGTTGTAAGATATCAGTGAAATCTAAAAGATAGTCATGTTCAATTGGTGAAGAGTATTCAGATATATCAAGGGGACACTAGATTATGGATTGTGATATCACATAGGTAGAGATTTTAATTTGGTTTCTTATATAAAGTTAGATTGGGTAGGTTGCTTGGATGATAGAAAGAGTACAAGTAGAGTATATTTATTCCTTGGTGATAGCTTAGTATCATGGCTAAGAAAAAATTAAAATCTAGTATCACTTTCTATAGCTGAAACAGAATAATTGTAACAGTATTGTGTTATACTCAAGTGCTTGGATGAAGAAAACTTTGGAAGATATCAAGGTAGAATATGATGAACATATTTATATTTTTTGTGACAACACAAGTGCTATTAATATTTTGAAGAATCTAGTAATGCATTCAAGAACAAAACATACTCCCATTAGATATCACTTTTTGAGAGCACAGGTTATAGATCAACAGGTTAAGGTGGAATATATCAGTACTACAGAGTAAATTGTAGATATTTTCACAAAGGAACTACCAAAAGACACATTTGAGTATCTATGGAAGAAATTGGGAGTAATTTATTTTACTTCATGTCATTGAGGTTTAATATCAGTTAAGGGGGAGATAGCTCTAGGTAGGCCCTTTGCCATTAATGTCAAAAGGGGAGAAGAACAAAAAACAAGTATAGGTATAGGTGTAGAAATAGATACATGGAATAGGTATAGGGAATAGGTACATGTTACTTTATTAAAGGGGAGTTAATATATGTTTTTTATATGGTATTATATGCAGGTTTCAGGATGTGGTAGTTTTAGATTGAGGTTGCCATCAATGACAAAGGAGGAGATTGTTGGAAATATTTTCATTGATACCAAAGGTCTAGCATTATTAGTGATAAATGCCCCATTGAATTTGATGGTTTTTTTAATATTCATATCTTGGATAATGTGTGTTAATATTTATTTAATATTAATGAATATATTTTTGGTTTCATATAAGTCAAAAGAGGGCCCATGGAGAAGTCAAAGAGTCATGAGGTAAAGACAAAAGAGGAATGGGACACATTTTCTCATGAAGAGTCATCTTGAGGAATTCCAAGAGTCGCCATGTGAAGATAAAAGAGGGTATGTCAAATTTTTCTATGAAGGAACACTTTGAAGAATACAAAAAGTCACCAAGATAAAGACAAAAGAGGAAAAGATGCATTTGCTTATGAATCGTCACCATATGACTTTTCAAATACAAGGATACAAAGGGTCATGAAGTTTTAATTCCATTTTTTAGGAGGATTAAAGGGTCACAAAGGGTGACTACCAAAGGTCATTTGGAAAGCTATAAATAAAGGCTTGAGAAGCCATTTTTAATATGCAAGAGTGTGCATGGTTTATATTTATTTTCGAAGAGAGAAAAGTAGAAGATATTGTAGAGTTATATCATTTGTTGAGTAAGAAAAATGTGGAGATAGTTGTGTTTTATACAAAAGAGGGGTTGGTGCTCAAAAATATTTGTGAGAGGTTGGTTCTACTATGGGTTGGTGCTCAAAAATAGTTATTATGTTGGTGCTTGGCAAAGGGGTTAGTGCTCATACAAGTTTATTCTTGAAAACTTTTTAATTTGAGTTGGTGCTCATTCATATACTTGATATTTTTCTCTATGGGTTTTCCCACTTTGGATTTCCATGTAAAAATTTGGTCTCTCTCTCTCTCTCTCTCTCTCTCTCTCTCTCGTGGTACATATTATTGTTTCACATTTTATTACATATATTGAATGTGTGATTAGTGGTTGAAGAAAAGAAATAAGATTAAGTATAATATATATACTATACTGATTACCCCCCCTCTTAGTATATTTTGTGCTTAAGACCAATCACTAACAGGCCTAATGGTGCAAATAGTGAAAAACCAAAGCAACATTGAGAAGATGAATTGGCATATGTTTTCATTATAGAATGATGACACTAAGTGCATAGATATGTTTCTTAGGAACTTTTAGACATGTTAATGTTGGATATAAGTTTTTGATTTTAGTGAATATGATGAAAAAGTTGCTCACAAGTTTACCTATCTAGTTTAGATTAGACAGTGAGATATAAGGTCATGAGATTGGTCTAAAAGACTAATAATTGCCATTTGACCATATGATATTTTTATCTAATAATGGTTTAATTATATCATAGGATCATATAAATTCATAATAAATCATTATAAACTTATATAGGAGATGAAGGTCTGAGTCACCATGATTGGTCTTTGAAGTAAACTAGTAGTTTTGAGTAAGTTGCAGAGGTGTTCTTGAGTCCTTGTCCTCTGAGTGGAAGTGTCTAATGAATATGGT
The DNA here is from genome assembly GCA_037957365.1 of Torreya grandis. Lineage (NCBI taxonomy): Eukaryota > Viridiplantae > Streptophyta > Pinopsida > Cupressales > Taxaceae > Torreya > Torreya grandis. Next base: position 1,767,782 of record JARHVA010002697.1, on the reverse strand, counting down.
GATATTTTTGAGTACATATATATTATTTATAAGTTATTTATTGTCATGGTTATGTGGATAAATGTTTTTTTATCTTCTGTTGTTCAAGGTAGAGTTTTTTATGTGTTCAAAGGCCTAATGTGAATAGTGCTAATGGAGTGTTTCAAGTGGTGGTTGAACCTAAAATTGTCATGGTGCTCATAGGATGTTTTATAAGACCTATATGATGTTTTATTAATTTTTTTTTTCATTTATATAAGTGGATATTGCTCCAAGGGGTCATAAGGTAATGTGACCTAAAGTAAGCCTAATGGAATTAGGTCTCCATGAGACCTAAAAAAGGATTTGGTCTATTTGAGATATGACCAAAATAATTTAATGATTGATTATTAATTTAATGTATTAATTCCTATTTTTTATCCAATATAAGTGAAATGTGTGTGTGGTATGCCAAGATTTTTATGAGTAAGAGGCTTGTATATATACAAGGTAGTTTATGGCCTATTTGGGTAAGATAAGGATATGTTAATGAAATAACACATTTTTAACTATAAGGAGGTATTTTATACCATAATAATAGTGTATAGGATTTTAAATTAATATATTATAGTCTTTATGCATATGAATATGAATATCATATGACTTAATTAATCTTAAAGAGACTAGTTGAATGAAGAAGCGTATAAGGCAGTTTGAGAGGGATAAGAGTGTGAAGAGATGAAGAGGTGGTCATCATATGTTGTGTGATAAAAAATGTGTTTTAAATGTGATGAAAAAAATTAGGTGTATTATTTGGTGTTGATTCATCTAGGGGGTTGGTGCCTCCTTACAAGTGGGTGCTTGCTACAACCTAGTCAAGTGGGTTCTTGGCTAATTAAAATTGTTCTCCATGTCGAGTTGGTGCTTTATTAAAATTAGTTTTTATATTATTAGAATTTATTCCATTTGTATATATTAGTGTTTTTTATTACCCTTGAGGTATTTCCACATATTTGATATGTTCTTGTGTTTCATGCTTATGTGGATAGTTTCTTGTGCTTTTTAGATCTATATGTTTATGTAAATGGTTCATGATTGCTTAAGTGTAATTGAATGAAAGGTTTTTAAGAATGATTAACCCCACCTATAAGTCATTGTGTTACAATAATTGGTATCATATCCTATTATTTTGAATCAATCCTAATAGTTTTAAGGATTTCTTGAAACATAATCATGTCTAGTCAACAAGCACAAGGAGGTTTATTGACCAATAAGGCTCCTCTCTTCAATGGGACTAACTATGAATTTTATAGTATCATAATGAAGACATATATAATGGCATTGGGTTATAACATATGTAAATATGTTGTTTTTAGTTTCAATCCACCTTCTACACAACCAACTAATGAAATAGGCAATAAGGTAAATGAGAACAATTCTAAAGCAATGAATGACATTATATGTGGTCTTTCAAAGGTAGAATTTGTAGAGGTAATGAATTATGATACAACCAAATGGATTTTATAAAAAATGAAAACCATTTCTGAAGGAGACATCAAAGTGAGGTTGTCAAAGTTGTGGACTCAATGTAGGTAGTTTGAAAGTTTGATAATGAAGGAGATGAAAACATTACATCCTATCTATTAAGGTTTGATGAAGTTGTAAATGTCATGAGAGGTCTTGGAGAAGAAGTGAAAGAGTCTATAATTGTTTAAAAGATATTGATATCTATAGCTTCTAAATTTGATTCAAATCTATCTATAGTAGAATAAATACAAGATCTAGATACACTTTAGATGGATGGGATTCATGGCATATTGACTACCTATGAGATGAGAACAAATGAAGGAAGACCTCGCAAGAAGGAAGCAACATTCAAATCTGAAAATAAGTCAAAATCCAAGAAGTTCAAGGATGAGGTATGTTTAGATATTGAATGATGATGAATTTATATCCATTCTTATTAGGAAATTGAGGTTTAGATCTGGTAAGTACAAGGGTAATTTGCCTTTCAAATGTTTCAACTATGGTAAGATTGGTCACGTTGCATCTAAGTGTCATAACAAGGATAAGACTGAGCGTGATGAATATCATGGTGATGATAAGAAGGTATATAATTATAACAAAAGAAATAAATATTTTACTAAGTATGAAGGCAAGAAAGGGTCATTCTATAATAAGAGAAGCTTCTATATCAAAGAAAATAATATCTCATTTTATGTAAGTGACACAAGTACATCTGATAGTGATGATGAGAGTAATGAACATGATAACAATAAAACCTTATTCATGTCTATAAAAATAGATAATGAGGTTTTCTCATAAGGGAAAGGTATTATAGATGATGAAGAATTAGATGAAGAAGAGACTGAAGTGAACCTTGAGGTAGAATTGGTGAGTGCTCTAAAAGAGTTGAAGTTCCAAAGAATGAAGAATTAGAAACTAAGATCATTGGTTAAGAGTTATGAGGATCAAATCAATCTATTTGAAGAGAGACCAAGAATCAACATCAATGAACATAAGGATATAATCAAATAGCTAGAAAATCAGATTGAAATTATCACTACAAGTCTTAAGACCAAAGAGGAAGAATGCATCAAGTTTGGAATAAAATAGAGTTCTTGAAGGTAGAACTAGATCAGACATTAATCAATTTGAAGACACATCAAAGACTTGAGAAAAGTACTAAATTTATTGGTGATATTTTGAGTATTCAAAGGTCTCTAGATGAAAATATAGGTCTTGGGTTCAAACAATACCAAAAAAATAACAAGAAGAGTCAAACCTCAGAAACCTATGTATAAACTCTCAAATCTAAGACTCATATTGATCATCAACAATTCAAGAATACCAACATGAAGAGACCAATTAGGTATCCAAATGTAATAAGGTATTTCAATTATTTAAATGGTTATTGTTTTTCTTGTCATAACTTTGGTCATAAATCAAGTTATTATAAGATGATCTCAAGGAATGAGTTATCATGGGACCATAGGAGAAGGAGTGCTCAATCAAGAGGTATATACAAAAATATTATTTGCTACAGTTGTAAAAATATGGTACACATTGAAAAATTATACCTTAAAGAAGTTAGAAGGCCCTAGAAACTTAAAAAATATATATGGATCTCATAAAGTGCATGATAAGAGTCAAACATTGGTATGGAAGCCAAAGAAAGTCAAGACTGATCATGCTAAGCCCAATGGTCAAAATGGATTATTTGCTAAGACAAAGTAAGAAGTAGATGTGAAGGAATATCAAGAACACTTATTATTTGCATGTATTGATAAGGTATCCAAAAAAAGAAGGATGACAAGATGGATGAGTCAAATGCTTTAGTCAAGCCTAAGTGATTCTAAGGAGGGACTATCCGTCTCATGATTGTAAGGTAGTTGAGGAAAGTGGTTTGGAGATTTGGGAATCTCTCGAGTTCATAGATTTCTAAGAACCCTATATAAAGGGGTGAATCCATTAGGCCTCATGGAGACACTCTTCTATCTGTACAAATATGAGGTTTTAATCAAAGGACTCATCTTGAGAAGATTTTATGTTGTTTGTGTTGCAAGATATAAGTTATTTTCCCTATAGATTATATGTATATGGAAAGGTAAAAGGAATTATGGCATGGATTCTAGATATTAGTTCATAATGACTCATGGTATGGAATCCAAGTCTAAGCATAGGATTGTGTTTAAAGACATATGGAATATGGATTGGTGTGCAAGACTAATATGACCATATATAGAAGTTTAATATTGTTGATAGAGCTTGAAGTGTGATGAAATACTATGTATCTAATTTGTATTTGTATCAAGATTCTTAAAAGATGTTGAGGATGGTATGAGATTCCTTATGACTCATATGGTGAGATCATGCTATGAAGCCAAAAGGGGAGTTCCTAATTCTTTAGTTGATGTCAAGAATATGGTGGCCTAATATGTGATCAAAGGGTTGAGTCATTTAAATAATGTCAAGGATAAGATGAGTGGTCTTGTGATCTAATTTAATTTTAAGGAGGTATAAGGGGGAGCATGTTCTTATAATTATTCATATTCTATGTGTTGATCTTTTATTGCAAAAGGGTGTGATTCCAAATAGCAATGTGTAGAATATCCTTTGTCATTAATGTCAAAGGGGAAGAAAGACTAGAATGGGAGAGATGAGATTGATTAGGTTGTAGTGTGTTTGCCATCAATGACAAAGGGGGAGTTTTTTTATAAGTGTTTTCATTGATGTCAAGGTTGATGTCATTGATGTTAAGGTTGATGTCATTTATGTCAAGGTGCAGATGGTGAATGATCTTTGAGGTATGAGCTTATGAGCTTGATGTGACAAGAAATACATGTGATAAGATTAATTTAAAGACACGATATAATTTGAAGTCAATTATGTCTTATGGTTGCATGGAGGCATAGGTTAAGGTGTCAAAGGTGTTTAGGTGCATGGAAGAAAGATGTCTAATCATATGAAGCTTGATCATTTGGTTTTAGGTCTTAATGAGGCTATGAATATTATTGTCATCATAAACATAATGGTGTAGTGATATGAGTGAGGTATAATGTCTTATATTTTCTTGGTTTATTTTTTGTTGAGGTCATGACATGGGAAGCATAGGTCAAGGCATCAAGTGCTTAAGTATCCTAAGCCTAATCATGGCATGAAGAGACCTTGTGAGAAGGTATGAGTATGGTGTCTTAGTGAGATGAGTACATACATGCATGAATGGATGTATGAGGATATTTTAACATGTATGTGAGGCATTGGAATACTCATGAGAGTTTTAGGGTGAGCCTATAAGAGTAGGACCTTTAGTTTAGGTTTGCATCTAGACCTCTCTAAAGCCCTACATGGCCTAATGAGGTATCATGTTCTATTGTCAAGACATGGAAAGAATGTATGGTAGTGGTTAATAATGATAGAGTTTGTATTTCATGAAATTGATATGTTCAGCATGGAAAGAGGCTTGAAGGTTAGTTTAAGGCCTAGTAAGGTATGAAGACTATGGTTTAAAGAGAGAGTGTATCCTAATGGAGTATCAAAATAAATTTCAAAGGCAAATGTGAGTAGGTAAGAATTGAAAAATGAGATTAAATTTGTTTTAGGAATGTACATGAAATTTGAGTTTCTAGTTTGAAGGATAAGGCATGAAAAGTTGTTTGGAGGTCTTTCAAGTGCTTAGAATGAAGGGTTCTCAACCTAAGAAGGATTTTCTTGTGCTCATTAGCTTATCAAAACCTTTCATGGGAACCTAAAAATTTAATGGTATATGGGTAAGGTCCTAGATAAAAAATTTAGGTATTAGTTTTTGGATTGAGGGGCTATACTTTATGAATGATCATTAAGAGTAGAAATTGGTTTAAACCCTCTTAGAACTCTAATAAGGACTTGACATTGAAGACATTGATAAAAAGTATGCATAATGGATTGATATGATAAAATAAGCTATTGTATTTTATATTAGACTCTCCTAGGTACCTCTAGGTAGTATTGATTAGATAGAGGAGAGAGAAAATTTTGAGTTATAGATTTATTTTTGAAGAAGTTATTGTAGAAGTTAAAAGTTACATTGGACATATTAATAAAATGGATGGAGGAAGAATTTATAGATTTATTATTCATGTCAATGAAGGTTTATGGATAGGTTATTATCCTCAATTTTTCTAAATCCAAGTTAGCCAATCATTAATAGGCTTAATGGTGCAAATAGTGAAAAACCTAGGCAATAATGAGAAGATGAATTGTAATATGTTTTCATGATAGAATGATGATAAAAAGTGAATATATATATATATATGTGTGTGTGTGTGTGTGTGTGTGTGTGTGTGTGTTTGTGTGTGTGTATATATATATATGTATATATATATGTATGTATATGTATGTATATATATACATATATATATATATATATATATATATATATATATATATATATATATATATATATATATATAAGACTTGTTAATTTTTTATATAAGTTTTTAAGGTCAGTGAATATGGTGAAAAATTTGCTCACAAGTTGACTTGTCTAGTTCAGAAAAGATAATGATAATGAGATAGATAGTAATGAGATTAGTTTGAAAGACCAATTTTTTCCAGTTAACCACATTATATTTGTATATAATAATGGTATAATGATATCATATGATCATATACATGTGTAATAAGTCATTTAAAATGTCTATATAGATGTTGGAGGTTTGAGTCACCATGACTAGACTTTAAGGTAAACTTGCAGTTCTTAGTGAGTGAGTTACAGAGGTGTTCTTAAGTCCTTATCCCATGAGTGGAAGTGTTTAATATATATGGTGATATTTTTGAGGACATATATATTATGTATAATTTTTCATTTTTGTGTATCTAATTTATTTTTTATCTTTAGTTGTTTAAGATAGACTTTTCTATGTGTTCAAAGGCCTAATGTGAATAGTACTAATGGAGTGTTTCAAGTGGTGGTTGAACCTAAAAAGTGTCATGGTGATTAAAGCATGTTGTATAAGGCATATTTGATGGTTTTATGATTTTTTTTTGAAATGAATATAGGTTTAGAGTGTTCCAAGGGTCCATAAGGTAACGTGACCTAAAGTAGGCCTAATGGGATTAAGTCTTCATGAGACCTAAAGAAGGATTTGGTATATTTAAGTTATGTGTAACCTAATTTACTGATTTATTACTAGTTATAACATTTACTAAGGCATATTTTTTGTCCAATATAAGTGAGAAAGTTCATGTGTCCGATCAAGATTTGTATGAGTAAGAGGCTTGTATATATACAAGGTAGTTTTAGGTCTATTTTCGTAAGATAAGGATATGCAAATGAAATAAAACATTTTTTATAATAAGGTATTTTAGAACATAAAAGGATTTTATATTATCTTTAATATATATTTTATTGTGTGTATACGTATGGATATCAAAGTCATATGACCTAATCAGTCTTGAAGAGACCTAGTTGAGCAAAGAAACATAGAAGGCAGTTTGAGAGGGATAAAAGTGTGAAGAGATAAAGAAGTGTTCATCATATATTGTGTGAAAAACAAGGTGTTCTAAGCTTATAAAATAAATCAGGTAGATGAGTTGGTATTGAGTCATCTAAGGGGTTGGTGCCTCTTTACAAGTGGGTTCTTGCTAAATCCTAGTCAAGTGGGTGCTTGGCTAATTGAGGTTATTGTTCCATGTGGATTTGGTACTTCAATAAACTTATTTTTTATATCATAGGATTATAGTCCCTTTTTAAATATCAATGGGTTTTATTCCCCTTAAGGTTTTTCCACATATGTGATGTATTATTGTGTTCCATGCTTATGTGAATAGTTACTTATGCTTATTAGATTTATATGTTTGTTTAAATGGTTAATGATTGTTTAATTTTAATTTAATAAAAGGCTTTGAATAATGATTCACATTACCTCTTAATAATAATTATTCCAATAATATATACATGATATACCAAAATGAAAGTGGTCGGTGATCAATATGGACTTTATCCAAAGTTTACCAATGTCACGAAATAGGCATGATATGATCTTGGTCATTGTTGACATACTAACTAAGGTGGATAATTTTATACTAGAAAATTTGATAGATAATGAACCTACCCTTGTGGAAACATTTGTAAAGTAATTATATAGGTTGCATGGATTTCTAGATAAGATCATTTTAAATTGTGATCTGAAGATGACTTTTAGATTTTAGGTAACTTTGAATTCAACTTTGGGTATGCAACTTAATTTTAGTACAACATATCACCTAGAGAGTAATGGATAAACTAAGAGATTTAATCAAGTGTTAGAGGATATTCATAGTATGTATTTTATGGATTGACAATATAAGTGGGAAGATTATATTCTTTTGGTTAAGTTTGTGTACAACAACTTATATTAATTAACTTTGAAGATATCACCATTTGAGGCACTATATAAAATAAGGTGTAGGTCACTAATCAGTAGGGATAGGTTAAAGGACAAGGTAGTCTTTGGACCTAAAAAAATATCAAAAATAGAAAAGAAAGTTAGATTAATTAGGTATAAATTCACTCAGACTAATGATAAGTATAAGAGTTATGCAATTCTGAAAAGGATAGAAAGGTACTTTATAGTAGGTGATAAAGTGTTCTTTTAGGTTAAGCTAAAAAAGAGCTCGATTGAATTTAGAATGTCAAAAAAATTATCATTGAGATATGTGGGACCCTTTGGGGTGTTATAAGTATTCAATTATATAGCGTATAGGCTTGAATTACCACCAAACCTAGCCCTATTACATAATGTTTTCCATATTTTTTATCTTAAAAAGCATATAGTTGATCCTACATGTGTTGGATTAGAATGTTTTGTAGATTCTAGATCTTGGGGTAGTTAGAGTAGAACCAATCAAGTTAATTGACACTCACAAACATCATTTATATAATATATAGATGTCATAGTGCAAGGTCTAGTGGGACTAATATTCTGAGGATAGTGCTACTTGAGAAAACTATAATGAGTTCTATATGAGATTTTCAAATTTATTTGTTGATTAGATGCTATCATACTATGTTATTTTTATATTGAATAATATTTTAATTTAGAACTTATGTTTGAATAAGAGTCATCCAAGATGATGACTAGTTTTGGGGGGAAAGATGTTACATCCCAATTCTTTAGTAAGCAAACCATTTGATTTCTGTGGATATTTATAGTCGACACATTTTATTTGATTAATTTTGACTAAGTTTTGAGATATATGCTATTATAGGATAATAGGATATTGCTTAGGTTACATGTTTATATTGTTATGAGTTAGTTGTAATGTATGTATTTACATTATGAATATTTTATTTTTTATTTCAAATATATTTTATGATGTATGTATATCATGATGTTAAGATCTAACTATCTACATGTTGTGAGGTTGATGTACAAGAAATCATCCCTCAGAGCATGATGGAGGGAGAGCATCATCAGAGAGGGTGATGTAGATCAAGATGTCAGAGGATGATAGAGAAATTACCTAGAACTCTGCACACAACACATTAACTAACACATGTTAGAATACATAATAAATGGTTTTCATAGTGTGTTTATTTATTTTTACATTAAATAGTTATTTTTCATGATTTTCTAGTATAGTTTAAATGGTTTAATAGAACTCATTTTGTGTGATTAGCATGTTTGATCATTAAATGCTAGTAGAAAGATAATTTTTATAGTTAAATTAAATTTGGATTATTAATTTATAAAATTATCATTAAATTGTTATGGCATTAGGAGGATGATAATTAAATTAATAAAATTATGGATTTTTAAAATTAATGTTAAAAATAAATAAAATTTAGAAATTGCTATTTGAAAGGAAAAAATGGAAAAAGAATAAGGAAAAAAAATAAAAAATAATGGAAATGTCTAAATTTAAGAAAAACTAAAATAAATAAATACATAAAATATTAACAAAAAACAAAGAAAAACAAAAATAAAATAAAAATAAAAAAATATTTTAAAGAGAAAAGAGACTAGGCCCTTTTAATTTGAATGGAGATTATGAAAAGAATATCATGATAAGGATGTCAAAAGGAGAAGGAGGGGTGTAGCATACAAAGGTTTGATAGAAGAGAGGAGGCATTGGTAGAGATTTAGGAGGAAGCAAGAACAAGTATAGAAGGATCAACCAATTGTCTACCAAGTAGGCACTTGGACTCATGATAAAACCTTAATCTGTGTGTGTGTTTAGTTAATCAATTATCATTGAATGAATTTGGCAAAGAATGACTAAGCTAGGTGTTCCAAGTAAAGGAGGATATACTAAACCAAACATAGGAGTCAACCTACATACTTATATTTAAAAATAAATAAATATATAGATATTTGTGTATTGATTTGTAAATATGTTTACTCAATATACAAACCAAATAGATTTATAAACTATTTTCATATCTATATAATAGCCTAGGAGTTTCATAGAAAGATAAAAAATGCTAAAACTAGGTGACTTTAAACTGGTTATACATTTGACGAGGCATTGAGTTTTGTACCCATATAGGATCGACCTTTATTAAAATAAACATATCTAAAAATTGATTTACCTTTAATAGTTGGATGACTTGAATTTAGTTGAATATCCATTAAGGTGTATACTTTGTTTATATAAGTCAAATTTAAACATTCTAATAGACATATTCAACTACATAGAAGTAGTGCTAGATAGATTGTACAATGATTCAAACTTAGAGAAATAAAAGATAGAAATTTGCATCAGAACAACAAACTAAAACCTAAATGTATTTACTTATTATAGTACTATTAGAATTAGACCAAATCATTTCCTTGTACAAAACAATAGGCATGTAGCTATTTATATTTGTCTAATTTGTAAACATAGAGCTATATAAATACATTTAGTACCTTATGCAAGAAGGTCATCCTAACCTGGTATAATGAGTCAATATACAAACAAATATTATAATGTAATGAGTCAATTGGGTACTGAAGTGTGGTGTAAGCCCATTTAGTGAGGTGTTAGAATACTCAAAAATTGATATATATATATATATATAAACACTTACAATTAGCTGGTATAAATCATTATTCAAATCACTTCATAGCTTATGTTAGTTATATGTTCTGATAATCAAAACTCCTTACCTTTCTCTATGCCTTACATACAACTATTTGTAGAATGTATAAGTTTAAATCACCATATGCAAATTGTAAGTGTTTATATATATATATATATATATATATATATATATATATATATATATATATATATATATATATATATATATATATATATATATATATATATATATATATATATATATATATATATATATAACACTTACAATTTGCATATGGTGATTTAAACTTATAAATTCTACAAATAGTTGTATGTAAGGCATAGAGAAAGGTAATGAGTTTTGATTATCAGAACATATAACTAACATAAGCTATGAAGTGATTTGAATAATGATTTATACCAGCTAATGCCTTTAGGAAACACTTTGTATTGAGCAATTATTTGTTTAGTCAATGCATGTGGGAATTGACATTGTATCTTTGAAACATATTTATCATTTAGGTGTACTCATGCTAGTCCTTTTATGATAATAAAAGGAGTTAATATATTCAAATATATTATATTCTTTCTATAAGTCATATTGTTTTTGATTTATGTATAAATGAGTATGTGAAATATCATAGTTATAAATTTGGCATTTTAGATTCTTTTAAATTCCTTTTATTCCTTAAAGAATCTCATTATTATTTGTCATTTAGGGTATGTAACTGGATTAAGAATAAAAAAATATTAATGCCATGATAAATGGGTTTGGGACATACTTAGACACCAAGTTAAAAAATTGTGCTAGTTAAGTGTGTTACTAATATGAATTTATTATTATTTAATTGGAATACCCTTAAGTATAGTGATATTTTTACTATGTTATTTAATATGTAAATTACACTAATATATTCATAAAATGGAATATTGGTAAATATCCTCATATACCCCTATATCAATCTAATAAAGTGGTTTATGATGGATACGGTATGATCAGAAGAAAAAGGGGATACCAATGATAACATTGAAATAAATATCTATGGATTAGACTAATAGTGTAATAAATTACTAATGTAGTTATTAAAACTATATGTCATATGTGGGGTATCTTACTAACTAGGTTAATTACATCCTCATGAACAAATACTAATGTAGAGGATCTTGCTCATATGATTTGACATAGAATGTTAAAAGGAATCATATTCATTCAACATATAACTGATATTATGAGATAATTGACATATTTGAACCATAGTTGTATGTATATTGTTGAACATATTTATATTTACCAAAAAAATTGCTATATGAAGAATCTAAGAGTATTGAGAGAATATAAAATTTATGGATTGGTCATGTAACTCGAGAATTGAGAAACTATGTTAGTGTAACTATAGACTCCTAACATATAATTTAAAGAGATAATCATGTTCACACAAAATATAGTTAACTAATGGAATTTTTAATATTAAAAGATAACTAGTTGCTTGAATATAAGTTTATGTTTCTATGTATTTATAAGTACTTTATGATGACTAATTATGAAAAAATAGTTTTTATGTCTTAGAACACTAGACTATGATAATATGAGTTATCATAGGGTTTATTATGTTTGAAAATTGATTATGGTAATTATAATTTGGATTTAAATGTGTATTTTACCTAGGTGGTATAAACTATAGTCATTATTTCTAGAATAGGATAGATAATAATGTGAGATTCATTCATACACTTGATGGAATAAATGTATGTTGTTCAATTATCTTATGCTTAGCATGTTATATGATATGATTACTAGTAGGATTTAAATTATATGAATCTTTTGGTTATATTATGTTGATCATCATCACATTGCTAATACTGATTAAGGAGGGAGATATATTTCACTGGCTTACTAACATCACAATGCTAGATGAAGTTAATCTAATTAAGTAATGTGTATGAACTTTGACTGATCTATAGATTATTATTATTTATTATACTTGAAAACTTTGGCCAAAGTAATTTTTAGTGAGACATTATCATTTCATGATCATGATTTACATGTTTGTTTGCTATCTTGTAATATAATGGGTTTTCTATGACACACCACATGTTTAGTTTTAGAAATCATACAACACATAGGTACTAGGTTGTCTCTCTAGATTCCCATGCCAACACTATCTACTCATCTATGAAGGGAGGGCCATTACATGATGTGATTAGTGTGGAGTCTATTAGTCTGTGGTTCGTGTGGAAAAGTGCTTAGATGATGCTCTCCCTCTCCATAATAATAATACTTTTGAGATGACACTTGAGATTGCTACATATATTAGAGTTTGAGAATTATGCTTTAGGGAGCCATGCATCTTATATATGTACATTATATTTTATTATACTTATTATTGAAAAATTATCATGAAGATTTGTAATTACTTATTTATTGTACATTAACAGCAGTGGCTGTAGGCATGTATCAACCATGGTTGGTTTATTGTAAATACTTTCTATATTCATATTATGATGTGTTCTCATGATATTAGATATCAATGATATATGATGTAATATGCTTAATTTACTATTATCACACTTAGAGTATTTTATATGATCTCTAATTAGATTCTCATGGTGTAATCTATTTATAGTATATGTGTGTAATGAAAAAAATCATGTATTTCTAGGTAGATCTCAGTGGGGATGTTATAGTCTATCTTTTTAGCACACAATTTAATGCAATTGAAAGACCTAATCTAGAGTAAAATAAACATTTTAGGCTTTACACTCATCTTTTGAAGAATACATCTAAATATTTCATATCATATCATGTCTAAGTTATAGCATAAGAATTTAATGTAAAATAAATAGCATATACATATGTTTCATTTTCCCTATAAATATCTTCAAAATGAGCTTTCTTATTATGACATTAATTTTTTTAACCTTCATGGATGAGATTGAAGTCAATAACTACATTAATATTTATTTATTAATAAAATCACCAACTTTATAATGATCAACCTACATGAATTTATAAAGCAACCATATTTGAAAACCAATTTTCAATGTAAATTCTAAGATAAAATTTATTTATAAACCTTGTCATTTTCAATATTAAATAAATTACATTTAATAGTGTAAATAAATAAACACTTGAGAAATCTTTTGAGGGATTGGAATATCAATAAAAATTCATACTATTTCTTCATATTCCATGATTCAATATGCTCGAAACCCATATGTAAAAATGGGTGAGAAACTGACTGCCAAATGAAATAAATTCAACTAAGTGTAGATACTAAAATCTAATTTTATATGAGTTTGTTGTACACTTAAAAAGTACCAATCATGGCTCAACCATTTAGTTCATTACCTTCATGATATCTAAAGGTTCATGTTTACCATCTCATTGTGCCTGATTTATTATCATATAGTTTGAACCTAACATTATGATGACCCAAATAACCTATAACCTAAAATCTATATAAAACTTGATTTACATCTTTTACAGATAATTACATATCCTTAAAAATGTTTGACCTTGTAGGACATTATCATCCAAATTCATACACTAGCATTGACACTAGTTTCCTAAATGTAACATTAGTGTCCCTGCCTTCAAAATAGTCAAATTGAATATCTCTCGACACTCATGGGTCAACTTATTCATATTATTTAACCCTATAGTGATATTAATTCAAAACATGTGGTATGAATAAAAATAGGTCATTGTTTATAAATCTAAGTGATACCAAGAAATCACCTCTCAAACTCACACTAGACTATAGGAAATCATTTGAACAACTGAGTTGTACTACCTTATTCTTCCCTATTTACAAATTAGTCATAGGATAAGTCTTATTATAGATTTTAAGCATTCAAAGAGAAAATAATGAGCAAAATTTGTCAAGTTATAAGATAGATCACTAGATGCACTCAAATATAACTTATTATAAAATTATTCACACAACATGCCACATAAGGGGAGACCTACATTTTGAGACCCTCTTCGGATTATATGGATATGTAAGAAGCACTCATTGATAGAGAATTATTTGATGTCACCTTATCACATCATGATTTCTCTTTAAGATGAATAACCTATTTGATTCATGGATTTTTATGATTGATTATTTGATTAAGCTTAATGATATGTGTTGATTATGGGATAGTTTGTGTTGTTTAATTTCCATGATTATTTTGCTATGAGTTAGCAATACTTTTGTATTTTGTACATTGTGATCATGTTTATAAAACATTGTTTTATGGATATAATTATGTTTTAGGTTAACTAAACTAATTTTTGTGAGGTGGATGTGGGACAAATTCTTGTCTCAAAGTATGCTAGAGGGAGAACATCATCGAAGAGGTTGGTTAGATGAAGATGTTGAGGGTCGATAAAGAAATTATCTAGAAACCCTTCCACACACAACTTAAAATATTATGTTTCATAATTAAATTTTTGATATAAAAGCATAGCATATTTTATGTACTTCCCTTTTAAGTGATTATTAATATGATTTTTGGTATAATATTTATTGTTGATGATGATCATATTGATTGTTCAAGTAATTTCACTAATTTTATGATCATACTAGTTTATCTTATATAATGTGATTGTTTGGCTAAAATGAGTGAATTTATTTATGTTTACTTATCTCACTACCTTATTATATATGGTTTTACATTAAAACATTATGGTGTTGTGATGGATTCCATAATCAATATTTGATCTATAAGGTTTAGATAGTAATAATTAAATATTATTATTATTATATATGCTAAATTTATATGTTAAAAGATATAAATAACATTATTTTTAAATACCTTTGTATATGATTAACGGTTGACCCAAGGTTTGATTTTAAATATATATGAATATATTGTTTTTGATTCTTAAATGATTTAATAAATCATTGTATTTGCTATGTATAATAGGAGATAGTATAGTCATGTGGAACTATAATTTAGTAATACCTAAGAGTATTGTCATGTAATATAATTTATATACTATTGTATTTGGTTGAGGGTATGTTCATGGGAATACTTTAGTCATAAAAAATTTGATAGACTTTGCATGGAATAGACATTGGAGACTACATGATTAAGATTTAGTTGGTCGATGATTGTTTGTGAAGTCATTATCATGTGGATTTTATAAATAATATAAAATGATTTTTTGTGGAATCAATAGAAGCCTCAAAATTATTAGGGTTACTAATCATCCTTTGACTTTGGTTAAGAATCTCTTTGAAGTAAAATATGGAGGTTACAGTGTTTGCATGGTGATAGACTATGGAAATTTATTGAGCAATTTTTGCATGTATTGATACTATTAATTGAAGTGGTCTTTAATCGTAGAGGGTAAGAAAATGAAAAATAATGAAAAAAGAGAAAGAGGGTTGTGGTCACACATGACACACTATACATAATACATGACATAGGGGAGAGAGTTGCAGAATGAGAAGGTGAAAATTGGAAGTAAAAATAAAGGAATTTTTATGACTTCTTGGCATTCACAAGTAGGTTTTGTATTTCAATTCATGTATGAATAATTAAAATGGTTTTTAAAATTAATTATTAGGTTACTAGTTTTTCTATGTTTAAATCTAGATATAAATGAGTGGTATGTGGAGCCCTGTGAAAGGATCAACCTCTATAGAACCCCACATTCAACTTAGGGTAACATGAGGGTTTGGGTAACGACATAGAATTGACATGATTATTAATATTATATAATTTTTTTTCTTAAACTCTATCTTAGTTCAAAAAACTCTATTCATAAATAGGGATATATTACTAATGAGTATATACTTTTGGCTTGATCTAGATTATTTGACTCAGTTATATTCATTTTGTATATTTGAGATTTGAATTGAAACTCAAAATAATGTTTGGGTTTGACTACGTATACACTTGTTTGGTCCTTAGGTATATAATGAGAAATTTAATATATAAAATGGGTCTATAAAGACACACCCACACCCACCCACACACACACACACACACACACACACACACACTAATTACAATTAAATCCAATAAAATATATACATATACTTTTGTGTGTGTGTGTGTGTGTGTGTAAATATAGTTATATATACATGCTTGAACTTGATTCAAAGGGATTTAATGGATAAATTAGTGCATATAAATTTATATGTCTAACTCTATATTTTGACCGTGTACATATACATTCATATATATATCCTTGAAATTGGACTATGTACATATACATTTATATACAAACCTATATTGCAAAATTATCAGGCTATTATATAAGACAATTTGTATTACATTTTTAACTTGTCTGTATAGGTGAATTGGGGGTTAAGATTTCATTTGGTTATGTTGAATTTAGTACCAACACATATAGGTTCAAAAATATAGTTTATATTATAAACTAAGTAATGAAATTCAATAACATACATACTAGTTCATTACAAATTTATGAATTAGTTGGGTTAGTCATTTTATTGACCTAGGTACATGTAGGTGAATAATTGTGTGTGGATTTTATTATGTATTTATGAGAGGATCATACCCAAAATTGTTATTTAATTTTTAAGTTTTAATATGTTCACTAGGTGTTAAAAGTACACCTATAATAGAGATGAGTATGTAGTTTAAAATTATCTTTTAAACAATGAAAAGATTAAATACAGTAAAATGGGGATTGGGTATGAGGAATTATATGAATAAAGACATAAAATTTATATATATTATTTTGTGTGATTATAATAGAAGACCTAGATGGGATCTAGTTGACTGTGTTTTGGATTTAATTATATGCATTTTGTTTATATGAAAGTCTCAAAATGATTAAACTAGGAATGTTTTGTTTACTTAAATGGAACAAATGGTTGGATGTATGTTATATAAGAATTTTGTGAAAGTATATATGTTTGTTTTAAACAAGTATAAATATGGGGAAATTATCTAGTTTAAAAAAAAGGGGATATGGAGATATTTTCTAGATTGGATGTATACATCATAGTATATAAAATACTCTAAGTCATGGATAATGGATGTCTACTTAAAATATACCATATATGATAAATAATTGTACTATACTAAAAAATGATTAGAAGAGTTTTAATATGTGTGTGTGTGGGGTATAAATACATAATTTTGGACTGTGTACATATCTGATCTATTTATACCATTTAAATATATATGCATATTATACTTATTTGTATTGTGCTTGAAAACATTATTACCATTTGTTGTGTAATTTATTTCTTGAGATATATTTTAATGTTATAAATATAAGTATTAAAATAAATTATTAAAGAGATTAAATGTAAGCAATTATGATGTTTTGGATTGGATTTGTTTATATGTGTAATATAAACTATATTTTATAATCTAGTGATATACTATTTTTTCATGGATAAACAACATTATAAATTAATATTAGAAGTAACTAACAGTTTTGATGTGATAATACAAAAATGGTATGTTTAAGACTATTTTTGGATTATGTTTATTACAAGTAATAAACTAGATAAATGGATTCATCTCACTAAATTTGAAAGATTAAATGAATGTGTGTGATAATTTTGTACTTAGATTAATTTTTGATTTGTTAAAGTAGAATATTTTTGAATGAATTTATTGGTTTTAATATTATTATATTTACCAAATCTCACACTCATGACCCTAATTAATTAGTGGATAGATTATAGTGGTTTAATTAGTGTCATTAATGTAAGATGAGGTGTAATCTGATCGAGTGGTGTGTATGAATTTGATTGATCCTAAATATCATTTATTATTGAAAAATTTGGCCAAAGAAATGTTTGATAAACATTACCATTTCATACATTGATATAGTTTTCACATTTGTAAAATATCATATTATAATGGATTTACATATGCTACATATTATATATTAGATAAATTAAACACACAAGTTCTAGTTTGTTGCTCTAGATTCATGCACCATGATTATCTACCCATCCATGAAGGGAAGGCCATCCCCTTATTTGGGAGATAGTCCAGGGGATCTATGGTCCATGGTTGGTGTAGAAAAGTGATCAAATGGTGAGCTCCCTCCTAGTTGGAGTACTATACTTTATACTAAACTTGAGATTACATATTGATACTTAAGTCATGGAGACTTTGCTTAGAGGATATTTATATCATATTTTTTCATTTGAGATATTTTATGTATTACTAAAAACTATAAAAATCATATAAAATACTTATATAATAGTGGCTATAATGTTGTATCAGTCATGGATAAATTTTTTCTATTTCATTTATGATGATATGTAGTATTTATCATTGTTTCAGTATTATACATGAATTATATATCTATTAATGGTGATCCTTATCTAAGTGGATTAGCTATAACCTTTATGATTAACTAAATTAATATGGTTAGCTAAATATCACTAGTTAGGTTTCTTTTTGTAAAATCTATATGTCGAATATATGTATTTAATTACACACACACACACACACACACACACACACACACACACACACACACACACACACACACACACACACACACACACATTATGGTAAAACCTAGTGGGGTTGTTACACAACTCAACTTCACTTGAGTTCACTAATCCCTATTTTACAAGGTGACATATGAAATTGGAGGACCTAGGGTTTTGATCAAAAGACTTAATCTATGAACCTTTGCACATGATAAAATTGATAATCTATGAGGAAAAAATTAACCCTAATAGGTACATGTGGCTATTCTAGAAAATAATTTGTATCTTATGCCATACATAAGCATCAAAACCAAGACAAAATCATCAATGGTAGTGTCTACATTAATAAAAAGAAAATTTACAAAATATGACAAATCAAGGTAGAACATCAATATGCCTTATTCTACCCATGTACATATTAGATATGCCCATACATCATTGAATAATCTAAGTATTATTTCTCATTCATATTGAAATTTTAATAATATTATTTAGAATTATACATTTCTATATTTAGCATTTTATCATATTGAGCATATTTATCAACATATTACAAATTTGAATTCATTTAATTGTCTTATTTTTAGAATATATTATTCCAATTTTATTAGGATATCCCCCTACCCTTAATTCCAAAATGGTTAAACATTTTGGTGAATCAAATCTTTGAGTCTTCTTATGCAACCCTATCTTTCTCTAGGGTTTTAAACCTTTTAGGGTTTTCAAATTTAATTTTTATTTCCTTATCATGTAGGATTACTTGATATCATTTGTATGACTCTTTTTTCATGTTTTCATATTAGTCTTTGAAACATTTAAAATAGATAAAAAGGAAATTATTCCTCTTCCTAACACTAAAGAAGGTGATAACTACTTTCCCTCTAACCAGTTCCACGTTATCAATACTCAAAAGGGTAATGTAGTCCATCCTATAATACCATATTAAAGTAACCAAAATATCCTTCCTCAACCCCCTCAACCACCTAAATATCTTATTTATTGTGTGTGTATGCATATTGAATCTGAATTATCTAGGGTATGTGGTTATGAACCTTCAAGGATCAAATCATAATTATTAACAAGTTAATAAAAGAGTTACAAAATTAAAATCAATATTTTGATTTAAATATTACATCATTAGAAAATTGGATCACATATTAAAATAATTAAGAATTTGCTATTGTTAATCATGAATTTGTATCTTTATCTAATAATGTTATGTCTAATAAGACTTCATATCCAAATGGGAGGATACACCAGAATACATCTACAATAAGTAATTCAAAAATTATACAAAATGTTGATAAGAGTTCAAGTGAGATTCTAAGAAAATGCTTAGAAATAAATTGATCAAACTACCTCATCTAAATCCTCTAAGGAGATCAAAATACTATTATGCATATCATATGATGCACATGCATCATACATATAGTTTTTTAGATTTGAATAAGAAAAAGACTATCTTTGATAGTGGTGATCATATAATAGATACATAAATCAAGTAATCCACTCAACCTATGCATGTATCTTCTACAACATCAGTGCTAAAAGAACCAATATGGGTACAAAAGAATACTTTAGATGAAAAATAGTCACAATTAAAAAAAATGAAGTGAGAAAAGATTCAAAAGGAAATCAAGAGAAAAAAATGTTACAAAAATATCAAGATGAAAAAACAAAATTACAAAAGGTACACGATGGAAAGGAATAATTACAAAATAAATGTATTACAAAGGCAATGTTACTAAAAGAATAATTGGAAAATTAAATTCAAAGTAATAAAAAAAATGCTTAAAACAAGGTTTCTAACAAAAGAGTTAAAAAATTAAGAGACACTTGAAAAATCTAAAGTTTCAAATATGGATACAAAGGGGGAAATTACAATCCTCTTCTCATATCAAAAGGCTTTCACTATCACGGCTTACATAGATGGAAATAAATTTAAAAATATGAAGGTTATGGACTATCAAGATACAAATTTTTATTCTATGTCATTTGTTATCTCTCTTGGAAATAATAAAAACACTTGGATTAAACTATTTTATATCCAACATGTATGGGATCAATCAAGTTAAGAGTTTATTTTGATTCAAAAGTGTGCCATCTTAATTTTTGTGTTATTTCAAATCTAAGTGCATGCAATGTTATGTTTGGATGGACATGGTAAAAATCAATAGGAGAAATGATTAATAAAAATAAAGGTTGCATATTATTCAATCATAAAGAAATGGTCATATCCTTTTCCAAGGAAAGAAAATCGTTAGAGCATAAGCAATATAAAAAATCTTATCTTTGGCTAGTTTAAAAATAAATATGAGTAATGAAATATCAATAGAGGATAAGTGCATAGAGTTGGGGATAATTTTGTGCACATTTACCATGATGTGTATGCATTATATACATTATCCATATGCATAATGTCCATAAAACATTCACATTATTTAAAACTAGGCTCTGAAATACCAAACCTAAACACATATATGATCTATTCAATGCACATAACTTATACGTGTTACCTTCACATTACAAAAAAAAGTAAGGAAATATTTATTAGAATAAGTAGATGGATTATACTTTAAAGTTATTTTAGTAAATATAAAAAACTAGGGTCACTCTACATCTGATAGAGTTATTCTCACATAAGTAGGACTTATGATGTAGGAGATAGTTTTCTAATATCTAATATGGTCAGTACTTAGGCATTTTTTAAGGTCTCAGTATTGAACCTAAGGATTTTAGGGCATACATTTTGAAATTTATGTTCATTTTCATAAACATATAGTCATTTTTTATGTTTTTCTATTGGGTCAATGCATAAAGTTGGGTGGAAAAAGGTGACATGCCCTAACTTTGTAATTTTTTTTACAAAGGGTATATACCCTTTGAAAAAGGGCGTATGCCCTTTATTTTAAATGTCCATGCCTCAGAGTTGATGCCTGAACTAAAAGTGTGTATTCCCATTGTAAAGATATAAGGGCATGCACCCTTTATATAATTTCCATTTCTACCCCATTTTCTCAAAACTGCGGTGTTTTTCTGTAGGTTTAGATATTTTTGGTTGAAGGGTTGAATAGTCCACATGCATGCTTTGAGTTTGCATCCTTCTAATGGGATTCAAAATTTTGGTTGAATTTTAATTTTTACGTTTATATTTATTTATGCGCATAGGGTTTTTAAATTAGATTTTCATTAGATTTTCTTCAACTACCTAAAAAGCCTATATTTCTATAAATTAAGATACATAATTGATTGATGGACCCATTGTGTAAATAAAATGTAGAAAAATACCCTGAATAATTTGATTTTGTACAAGAAGTTGAATTGTATAAATAATAACATGTAAAACATCAATTATTAAAATTAATCATCACTAGTTTTCATTACTCCTCAATTGATAATGAACACAATTCACTTGCTGATAGATTAGAGACTATTTTTAATGAAGTGAGAAATGTAACTTCATAACTTGATGAAATGTTGCATCAAAAATAGTTCTAGAAATAATTTTATTATGATAAATTATCATATGAGGATGATAAGAAAAAAATTATAAAAATAAGATGTGCACGCTTTATTTGTTAAGGCTAGAAATAACCAACCACCACCAAAAAATCAAAAACATATTAATATTGATGGGTGTGTTCATGATGGGATACAAAATAACTTTTGGTATTGGTGGTAGATGGTGTTTGATGATCCTTCATGCAAAAATAATGAGGTTTATTTATACATTTTGAGAAAACTTTATTGTGATTCTATGCTACAATAAACTCCAAATTATTTTGACATGAATTCTTCCCAAGATATGGAAAGTGGATCTTCATTTGATAGACCTGGTGCCAATAAAGACCAAAACCATCATAACCAA